>WAAD01021026.1:0-447860 GCA_013389945.1 Fregata magnificens | reverse complement strand
GAGACGTGCTGGGGGTACTACGACGTGAGCGGGCAGTGGGACAAGGAGTTCGAGTGCAACAACAGCCTTACGGGCTTCCGCTACTGCTGCGGCACCTGCTTCTACCGCTTCTGCTGCAACAAGCGCGCCGAGAAGCTCGACCAGAGCCTGTGTCGCAACTACAAGAGCCCCGAGTGGGCCCATCCCACCACCGCCAGCGGCGCGCTGCCCGCCGACGGCAGCAACGGCGCCGACGGGGACGCCAACAAGTACGACCCGGACAAGGACAGCACCAACGCCACCGTCTACATCTCGTGCGGGGCCATCGCCTTCGTGCTCATCGCCGGCGTCTTCGCCAAGGTGGCCTACGACAAAGCGCGGCGCCCGCCCCGGGAGATGAACATACACAGGTGCGATCCTCTCCCTGCTTCCAGCACCCCTTCTGTTAGGGACACCCTCCTCTCCAAAGGTTCCTCCTTTGCGCTGCCTCTCCAAGTGTTTCCCCTTCGCACCATCTGTCCAAAGGTTTCCCCGTTGCACTCCCCGTCCAAGGGGTCCTCCCTTCAACCACCCATCCAAGGGCTTCCCATTTGTGCAGCCTGTCCAAGAGTTTCCCCATCGCACGACCCGTCCAAGAATTCCACCTTCGAACTGGCTCTCCGAGGGTTCCCCTTTTGCGCCACTGTCCAAGGGCTCCCCCACCGCGCTGTCCAAGGAGTCCCCCCGGGAACTACCTGTTGAAGTCTTTATCCTTTGCACTGGCCGAGCATGAGCTTCCCCCTTGCACCACCCTTCCAAGGATTTCCCCGTCGCAATGGCTGCCTAAGGGCTCCCCTTTTGCGCCACCTGTCCGAATGATCTTCCATTGCACTATCGCTTCGAGGGGTCCCCCCTCCAACCACTCATCCCAGGGTTTTCT
Organism: Fregata magnificens; assembly: GCA_013389945.1. Taxonomy (NCBI): domain Eukaryota; kingdom Metazoa; phylum Chordata; class Aves; order Suliformes; family Fregatidae; genus Fregata; species Fregata magnificens. Next base: position 446,962 of record WAAD01021026.1, on the reverse strand, counting down.
CCTTTGCGAGGGCTGTCCAAGAGTTCCCTCTTTGCACCACCCGCCGAAGGATTTTCCCTTTCCACCGTCCCTCCGAGGGTTCCCCCCTCGCGCGGTCCGTCCGGGGACAACCCCACCCCTCGGCCTATCCCTCCCGACCCCCTCCCACTACCCAGCTGGGGACCCGTCCTTGTGCCCCGCTCAGCCCTCCCANAGGGAGCCCGGGGGCAGCAGGGGTGCTCGGGGCCCCGCGGGTCCTGCCCTGCCTGGCCCGGCCAGGGAGAAGTTCAAAAAGTGTGAAGGAAATTGCTCTGCGTCCTCCCAAATTGCTCTGCGTCCTCCCGGCGGGTGCCTTTGCCTTGTGGTTGCAAGGGGTGTTCGGGAAAGCGGTGGTATCCGGGAGAGGTCTTTTTCTTTCTTTTTTTTTAATTTCTTTTCCCCTCTAAATCCAGATAACTCAAGCCCGTAGTCTGTCCTTTCTGGCTGGCTGCTAGGGAAGTAGTTTGATATCCTTTTCTCCGTGGTTTTACACGTCGCTGTTTTAACAGCTTTAATAAGAGGAAACACCCTTGATGTGCAAGAGAAAATCCTGTTTAAAAGCCAAAGCTCAGGCTTCCATAACAACTCTCCTTTTGGACAAATGCATGTACTCTCTCGGTTCATATTTATTTTTTGGTGAAAAAGTCCCTCCAAATGATGTCTACATCTTGTGTGCTACGAATGCCAGAGGTTCCTGTGTTTGAACACAGAAATTGGTGAGGAGCTTCTTCGTAAGAACAGTTGTGAGCGTGAGTGGGGAAAGCCCTTATCTCTAGCAGATAATGCTTCATTAAAATTATTTTAGTTAAGGAATTTTAATCAAAACTATTAAAACCATTGGCCATATTTTAATGGCTGAACTTTAGTCGCAGTCAGCAGAGTCGGAGGGACAAAATTTTAGCTCTTTACAAAGAAAAAGAGATGAGTGACGCAGTTTTTATTTATTTGGGAAGATGTGTTTTACTTAGACTCCTCCCTTTACAAGAGTACATACCCAGGGGTGCTGGCTGGTGGGAACTACTGTGTCTTCAATGAGGCCAAAAAGTAATGCTGGTTTACACTTGCTGAGGGTCTGGCCCATGTGTTCCATCACAAAACCCACCTGCCTTTGCAGGAAAATAACTTCACAGTGTTAAAAACGTTGTAATATCTTTTAGGTCACTTGTGTCTGTATAGTAAAGGTCCTGAAAGTAGCTTAGTCAGAAAACAGGCTCTTTTGAGTATTTTCTTAACTAAGGGCTAGTCCCCCAACTGCCCAGGTGTTCTGGCTTCAAGGCAATTTTGTCTGGGCCTTATCTTCACACTAAATTTGGAAATCTGACTCGGATGCCCATATGTTACTTTTGCCCTAGCTCCAGTGTGCTACAGGGTTGGATCCTACACCCTTTGAAATCAGAAGCAGTGGTGCCAGACTTGTCTGAATTATCCCTGATGTTTTCATTTCTTTGATGCTTGCTTTTCTTTATTTAGGTATGTTCTGGTAAAATGATTCACCTGTGTGTAGAAGTATGAATGGCAGATTGAGTGCTTGGAAAGCTTGACTTTCAGAGCGTTTTAAGGAGTTGATTGACTTCTATAATATGGTAGCTGGTAAAAGATTATACCTTTCAGAGCTGTGTTACCTGAACTTGATCAACATTGCACGACGGTTTAAATATTATGAAGTGCATCTCCAGCAGACAGGGTCTGCATCGGTCTGAGGAAAAATGCTATCAGCGCTCTAGCAGAATGTAAATAGGAGGAGTGGAATGGTTTGTCTTTGTCTCTGAGAACTGCTGCTGAGTAACAGGGAAGGAGAAAACCAGAACGTAGTCAGATATTTCTCTCTGTGTGATGTTGTGTCGATTGGAGTTAAGTGTGACTTCCAGAATAATTCACTGTAGTGATGACAAGTGTGTTAAATCTCAGCGTGCATCCCACCAAAACCTCTGGGATGATGAGAACAACAGTATAAAGAGAAATTATTACAGTGGGCTAGAAACAGCCCATCGTGAGCAGTATCCCACGCCCAGGGAAGATTAAGCAAGACTTCCCTGCACTTCACCATAAGCAAGATGACGCTTTAAATTTTATTTCATCGTAAATGGTTGCTTAGCAGTACTGTGTGTAGATGTTATTTCTCTGCTAAGTTCTCATCCAGCTTTTACAGAAAATCCTTATTAACTCAGTTAGAAAGAACATTTTGATGGAGGCAGGGCTCGTTTTATGTCTTTTGATAGAAAGAAGGGTTTACAAATTCACAGGAGAACTGTCACTCTTATGTGAAATGAAAGGCTGGCTGTGCACTGAGATATGCGTGTGCATTTCAGAGATGAAAATTCGGTCTTGTTTTCAGGCACTACCAGGCACCTTTAAAGCAGAGGCACCGCTGGGCTTCTGGGCTGAGCGGTGCCGGTAACTGATACTTCAGTTCATTTCTAAGAGCAGTAAGTGGAAGTGCTTTGAAAAACAGGAGCTAAAATATTCATGTTTTACAGAAACACTTGCAGTGCTTTAAACTTAGCTGATTTTTTTAATGATTATAGGAACTTTCAGCCTGACCATATATGACTACCTCTTTTCTGGATCTTACTTTGGAGTTACACAGCCAGAACTAATGCATGCTGGGCTCTAGATGGAAACTGGGGCTGATTTCTGAGAGCTATACCCAGCGACGTTTTGTCTGCTGTTGCTCTCTGACTGCATTTGTGAGGATGGTTTGCTTTCGTCAGTTTGTCAGGGTTTTTTTTCCTCAAGCATTTCTTAAGTGGGCAGAGTATTCGCTTTACTTCCAGTATGGGAATGAGTTAGGGAATCTTTGACAGTGAACAAGGAATATCGGCTGTTTGTTTTCAAAGCCGGGTATGTTGTTCTGTAGCAAGGAGGGGTGACCCAGAATCTTCTCTTCCCGTGGCCATGACCCTAAATCCCCACACGACAGTACATAAATAATTCACTGCTGGTAGTATCACTCTATGACCCCTGTTTAGCCCTCAGCAACAGTAACCGTTGCACTCTCTGCTGAGTTAGGGATGCACAAATTGGAAACTGTTTATAGTTTGCAGGTTTGACATGTTACCGATTGGTTGCCGCATGGGCAGCCGAAGCCCTCGCTTGCGAGCCAGAGGGAGACCGTGGCAGTGATGGCCCTGGGGCAGTGGTGGAAGCCCAGCTGTTCTCGTGTAGCTGCTGAGAAGCAGCGCTGGGATTTTTCCCAGCAAACTAGCTCTGTATCCTGCTAAAAGGCCATCTTCTGTATCTGTCCTTGCACGGACCATGTCTGATGCCTGTTTTGGCTTTTGAAAGGGGGAAGGGAAACAAGCACCTTCTGCTCAGAGCGCTTCACATTACCCTACTCCTAGGGCACCTTTGTTGCTACAAAGAGGAAAGATATTTGTGCTGTTCTTTTCTTTCGTCTCTGCCTTTGCATCCTCTGCTCTGTGAACAATAACAGTGACTGTTTTTATAAATGAACATCCTTTTCCCATGTGGAAGCCACAGTTAAATTGATCAGTTTCTTGCCATTTTCACTCTATGGCTCTGAATTTCAACAGGAATCGGAGGCAATGGATCTGTTTGTCCACAGATCCAGGCAGGCTGCATGCGCTGTTTTGCATGATGCTAATTTAAAATAGAGGAGGTTCTCTCTTCCTGCAGGCTGCATCTCACCACAGCTCTTGGGTCCTGTGGGTGCTAAAGGGGTCACTGGAGGGAGGTAGTTTCAGCCCTCTTCACTAACAGTGGAGCTTGTGAAAGCTACCTATCTCTAGACTTAGTTTTTCAAATTGTGTTCGCAGCTGGCTCCTTCAGTTCTGCTCTCTGCTGGTGTGTGTTGCTTGAGCCAATCAAACTTCGTACCTCTCCAGGGCAGGGAGAGAGTGCTACGAACACACACCTGGCCATAGGGACTATACGGAAGATTTTCTTTCTTGGATGCTGTTACTGCTTTCTTTCTCTTTCCAGTGATTTGGTTTTATGCTCTGCTTTTTTTCTTTTTTACTCCGCTCTCTCTCATTCATCTGACTTGCATGCCTTTCATCTGTTCTTTGCCCTGCTTTGTATTGTTTATTCCTGACGGTTTCTGAGTCTCTTCTCTAAAGTGTCCTGTCTCTCCCATAGTGCACAGAATATAGGTCCACAAGCATGTGTCAGACTTGATTAAGGTAAAACAGAAGAAAAGCACAATCTCGTGGCCTCAGAGAAGTTACTTATGATTAGTTCTTCTGTTTCAAACCAATACCGCACCTTAGTGTAGTTGGGGTAACTCCTGTGCAGGGAGAAGACCTGAATCTTGTCCTGTTTGCAGCGATGAATTGCCCATTCCCAGCTAGCCAAATCAAGGCAAGGATGTATGCATGTACCTGTACAAAATATTTTTCCTCTTGATTCACTTACTTGCACTGGGGAAGCTTCAGTCTGCAGCTCTGGACACAGTTTGCACAGTTTGGTGACTGTTTTTTGCCATGCTTTCCTCTCTGAATCTATTCTATAAAGAGACTGGCTTTGGTAACAGCACAGAGGCTGCCTGGCTACAGACTTCCACTGGCTGCTTCTGAGTCTTCTCCTTTCTTTTTGAACTTCTCCCATGCTACCTTCACCAAATCACTTCAGTGTCTCTAATTCCCATTTATTTGACATTTTTCTGCTTTCTAATTAACTTTTTCTATTAGTAACCCTCCATCATAAGGTGTCAAGGGAATCCAGTCTAGCTCTGAACTCCTATTTCTTTTAGTTTTGTAATCTCTTATATCCTTAACTAACAGTTGATCTGTGTGTCTTTGGAGATCAGAAGCCTTTTAAAACTTCTGTTTCACATAAGAAGATCTGAACCTTATCAGGAAAATGAGATCATGGTGCTTTTTTGCTTGCGTTTGCCCCTACTCACATAGGCAATCTGTATTTCCTTAGATCTGTATGCACTGTGTTGCATGGAGGTCTCAAATGTCTCATTACCCAGACAGATAAGCCTGGAATTCTTTCACAATAAATATTTTGCTGTAGTTCAGCTCTTGCCCCAACCTCCTTTGCTGCAATGATAGGGCTCATCAGAGAAAGTACAGTTTTCTTCAAGAAGTTTAAAGTCCCTTAGTTGTGCTTACAATCTAGGATTTGGTGCAAAATAGATACCTTGTGCATGAAACCACTTCTGTGTGCACTCGTGTGTTTTTCACAGCGCTGCATATCCAAGTGCTGTTACCGGCTTTGTGCATGCAGATACACAGGCACAAACAATAACAGACTAAAAAACCGTACCAGCTCAGCTCTTAGCATAATTCCTGCAGACTTTCATGCCCGTGAAATACCTAGCAAGACCTGCTATTTTTATTTTATCTTCTTTCCACAATCAAGACCAGTGCTGAGTTCCTTTTCTGTACACCACCACTGCCTCCAGTTCCTCCCAGCACCCGTGCTTTCTTTTCTGGGTGCGTCTCTTTTCCAGAGTCTCCCTTTTGCTCTCTCAGGCAAAGGGGGATGTAGCCGGGCTGATAAGGGGGCCGGAGCCAGCGAGGGAAGGTCGATGTTTTGAGGAACAGTCCCGACAGTACAGCAGGTGGCAGCCTGCTCTCTGGCTTGCAGCGAGCGCTGCACCCTCCGTGATGCTGGGGGACATGACTCCTGGAGGCACCAACTTCTTCAGCCACTCGCTGTCCCTAAAGAGCCTAATAATGGTTTAGAGGTAGATCTTGACCCTTGCTGCCCTGGCCACTTCCTGCTCAGTATAACAGCTCTCTGCGAAGAAAGGTCAGTTGGAAAGATCTATTTTAACGTTTTAATTACAAAATCTTTACGTTACAGTTTCTTTCTCTTTGGACCTGCTGTATCACTATTCACTATCACTATTAGTGATTATAGTAAGTTCCTCGCCCGCGTCACAACAGTAAGAGACTTACTCAATTTGTATATTAGTGTTAGAAGTGTAAAGTACTTGTGTAAGATGTGCAGTCTAAGCACTCCTGGTGTTTACTACTCTTGATATATAGCCTAAAGAGCCTGTCCCAAAGGGAAGAGCTTTACTTGCCAGTTGCTGATTCCGCCTCACGTTATAAAGACAGGAGGGATGATGAGCTCACAGCGACGGTTGTTTTCTTGTTGATTTATCAGTGTAATGCCTATACTACTTCTATTGCAGCTGAAATGTATTTTCCACATACGTGCATTCATACAATGGCTGTGTATCTATAATGTAATTATGTCACCTATGTTTTAGTTTTGAGTTCACCAAGAAGAGTGAGTCAGGAAAACTTCCAGCCTCATTCTGCTGTCATAATCTGAGGTAACAATATAGCCCTTAGTACCTCCGTAATTAAGCTTTCAGTAAAATTTGTCATTAAAGCCAGAATAAATTCCAGGAGCTTCACAAATAATTCTGGTATTTGGCATGAAGATTTTTCAGAAGACACCTGACTTTTCCTTGTAGTATTTATTGTTAAGAAATACTAATATATTTAAGAAATATTCTGTTTCCTCACTTATGCTGGGTGCAGGTGCACAAATGCTTTGCTCTTGGAAGGGTGTCCTAGTGCTTAGCCTTTCTGCCTTCTTAACTCCATGGTGCATTCACCTATTCTTGTACACATACACACACACACACACACACACACATACAGGCATCCACCACATGCCCGCTCAGGTTACCGTGAAAAACCGTTTCCGGTATTCCTTCCCAGAAACTCTGCTCTGAAACACCAGCTGCTTTTGTTTCTGGCAGCCACAGAGACCAGTTATGTCTTTTGCTGACCTGGGACTGGTGCATCTCTAGTACACTGCTGAGCCCCTGCACTTTCGGAAACAAGATTTACTTTGGCAGAGTCGCTTCCGCACGAAGGAGGCTGCCTCCCGGAGGGGTTTGCTGGCAGCCAGCAACCCTGTGTTTCCCTCCGTGTATCAGTTTGCAGCGGTGTTTGTGTAATCAATTAAAGCCCCATCCTTCTGGTAGCAAGATCAGAGCACCGTCAGAGAGTGTGGCCAGGCACGTGCCCGGGAGGTGATGCCAAGGAGGCAGCGGAGATGGGGAGAGCTGATGAAAGACAGTGTACACTTGCCTTCCTGCCTGCTGTTTCACAGCTAGCACGGGGCAATAACATGGGCAAGCAGCACTTAGCTGGCAGAAACTGCAGTGTGGGAGCCCGTCTCATAGGACAGCACAGACCCAGCTCGGTCAAGGGCAGCACATGGCTCTGTGTGGTCAGCCTTTGAAACGTCACAAGGCGCGCAGCAGGTCTGGGGACAGGCGCCAAACCAAACCGTGAATAGTGCACGGCCGTGCTCTGCGCGACTTGCCGGTGACTGAAATCCCTCTGCCTTGGAGAGAGCTGTCCCTTCCAGTTGAACTGGCTCCATGGCTGGATAAATCACCTCTCTCAACCTAACCACCTCTTTCTTTCTGGGTTAGTAAGAGATCATAGGGGAGTCTTTAACCTCGCTCCTTTTTTAAAGACTTGTAGTGAAATCCTGGCTGTGCTGAAGTCGATTGGAGTTCTGCCACAAACCCCATCACAGCTATGCTTTTAGCAGGCTTTTAGCTCAGCCAGACACTGCTCTTTTTATTGTGCTCTGCCAGATCCATTTGGTCATTCTTTTTCCATTCTTCCCCAAATTCACAGGGACTTGGAATAGGCAATTCTGTTTTCTAACACCCTGTATGTGAGGTCTCCAAGGGAGGGGATTTTTCAGAAGGCAATTAAGTGAAGTTTTGCATGTGTACAACCTGCACGACTGGAAATAGTCAGCTCTTCCCATCTGCTTTTCCTATCCAGCATCCACAGACCTCTCTACTCCAATCTTATTTCCCATAGGCCACATCCCGGCCTGTTGGAGCTGCCAGCAAAGCTCCCCTTGTCTTCAGTAGAAGGGATACCTGTGCCCACACTCGTACTATCAATTAGTGTTGAAAATCTGTGGGTACTGGGAAAACAAGACACTACTTTCAGAAAAGACTGTGGTGAAGGACAGCACTCCTCCAGCCTGCGGTTACCTCATTGATAATTAAGACAGCAGGTCTCGGCCAGGTTGGTGGGTGAGCAGGGTGTGCTGAAGTGAGCTGGTCCTTCACAGCCCCTACATCTTCACATTCTCTGTGGCTACAAGGTCCCTTCAGCCTCTGCAGGTGAATATTACTTCTGCACCGTACTCCCTCCTATCACACTATCCGATGTGTCTCAGAGCTCACTGCAGAGGCAAATGCCAATGTGTCGCAAACTCACTTCTTAAACCAGACATTCCTTTCTGTTTCAGCTCTTTGCTTCTCCCTGTCTTCCCAAGATCTGTGTGGTTTTCCTCTCCAGCCCAAGAGGAGAGGGTCATGTGTGGACTGGAGATATCCCCATCAAATACAGTCCATAAAGTCCTTGCCAGCCCTGGGGCACTGACGTGAGTTCTGCATTTCCACAGATAGGTCCTGAAAAAACTGACAAACAGCCAGGGATACCTGGGATGTGTTTATTCAGATGGAGCTTCCTTGGCCAGTGAAAGGGGCACTAGACAGGGAAACTGCGGACTCTGGTCCCACCCCTGGCTCAAGCTTTCTCAGTGATATCAAGCAAATCCTTCCTCCCTCAGTCCACAGAACACTTAAGAGCAAGGAATTTCTCCCCATGGGTGCAGGAGACAAGCAAATCACCATGCTGTAATTCCGGAGGTCAGGAAGCTAAGGCACTGGTAGTGGCTGTGGAAGATGGGAGTGTTTCACAGTGTGAAAGTTACTGTAGGAAGAGCCACTTACAAAAGTGGACCTGGAGCTCTCTCAGCCTGGGTCTGCTGTCAATGACATTGCTTAGCCTGAAGAAACCCCACTGGAGTAATTGCTTTAGTCTGGATCTAGAAGGTTGAGGATCATCTCCCTAGTGGGGGTTCTCTCTGCTGTGTTTTGAGCCCATTTCTTTACGGTGCTTAGGACGGGACCCTCCAGTGGGACAATCTGGTTTGGCTACACAGACTCTACAGAATCACAGTATTGCTGAGGTTGGAGGCACCTCTGGAGATCAACCAGTCTGGACTCCAGGCAGGGTGAGCTAGAGCAGGTTGCCCAGAACTGTGGCCAGTTGGGTTTTGAATGTCACCGAGGATGGAGACACTGTGACCTGCTAGGACACTGTTTCAGTGTTCAAACACTCTCAGTGTAAAAGACTTTCTTCTTGTGCTTAAGTGGAGTTTCCTGTATTTCAATTTGTGGCCATTGCCTCTTGTCCTGTCACTGGACACCACTGAGAATGGCCTGGCTCCGTCTGCTTTACACCCTCCCATCAGTTATTGATACACATTGATAAGATCCCCCTGAGCTTTTTGTTCTCCAGGCTGAACAGTCCCGGCTCTCTCAGCCTCTCCCCTATATGTGAGATGCTCTAAGCCCTTAAATACTTTTGTGACCCTTCATTGGACCCACTCCATGATGTGCATGAGGAGCTCAGCACTGGACACAGCACTCCAGATGTGTCTCTCGCTAGTGCTACGTAGAGAGGAAGGATCACCTCTTCACCTCCCTCAAGCCTGAAAAATCATTACTGATTATTTACTTCCCTATTGCACAAAGAAGCTCCTCTCTCCCCTCTCACATCTCCATCCCAGTCTCCTAGGACTGCGAGATGAATACCCTCCACATACATCCTGCCTGGTCTTTATTGTGGTTTGTTCCTGTCTGTTTCCTCCATTTTACACTACTATGCTCACTTTCTCCTTGTTCTGTTTTGGTTTTCTGTCACTCCCTGCCATTGCCCCTCTCCCAGCTTGCCTTGCCTTCACTCTCTTTTCTCTGTAGCAAAGTCTGTTGATTTCATCTTTCAACATCAGGGCCCCGGCTGATGCCCAACCTTGCTACCCTACTGCTTACACCCATCCCTTTTGGCCCTTTGTATTTCCAACAAGACCTTTTTTTCTGTTTTTTCCTTTTGAAAATGGCCACAACTGCTTCTTTGCATTAGGGTCCCTGTGTTCATCCCACTGTGTTTCTTCCTGAAGTACTCACTTAGTCGAGAGTTGCATGAAAACCTTCCCTGCTGACGTACCTGAGAGCAGGACCTGACCTGCTCTGCCTTGGGATGTCCTGCCATGCAAGACATCAGTAGGTTTTTCTCCCATGCTGCTAGTCCAGCACTGGTCTGGAACAACATCCCTGATGTCAGTATGTCTGTTCTGGGTTTAAGTGGAAAGAAGCTTTAGTGTTCTCACATAAATGACGTTAATGAAAAAACTGTCATAAATCATTATCTCAGGATATGATTGTACAGTTACGCAACTCTGGCTACTCCATCCGCTGCCACAGGTAACACGATCCAGTGAGTGAGGTTTGTTTTCCTGAGATAAGAGATGTGTCGTCAAAGAAAGATTTCTGAAGTGTCTCATAGCCTTGTGCAGGCGATTAGGATGCTGTTGACATCAGTGGGACTAATTGTGTCCGAATGGCTGCACACGCAAGACCCAAATATTTCAAGTGACTCTGTTACCCAGCTTGAAGCTTTTGCAGTGGACAATTAGACAACTGTACCCGAGAGACTTATACTGATCAAATCCTTCCTCAGTTAAGTGTGACTGACCTTCCACCAGCGTGGGACTCAGCCCTCTGTGCTTTATGGAAATAAACTGGATCACACACAGCGATATGATTGAATTGGCAAGGAACTAACCAGTTTGATCCAAGTTTGACTTTCTCCTCCACCTATAATGTTTTGTTCTGCTGGTGCTGAACGGTCTTTTTTCTCTCTGTAGACAATAAAGAAGAGGACAAAGAGTGAGCACTCAGGACACGGTTTGGTGTGTTTAGGGCATAGGAAGATTGATTACACCTTCAGCATTGCTGAACCCCCATTGTTTTAGTCCCATACATTTATGAGCTAGGTCTGCTTTTGATAGCTATGTTCAATTTATCTCATGTATAGTCTGACATGACAGACATCCCTCTCCTGAGTATCGTCTGTGATTTCTTCAGTTCGTCTGAAAGTAACATTCTCCTACCTTCCATGTGGCTGGCACCCGCCTAGAAATCATTTCCTTGTTATGTTGTGACCAACAACTAACCCAGAGAGTAGCTCTTATTGCTATTCCTTCAGGATGAAAAACAAAGAAGGGATTAAATTTGTTCTTGTCATCTGAGTTGTATTTTTGTTTGTGGTAAGGATCAGTAAGTTCAGGTCCTGGCTGTAACCAAGGAACAACCAAGCACAGTTTTATGAGAAACTTCACAAACTGAAGTATTATCCTGGACACACAGTTTTGTCCTCATGGAGGGCGGCAGGCTCAGGGTTTGGCTCTCGGGTAGATAATGACTGAGAGGATGTGGCACTTCTCACTGGCTCCAGTTGTTCCAGGGTAGATTCACTTTAATTGCCTCAATTATTTTTAGTGAATGGAGGTAAACTGTCCATCCAGGAGGTGGGGAAGCTATGTTCTTAGGACCGTATCAAACCCCATTCAGAGAGTAATAATAGTAGGAGAAAGGACAACAGTACCAGGAGAAAAAAGGTGACCTGCGGTGTATGGTGGTCCTAGACTCAGGATCATAGCAGAATTTAGGTTGGAAGGGACCTCTGGAGGTCCCTCGTCCTGCCATCTGCTTAAAGCAAGGCCAACTTCGATGGTGGTGGAGGTTGTTTGGGGCCTTATCCAGCTGAATTTGAAGACCTCCAAGGATGGAGATCCCTCAGCCTCTCTGGGTCCCTGTTTCAGTGTTTTGCTATCCCACTGTGACTTTTTTTTCTTTCATAACCAAGTGGAATTGCCCTTATTGCAACATGTGCTAATTGTCTCTTGTCTTCTTTGCCTAACACCTCCAAGAACAGCCTTGCTCTGTCTCCATTGCAGGTCCCTGTTAGTGGGATGTAGGTCCTGTCTTAGCCTCTCTTTGTCAGGTTAAACAAACTCAGCTCTGGGGAGAACTGGTTTGTACTCTTTCATTTCCATCCCACCAGTACCTCCAGCTCCACTTCCTCATCTTTGAGTTTCTTGTACTGCCTCTGTGTACCTCATCCCACACAGCCCCCTCTGAGTGCACACCAGTCCCCAACCTGACCTTTCCTGCCCAGCTGGCTCTACTATATTAAGCTAAGTGGTATATAGTGTTTCAGTGTTATCCACACTGTCATCTTCCTCTGTACTCTGAGTGATTGCACTCTTGACACTAAGAGTGTCTTCTAGAAGTGTTCAAAATGAGCCCAAGCCGCTATGGGCTAGTAAATAATGGTCCTAATACAATCCCTGTGATTGAAAAATGACTCTTAGCATTTCTATACTGCAGATACCATTAAATGGTCATCTGATGCTTAATATATCTTGGAGATACGTACTAAGGGCTCAGTTCTGCCAACCTGCTGTCTTTAGAAAATGTGTTGTCTCCAATAGCATGTACTGGATGCTGGTGCCAAAAAGACGGACCTCATTAGCTTCCCACATCCTCCCCAAACGACAAGATCTGTAATGCAGTGGGGAGGTATTTGCCTAGAAAAGCCATCGGGATTACTGGTGGTTGAATGAATCTCTCCTCAGGAGGGAACCGTGCAGTATGGCATAGGGCAGGGACCTCAGGCCCCAGCTTCAGCTCCTTGTTCTGCCACTCATGTTCTGTACAACCTTGGGCAAGGGGCCAAAATTTCAAACATGGCCTGTAAGTTGGTGACCGGTTTGAGATACCTCAGGCACGATTGTAAAAGATGGTGAGCACCCACAGATCTGTGTCAATCAATGGGAATTCAGCATCTTTTGGAGAACAGCAAATGCTGGTTCCTCTTCTTCAGGAGGACCCCGGACTTGGGACAGGCTATCTATCTCATTGCTGCCACCTTCACCTCTCTCTGAGCCTATCTTAGCACAAAAAAAAAAAAAAAAAATCTGTGCTCCGTGTCCCTGCATGTGACAACCCCTTTACTCCATATGTATCAGTATGTGTGCATGTATACATATCATATGATTGGTTATAGCCTCCATGCCTGCTCTTTCTACAAACAATAAATAATCAAATAAGGTTAAAAATATTCTTATTCTGTACAGGCTGGTTGTGAACTAATGTTCTTCTGGAGCCTCTGAGGTCTTCCAAGAGTTTCTTTTGTAGAGCACATTAGTGTTGCAATTCATTATGCACAAGGATAGCAGTCTGTAGAGGAAATGATTTGGAAAATGGAAGGGACTCGGGTCCCAAACTATTTCTCATATGAAAGACCAGAAATACGGCATTTAAGGGATGCTAGTAGATATGAGCAACACCAGCCTCATTCTCATCAATATGCAATGAAGGAATTTCTCCTCCTTACATCTTTCTTGTTAGCTGGGGTGACATTAGGCATATTCCCTCTGCCAAGACAAAAGAACCTTTCAAACTCTATCATCTTTAAAATGCCACTGTCCCTTATAATCCACACAAGCCACCCCTTTCCTCCTTTTCCTATGGCTCGAGAGATAGCTTGTGGCTGCACTAAGAAAATCAGCGCATTTCATGCTATAATTGTTCCACTGTGTCCATGATATTCACAGAGGAAAAAAATCACTGAGTACCCACTCATCCGAGGGGAAAACATTGGATGCAACTGAACTGTGTGACATTTCTTTTTCTTGGGGAATAGCAGAGAGACCTCAGTACCATTAAAGAAATCTCTAATGGACAAAAAGCTAAAGGTAGGCTAATGGCTGTGTTGACATTAACCCATGAAAATTGTTTAATCCTTTTCTTCTGGACTGCTGGTTCTCCTTTAAGAAACCCACTCCCACCACTGCTGTGTATTGAGCTTCTTGCAGAAAAAGCAAGGATTTAAGGAGTGTGGGGACAGGACTCCTAATCTGATTCAATCTTAAAGAAGTTTGGCTCAGGCAGGGCAGTTTTGGTGTAACCTTTAGAAGACCACAGGGCCTGAGTCTTAGGGCTCGGGTGTGTTCAGTGGTGAGACTTTATGAAGGCAATGCTTTATGCTATGGAGAACAGTTCATCTGCACTGTCACTGACAGCAAGGAAAATGATGGGGAGATAACATAACCCTGGGGTGAAGTGAATTAGTGGAAGCATATGAAAAACTAAACAATAGCCAGGCAAGCCTGTAAATACATGCAGCAGACACACAAAAAGAAACTGAGCTTTTAAGCCATATATTTTTTTTTGTTATTGTTGCTTTTTTCTGTTTGTGGTAGAAATCCAACTACTGCTGGATTCGCACAGTGACTGTGGAAGTGAAAACACTGAATGCCATTCTAGCTACTGTGTGAAAATACATTTTTTCCCTATTTCTCTCTCCCCAGGGCTCTGGCTGACATCTTAAGGCAGCAGGGACCAATCCCAATAGCACACTGTGAAAGAGAGACTATCTCGGCCATAGATACCTCCCCCAAAGAAAACACCCCAGTCAGGACAGCTTCCAAAAACCATTACACCCCTGTGCGCACCGCCAAAAGTAACCCAGGTAAGTGCTGCTTTCCTGCTCTCTCTTTTCAGAGGTGGTTGTACCAGTAGTATGTTAGAAGTCAGCAGAACATCACACTTTACAATAGTGGATTTTGTAAACCTAAAATTAGGATAACAAATGACTTTAAAAGGCAATCAGATAGAGCAGAGGCGTCCAAGGATCAGTGGTGATGATTCTTTAAGGTTTTTGCTGAACAGCGTGGCTGTTCTCTCTAGGCATTTTAAAAATTCAGAATCAGTGAGGTATAAATTCAGCTTATACCAAAATGCTTGTATTAAGCTTAGAACATCGTGTATTTCCAACAAAACACACATGCTATAAAGCATAATTGGGCTCTCTGCACACAGCAGCTGAGAAGAAAGAAATCCACATAATTGGGGCCACCTTATTCATTCAGGTGAACTATAGGCATGTGCCAAGAGGAAAGTGTGGAAGGTGACCTAGAGGGTATCCCTGGAGCTTAAAGACACTGGCCTGAGGTCCTCCAGGAGCATTGGCCTGGGAACTGGGACACGCAATTTTTTTTCCAGCTTCTGCTGGCTGGGTAAATTTGGTCAAGTCATTTGACTGCTCTTTGCCTTGCTTTCCCCCGTTACACAAGGATGCCAGCCTCTTAGGTAAAGATACTGTTCTGATTTATTTAATGCTTCATATATTGATAATTGTCAAAACAATGTCTCGATCGTTGCTGACCACCTTTGTTAAGTGGGATGTGGTAGGCTTGCCATCACTTGCCATCTCTCAACTGGAACTGGATGTGTGCCTCAAAGGTATGCCCTCATTCAGTCACAAGCTATTCAGCTTCACGTAGAAGTTTCTAGGTGGCATTTCCTGACCTGTGTCACCCAGCGATCAGAGGAGGTTTTGCTAATGGTCCCTGCTGGGGAAGCTTCTGAAAGAAGCTAGCAGGAGCTCAGACTGCTCCACAACCTGCGGGGCTCGATGTGCTCTGCTCTTTGTGGAAAAGGCCCAATACTGAGAGCAGTGACTGTTTGGTTTCCGTTGCCTCATTGCAGTGACTATTAGAAGGGTTTTTCCGCAATGTGCATTACCCTATAGAGACAGGACCAGGTGACCGTGTGCTCTGGAAGCCTCCCCTGCTGCTGGGAGCAAAGTAATTTCCCTGAGAACTAAGAAGGATTTTTTTGCTCTCCAATTTTCACTCAGAGGCCAGTGAACCCTGTAATTTTGTAAGCTGGAGAGTTACATTTGTGAAATAAAATGTTGGGCTGGAGAATTGTACGTGAGATGAGTCGTCTGGAAGAGGAAGGTGCTTTTGCATACCTAGGGCTTGGGACTGGCTCTTGAGAGGATATGTGATTCTGTCCCAGGATAGAAACACAAGAAATAAGGGTTTATGGCCAGTGAACAGCTATAGGCACCGTCAGAGAGCAACTCTGACATCAGCCTTACGATGAGATGAATCCCTTTCTGAAGACACCCTGTCCCTTCCCATTGGCTCCCATTGGTCAGTTAGGGCAGGCAAATCCTGAATGAAGATGCAGAAGAAATTCTTCCCTTGCAGCAGAAGAGACCAGCTGGATACTGGAAGTCTGAATTAGGTGTCATGTTTAGGCTCTGTTGAGTCTGAGAAAAGGCAAATGGGAAGGTTTATGAGGGGAATTGCTAATTGCAGTATTCTTCTCTGGTGTCTGTTGGTAGCTGATGGCTCCAGTGGACATTTTGAAGACTTACTACTACATTAGTGGAGGTACACAAGGATGCAAGGAGCAGAGCACAGGTATTGTGAGTGGGGTGCTAGTACAAATGGTCACACTACAAAGTGACAGCAGCTGATAAGGAGTCTGCTTGGTCCTTGCTGACAACTGGGACATATGATGAGCAAGGCAAAATGGCTGGAAAGGAAAAGGCATGCTGTTAAAGATGACCATCTGTTCATTCAGCCTCTGCTTGTCTGTATGTTTGCCCATATCATGTGAAGGACAAAAGCCATTACAGTTCAGTCAGGGCTGAAACAGGCAAGCCACAGGCAACAGGAGCCCACTAAAAGAAGATGGTCACAAACCCAGCTACCAAGGAGAGGGACTTTACTTCCAGCACAGCCTTCCACAGCCATTGGCAGCTGTAGGGGTAACTGATCACTTCTGCCTTGGGGCAGCCAGTTGGGCTGAATGTCACACCGAGCCCTTGCCAAAGCTGGGAAGGGAAAACTTGCTTTTGTATCTTGCCCAAAAGAACTTGTTCCTGGCTCAGTTGTGTCCATTATTAACATGTCCTTATATATCATATGAGACAGAAAGCTAATCATGAAAGATCATGAGCTCATAAAACAGCTATACAGTTAATGTTTTTTATAGTGTTTCATTTGCAGAATAGGGTAATGCTCCGTTGTAACTATACTCTGTTACTCAGCTAATCTTCAGATTATTGCGGTAGTCAGGAAATTGTATAAGTGAATGCTAAAGTCTTTTAGGTTGGGAGGAAAGTAAAAGTTGGAAAACAAGAATGGGTTATAGCACATTAACCTAGAATAAAGCTGGTAAGCCCCAGTATGGAAGTGGAAGAGAGCTCACCATCAATACTTGCTTTTTGGGGAGGTGGGGAAGAAAAGAAATAAAAAGGGCAGAATGGGGGATAGCTGGGGGAAAAAATAGAGGCAGTAATATGTAGTAGCAGGATCCAGGCGCTGCTCACTGGTGCTGCAAATTGGCTTGAAAAGACCACAGCTGTAGGGTTTTGCGGTGGGATCTGAAAAGCATCAGGTCTGCTGGCTGTGTTTTGTCTCAGGACTCCAGAGTATGAGAAGTTAAGCAACCAGAAAGGACTATAGTTGTTACATATAGGCTGAGATTGAGTTTTATATTTGTTTTACTTGGAACTTTTGTTTCCAAACTTATAACTAGAAGGGTGCCCTTAAGTCTTGCTAAATAAACCATAGCTTCATTTTTCCATTAGGCTTGTTTGGTGTCAGTGAACAAAATGATTGTGGGTGACAATGACAAATTGAGGCGGTCTGTGTCTGAGGCGATCAAGTCCAAACAAAGCGGCATGGACAGGTGCTGCTGAGGGCATGGCTGCGGCACATGACTTGCTGGGTGGTGCCTGGTGTTTCCTGATGTAAGTATGGAGAGGAGTTCAACTCCCACGTGCTAGCTGCTACACTTCCTGCAAGCACTCAGGCAGCCCTCAAATGGTCACAGCAGGGGATCACAGAATGGGAACGTACAACTTCCTCTGGTAGTCCACCAAGCCATGGGCACTGTCTCCAGCTGTTGCAGATGCCTGAAGGAGATTTCAAGACCAAGGCAGAGTCCTCAGTGTATTTGCCCAGGCACTTCACAGCAGGTGGTTTCAGAACTCTTTAAAGCTCTGCAGTGGGACAGTGTTGCATTTAGGCTGTACTTCTCTGTTGAGCTTTGAGATAGAAGAACCCAGGTCTAACTAATGCTTGTTTAAGGGAAAAAGAGAAGTAGGTCTCTCTGTCTTAGACATGGAGACAATTGTCATTCTTCAGACAAGGCAGCTGGTTTTCAAGAAGGCTTCAGCCTACTACTTTACAATGGCCACCTTCCCCAGGTGGTGTGGGAGCCAGCTATTTATCAGAAGCAGAATACATTTCCCACACTGGATTCTGCCGAGCTTGAGCATCCCAAGTGTCTGAAGAGCATCTTTCCAGAGGTTATTGCCACTTTTGCTTTCCTCTGAGAGTCAAGCTCATGCCCTTTTGGGATGGTAGGGGACAGTTCACGTGCCCTTCCACCCACCCTCACTTCCACTGACATTTCTGTTCATTGCTTTTATACAGTGCTGCTGGTTTGGGGGTGGTAGGCTCTTTGCAGATAAGAAAAACTGAAAGCTGTGCCTACAGATTGCTTGGGTGAGAGCACATCTCTCCAGCTGTGCACCACCTAATTAGTATGAGCTACAGCACTCTCTGTAGACAGGAATACTCCTCCAGCCCACACAGACCTCTTGCTAGTTCACTGTTTGCTGTTGTGAGTAACAGGTAAAATATGAGGAATCTGAGATTACAGGAAATCCATCTCATCTAGCTATCTATTGGCATTTTTAACGTCTCCATCACAGTAGCACCTTTAGGGGTGTTGGAAGGAAAACTCCAGCAACATTTCCCCTGTCTTTTCTCCTTGGCCACGTTGTCTGTCCTGACATCTGCTGTGAAGGTCAGTGCCATTCATTTGTTCAGTGGATGGCCAGCAAACATAAACAAGAATGAGGATAGGTGGGAGAAAGGTCAATAATTCCTGCGGGCTTGAAAAGCGTCATACATAAGCAGCAGTGTGCTCCCATAAAGGAAGGCGTTGCATTTGGCACAAGAGACAGAGTTTGAGCCAGAGGCAATCCTCCTGCAACGTCCACGGTCAACTGATGTGTCAGAAAAGATGAGGGAAGTTCCTGTGACAGTGATGCTGACGGACATTAGCATTAGTGGAAAAATTAAGACTAGATTCTCAGCTTGGATGACTACCTCCAATACCATCCTTGGATATTTGAAGGCCTTCTGAAAGTCAGATGCCAGGGGTTGTTTGCTTTCATCCCAAAATGTGGCTGAGCAAAGCACCTGCAAGATTCAGTCCCTGCAGAAATTGCCAGATGGGAGTTTTCTGACTGCCTTGGTGAAAGAGGGGTAGCCAGCTCAGGACTAACAGTCATGCAGGGAGCCATCACATTACTGTTTTCCAAACCGAGACCAAACCACAGAAGACTCCAAGTAAGAATTTGAAACAGATCTTTGGCTGGTGTAAATCAGTGTTGTACTATCATAGTGATAGGACATGGGCTTGCTTTAGGTAAATCCTTATGGGTCAGGGAGGCTTATGTCCCAGACTCACAGCTGGTACAAATCTATGATGCTCCAGAACAGCACATGGTCTGGATGGATCCTTTATTCTCTCAGTCTCATTCTGGCTCTTCCACACTGGCTCTTTTTCATAGAATTCACCTTGATAGTATTGCCAACCTGTGAGAGAGGGGATACTCAGGACCATTAAACTGATGTGAGAAGCTATGTGAGAGGAGAATCTCTCCAAATATATTCAGGACAAGGATGTCCTTGTTGCCACTGTGCAATGCTTTCAGCAGTGAAGGGTTCCCAGATGTCACCTACCTGAGCATGAGGCAGGTAGGTAAAACCTGTGCCTGGAATTATGCTGCTTCTGCCTACCTCCAGGATCAGGAGGCTGTAAGAGCAATGACAAGACTCCTTTTTTTGTACTTGCTGGAGAAAAGACTCTGGCCTAGTTTTATATTCTTTTGGCCTCTTAATTCTCAGAATATCAAATTGCCTCACCGACCGAATATGCTGGTCTGAAACCAGCTCCAAATGTGCCAGCGAAGAGCTGACCTCAGGGGTGAATTGAGACAATTTGCCAGTGTGAAAAATCTTCTGCTATTCACCTGCACTAGGGATGGAGGTACCTGCAGGTGTGAAGAACAGCTTATTGACAGGATTACCACTTCGAATGCAGCAAACAACACAGGCTAGTGCTCTGATTTGCCTGACATATCTGGGGAAGGCTTTTAATAAGCCATTTGAGTCAGGATGTTCCAGAGATGTACGTATTCAAAGTGCTTTTTTCAGCAGTGCCTTCCACCCAGAGGCATATTCTGAGCTTGTTCTGAATGTGAACAAATGCAGGAGAGGCCTTTAATCTTTATGGAAATTGTAGCTAACGTCTCTAGCCAAATATAGCCAGAGCAGCATGGGGAGTACTTCCATCCTAATCATCGCATAGGGGAGGAGATCACTGCACTTGGCCCTGCTCTCCCTGGGCTATGGGCACAGCACGGGCTCTGGCCCTTTTCTAAAGACCAGGGTGAGCCAGGGCGGTCGGCTTCTCAGATTTCCTCCGGGTTATATATGCCTTATCCCTGTCCATCCTTCTCCCTTTCGCCTCTCTCCTTTCCCTCAAGTCTCCCCTGGTTTCTGCTTCAAATTGCTTCCTTTATTCATTCATTGAATCCTATAGCTTCTCCCCAAAATCCCCAGCAACTATTTGAATTAATTTACAGAGGATCAGTGTAGAAATGTATGTCGAAGGCGTTCAAATTCCCTGCTGCTTCACAGTTTGTGTTGTCATTTACAGCTGTTCAGGGGAATACAATGCAGGTGTAAAATGATCCCCCAGTTCCCGCAGTAGCATTTTACAGCCCCTGTGCTCTGTTGTAAGAAACTAGTTAAGGTGCAGGCGAGTGAAGAATTAGGGAAACCACTTGGAAAACACCCGGAGAGTTCCAGGAACAGTGTTTTTCTTTTCTCCATACTCTTGTTGCCATTCAATGACATTTGAAAAGAAAAAAACAGGACCAGCTTTGAAAGCTCTAGGATTTGTAAAAGATAAGGTGATTCAATGCCACTCCATCTGCTTTTTCCTCCAGGCACACCCCTGTTACGGTTAGCCCCAATGCTTCCCACAGCTTTCCCTTCCAGGAAAATCCCAAAGGAGTTAATACGTTTTCTGAGCCACCAGAAAATGTCAGATTTTTCTGTCTCAGAACATTTTGAGGGTAAGAGTTACTCAGTGTCCTGGCATCCAAAATACCATTGCCAAAAGGGAGGATCAGTCCAGCAGAGAGTGGGGAGAGGTGGATGCTGCTGAAACTGGTGCAGGGTAGCTAAGATAGCACGCTAGCTGCTGTCTTCTTTGGTGTGAAGGATCTAGGTTCCTCACTTATTTAGGACCTAAGTTAGCCTGTAGAGTGTGACATCATAGGTATTCACTCACCCCTAGTACCCTAGCTGATGCCCTTTAGCTCCCACTCTCTGTGGCATTGCCAGTCTCCATTTTACAGATGGGGAAATGGAGCACAGAAAGGCTAAGGGCCTTACTTTGAAAGGTACTTGGGTTACCATCTTCCCTAGACTTCAAAATAAATGCCTAAAGCCTTGTAAATGTCTGTCCCTGAGTAATTTATGCACTTTGTCCAGGTACTGGGAGAGCAGTTTTGCCCTGGGACCACCGCTTTCCCTTCAGGTCGGCATCTCCCAGAGGAGATGTGTGCTGCAGTGTGTGCTTTAGTCCTTCTCTGAATGTGCAGGGATGCTTCCTCCTGCATCTTCACATGGGCACAGACCTGAATCCTTCAATCCTGTATCTTAACAGCAAGCGAGAGCTTTTACACTTGCATTGGAAAGCAAAGACTTTGTCCCAAAGTACTTGTAATCCAAGAAACACAGGAGAAGGGATGGGTTGGAAAGTCAGATGAATGAGCTACAATGCAATGAGCTTAATTGCCCTGATTCCAAATGGATCCTTTTAACTGTTAAATATTTCTTTGCTTATCCTTTCTTAACCTTACTGTTTTGGACATCCAACCTCCCTCTTCTGTTGCTGCCAGAGGTTAGTGGTGCTGTGGGGATACTCAGTCGTGAGCAGCCGTAAGGATTTAACACATGCTGCCCGCTAATACTGACAAGTACAGCCTGTGATCCCCAGCACCCTCCTGAGCCACGCAGCCGGCTCCTTCCCTCGGTGAGACTGGGGCTGCACCTACTTCTGCCTCTAGTTATAGATTTATTCTGGTCTCCTGAGTGTTTTACTGAGCTGTAAAGTTTTAGGGTAATCCATGAAAAAGAACCTTTGGGAAACTATGCCCCACTAGCAAGACACATGAGACAACAAAATATCCCCACTGCAAATATATTTACCAATGAACTTACTGGAGAATAAAAAGCAACGACATTTGCAACAGTGTCTCACATCCAAATATCTCCCATGACTGATGTCAGGGTTTCATGCGTCAAAACAGCTAAGAAGTGACAAATTTGAAAAAATTAAAAAAAAAAAAAAGTCTGGCTGTTGCTGGGAAAAAAATGGGTAGGTGGAGTGTGTGTAGATGCACACGTATGAGTATAATGTCTTGATACTCGCATGAACCACATAGCCACGACGGAGTAGCAACATCCAGAGCTACGGGATAAATATCAGGTGCCTGCTAAAAGTGTTTTGGTGGAACTTAGCATTCATTCAACAGAGTGCAGTCCCAGAGCCACAAGGCCAGGCACGGCAGCGCTTATCATCCACAGTGATATCTAGAAACGGTAGGTTACTATGGTAACAGCATTTTTTTTTAAGAGAGACTAATGCAAGTTGTGAGCAGGAGAGAGGATTAAGAATATGGATTTACTTTGAAACAAAGCCTCACAGTGAAACTCAACCTGCTGAAAACAATACAACAAAACACATGGAGAATGTGGAAATTAATTGAAGTGGGCTTTTCTGGCGCTGTGCTCTGGTGGAGAAGAGGCACTAATGTGGAAAAAGTCTGGGAGTCTAATGCAGGCGTGTGACCAGCCAGGGACCTGCACATTGCAGGGGACAGAGTGGCTGTGGGCACATGCTGCAAGACGCTGAGTGATGCCCCGGATCACACCGTGCGACAGCATCAGCTCCCCGTGCCGCCTGCTTGCTGCACACACAAAGGAGTGGGAGCACATGGGCCTCCTTCCCAGAACTGGGCTTCAATATTTGTAACAGTTGCTGGGTTTAAAGAGAAAATCCCAGGGCTGATGGGATTGTGGGGTCCCGGGAAGTGGGACTAATGGATGTAGGAGAGTCACAGTAACACTGACCAGGAGCAGTGAGAAGGAGTTACAGAGGATGGAGACTGTGTGTGTGTAGGAAGTCCAACCTGATACATTTGGTTGCTTTCCCAGTTCCTGAATCTGTACAGCTGGATTGGGAATGGCAAAGAAATACTGTTCTCAACACATACGAAAGCAGAGATGGAAACAGTTTTGGAGCATAACAGCTAAGCGGGGAGGCCAGTTCATGCCCTTGTCCTGTGTTGCTCATGCTACAAAGTCTGTGTTGTGGGTGACAGGAAGGAATGATGTTTAAGCCAGGTGGTTCCCCTCACCCTGTGCTCTGTCCTTCCCCTCCAGATCTGGGAAAGGATCAGGAGCAGAGGGCCATTAGAGCAGATACCTGGCACAGGTATTCTGGAGAATTTGGAGTGCCGTGAGAAAGGGCAGGACTGGGAGATACTCCTTTCCCTGGAGAGCACTGGGTGTCTGAGCTGAAGCTGTTGCCACGCCATCTCAGCACTCACCAGCTGCCCAGGCTCAGGTCCTCCAGGAGCACTGGGGAAACAGGGCTGGGGCGTTGGGCAGGGGGCAACACAAAGCTCAGCCCCAGCAATGGGAGGGCAGCAGGTCACCTGGGGCTTGAGGATGCAGTAGGCAAGGGGAGTCATGCTCCTGGCTAGGTTTTGATTTGAGCCCATATCTTGATTTGAATCTGCAAGCTTGCCCATTCTTCCTCTCAAGCTTCAGTTTCACAGGCAGTTGAGTCAGGCTAATGGCTCTTCTGCCATTGAAGCGGAGGTCTCAATCCTCTTCTCACATCCTCTGCCATGGCCACTGCTCTCTGTGCTGACTCTGGTGCTGTCACATTCTTCCATCAGCTGGTTTAACTCATTAACCCATCAAAATCAGCCCAGCAAGAGGTCATATGATGAAATGTAAGAGTGCAGTCAGGAGCAGGGCTGAGAGGGATTACCCTGTTTAGGCAGAGCTGAATTTGTAACCACTGGGCTGTGCCCCGTGTAACTGTAGACTTGAGTAGGAGTTTTAGAGGTTGCTTGTGAGCAAGCATGCAGGAGAGCCTGTGCTTAGATGCTCTGGGAACTTGGTGTCCAACTGGGATTGACTATCAGCACCTTCAAGGCTACATGCACTTTGAGATGAAGTGGGCTGAGGTTCAGGCCAGCAGGTCTGGGATTTTCCAGAACTCAAATTTGACACCATGGTGGCATTTTACAATCAAAACAATTCTGCCTGCAGTTAAGGTATTTTAGTTTAGGGTGCTCAGGAGTTTTCTTGGGGAAAAAAACAACTAAGCCCACTGTCTAACCAGCTGTTCTGTCCTGTACCATTCTGCAGCTCTGCTGGGTGCTGTGGAAGGGTAAAATCATTTCTGTAGGTTTGCTTCTCCCTGTTTGCCTCTGTGTGTCTTGCTCGTTCAATTATTGTTTGTAAAATGCATTAGGTCTTCAGATGAAAGGCAGAAACACAATGTTTTCTTCCATTAATCAGAGCAGTTTACAGAAAACATCGATTTAAAATGTTAAAGCCAATTTGCAACTGGTATTGACAACGATTAAATTGGCCTCCAGAAAGTAATGCAACTAGTTGCTCTTGACACTGTGAAGAATGAAATCTTTATAAGGGCATTCTACATGTTGAGCTTCCCCCATTTCACGATTGCTGATCCTATCACACTCTGTAGAAGTCTAAACAGAGGTGAGGAGCTGGAAGCAATACTCCAATAAGAATGTGCCATAATCAGTAAACTTCCCTTTCCCTTCTTGTTGGACCCCTGCCCAAATATTGCAGCTCAATCTATGCTCTGCTTTCATCACTATCAGCTTCCTTTCTTTGCTGCCCACTTGACTTTGCTGACTTTGAAATTATGCAAAAATGTACTGAAACAAAGGTTCACTATTTTATTCCTGGCATTATCACCAGGAGCAGTAAACTCCACAGCTGACCACTGGCCACAGCCTCCGTGAAGAGCAGTGGCACACAGGCCCTGCAAAGCCTCTTTGCAGAGTAAAAAAAGTTTTACTTTTTTTACTACAAAGTAACTCTTGCAACCTTGTCATGGAAAACTACCAGCTCAGCTTACAGACGTGTGAGAATAAAGGTGATACTGGGGAAGTCATGGTTAACTTCTCATGAATCAGTCCTTGAGTTTGTAATGAATAGCTCATCTGACATCCAGATGTGTAGCTTTCGGAGACCTTGCAAGACCCTGGCTAGGGGGAATGGGAGTATTTACCAGCAGAAGATATTGCTCAAGTTTCTCAAAACCTAGTTGATTAGTGTTCTGGTTTGGGCATCTAAATCTTAAAAGGCTTAGCCAGTTGTCTCTTATTGTCTTGTCTCAAGCTCTGCTTGACCAGAGCAAAGGGTTGAGGAAGAGTCTGCAGGGCTGCCTTCCCATTTCTTTCAGCAGTGTTTCTCTGCATGAGGCAGCTTGGCTTCTCCTTCACAATGCTCATATCTCCAGGGTATTCCCACCTTCTGGGATATGCCAGGGGTCTTTTCTGGTGCCTTTCAGCAAGAGGTTTTTTCTAGATTGAAAGACGGCAGGAAGGTTTGGCTCACGTTGAAGATCTGAAGACAGCTTTTATTGTTGGCTGCAAACAGTTTTTATCATTGGTGCAGTCCCCGTTCCTTCTGGCATGTCAGCCATGTGTGTGTAGCTTGGGGATTTAGTGGGTCTTGCTTCACTTCCTCTTCTCTGAAGCTTTATTGCCCTCAGACCATCTTAGTTGTTGCAGGTACCTGAAAAGACTCCCGTGTGGCTATTTATATGAGCATACCTAAGAAGGAACGATGCCCTCCTCCGTAAAAGGACAAATCTAACTACTCTTTCTGTTTGATTTAAAATATTTGAGGAGGAAGGAAAAGGCAGTACATCTGTCACAATCTCACTTACAATCAGAGAATTTAATGGAAAGATTCCTTCTGACTCTCTTGGGCTTGGGACAAGGCTCTGTACTGCAACGTTAGCAAATAACGTAGTTCACATCTCATCAAATCCTTCTCAGGAAAATAATTCTAATATATGTGGATGGCCTTTTGCAGCTCTCTCCCCAAAGCTGTCCCTGGTTTTCCAGCTGTGCCAACACCTCTATTTCCTAGTGTTAAATCACTTCTGTGGAAAACTGTTGCTCTCTAAAACAAACCCCACACAAAATGTTCAATTGCTGCCAGTCACAGAGCGGTGCCCCAATGCTCGGAATGACCCCTCTGAAAGGGCAGTAAGATAAATATTAATTCTTGAATCTGTGGCTTTCTACCCAATGTCTCCCAACTGCAGTAATGCAGCCTCTGTGGCATTTCCTTTCATTTCACATCTCTCCTCCCTGGATCCACAGCTTTTCCTACCGAGAAAGCATTTCTCAGCAAGCTCCATGGGCAGAGTGCAGTTCTACTGTCTACACCATGCTTGCCAGAGGGACCTGAAATCCCGATCGTTCCCGGGTCAATGTGCCCGATCCCTGTACTGTTCACACAGGCAGCCTGCGCTCAAAATTCTGCTACCTATACATCCCATCTTCCCTGTAGCAAGCAGTGCTATGGCCCTTATAGGAAGGGTCTTTGGGGAACTCTGCAAGGAATTAGCCTTTGTGATGATTGGAAGATGCAAGAACGGTGTGGAGATGTGTCTATGCTGTAGGTTAAGTGCAGCATTAAGCAAACTGAAGTGCTGCAGGCTGCCTGAGATCATAGACAGTGAGTGTGGCATCCAGGTTGCACAGCTCAGCAGAACAAGTTTTTCTATTAAATCCTACTTAAATATTAATATATTTGGCGATCAGGAAGCAGGGTGGGGGAGGGGAAGTTGAAAGGGCTCTTGATGCGCAGGCTACAGTCAGGTAGCTCCAGTCACCTCCATCTCTGAAGTGTCCCACTGCCGCCTTGGGGTTGGTCATTGTGGATCTCAGAGGTTCTTATTCCAAGTTTCCAGGCTTCTGACTGCACTCATTGCATCACTTCCGTGCCTGGCACTGGCAGAACCACACAGCACAGAGTTAGCTGATGTCCTCTCTCTTCTGAGGCTGCTTGCTGTGTGTGGGTCATCCCGCTTGATGAGCATCTAAGAGGCACAGGAATGACCCCAGAGGACTTCAGGTGTGATATGGCTGGAGGAGCTAAGGTGGAAGAGGAACGAGGAGCCTTCCTGTCACACCTACCTTACTGTCCTTTCTTTTTTGTCCCCAGTCCCTCTGCTGTGGCAGAGGGCAGCACTAGGAGCTGGACTAATGACTCCACTTACCTCTCCACTTGCCTCCACTCTCCACTTGCCTAACATGGTTCTGAGTGGGTTTGTCCATCAAAGGATTCAGGTAGATAAGTATGGGTTCTGATCAACGCTTGCTGTTCTCATGACTTATGTGTGGGAGAGTTGTAGTGAGGGGTTAGACAAGTTGTCCTGAGTTGTTATGATGCGATCTGACATGCAAGAGAGTGATTGTATAGCACGATGGCTGGCACATGACATCTATGAGATCACATGGGAGATCATCCTGTCCTTCAGGAGACTGTCGGTAACGCAGGACAGTGCCTTGTGCCAGCCCTGAACAGCCAACACCAACTCTCATATCCTCTGCAGATAGCCTGTGGAGCCTGTGAGGCTTTCCCCACAGGCAGTTGGCAGGTGCTGAAGTCAGATCTCTCCCATCTGAGCAGGGCAATAAGTTCTTGACCGACAAAAAAGGAAAACAGCGCTGTCTGCTCATGGCTGGAAAGGGCAGGTAGTTGCCCCCCAGTCTAAGTCCTGCAGCTCTGTAGCCCCTAGCATGGCTGGTGGGGCTGGTCTGTGCAGAGCCAGCCTGCGAAACTCCCCACTGCTTCTGTCTGGAGATATAGGGAAAGGCAGCAGCAAAGCATCCCTCAAGAGTCTTCTATAAATAGAGTTGCGACGTCCCAACCAAAGAGCAGTCGCTCCTCCAAGGATCCCAGACTTTTTGTATGAGGCAAAGAGTCACACATCTAAAACAGGACAAACCTTGATTTTGGAGAGTATCATGGGAGATTTGTCACAGCCAAGACCTTCAGTTTGGTTTGGTTTGATAGTTTTAGCCTCAAGATTTGAGGAAATTCCAGGTTTTCCAACATTCAGATTCTGAGCCCTTTAGTCCATTGATGTCCCAGACTGCCTCCCTGGTTTATCTTTCTTTTTGTTCTCTGAAGTCAAGTTACGCCTATATTCTAGCTGGAGCCTTTTTGGAAGGTCTGCATTATGCAACCAAGCCCCAGTCCCAGGCAGCATAACTTCTGGTGGGCCTTCTGAGTGATGGAGAAATGTGTGAGCTGTTGCATCCAGAAATAACTGGGCTTTCCTATTAGCAGTGGTATTATTTCTTTGGTCTGGAGGTGGGAGTTAAACTCTCCCACAATGACGCACTTCTCAGTGGTATATGACTGAGAACATTGCAAAGATTTCTACTGAAACCTGTGTCCCACTGTGCAGGCTTGCAGTAATCTTCAGGCCCTACTGTAACCTCCTTTCTAAGATCTTCCCCACGATTATTTCACCCATGGATTTTGAGCAGACTTTTTTTTTTAAATCCGGGCTAGCATTTTTTATTGATTTGAGCAGATTTTGTTCTATCCAAGCTTTCAAACTGAATTTTCTCTCCCCACCTGGCACTCAGTGCCACTTACACCCTTCTTTCTGCCTCTTCTGAAGAGCAAACAGCTTTTTGTGCCTCATTTTCCATCAGTGTTACTGCTGCAGACTCCCTGGTACCCCTGCAGTGTCCAGCTGGACATCCTGTACCAGAATTCAAGTTCTGCTTTCTTTTAGCCAAGAGTCCTGGCAAAACCGTTTCTGTCAATCACTCCTTACTATACCCCATGGCTTTTCAGCCCTGGCACACTTCTAACAGAGCTTATCTACTCAGGTTTTTTCCACATGCCTCTTCATCCCCCTTTTGTGCATTCTACATTTCACTGCTGCTTCCTTGTGTGCTACTGTGTCAGCTCCTCTGTCTGTCCATCTCTGTTTCTCTGTTTTGGATGGATGCAATGAGAAAAATCAACATTTTCTGCAGGATCCCCAGAATCTTCAGCCAGGATCTCGTGAGGGTGAGCACCACGCTGAACACCTGGCAGGTTCAGGGTCAATATGACTGGAGAGCAAGGAATACACGTGCCTGAGGCAGGGCAAGTGATGAACACCAGTACCAGTGATTAGCATGGTTGATCTGGAGGAGTGAGAAATTGAGAAAATGATCAGGTCCCTCCTCCTTTCGAGTTATGCAATTCAATAACCGAAGAGCAAGGGTTCTGCACTGTAGATCTAGTTCCTTCTCTGTAGGAGAACCCAATGATCTTGAAACATTTGGTCCTCCCATGCTTGGACTTCTTTAGTGTTCATGAGTTCAATGTGGAGAGCTGCTTTCCGGCCCTTGGCGCTCAGGGAGATCCTGTGGCAGCTCAAGGAGTGCTGGTTTCTTTACAGAAGTACAAATGTTGCTTTTTGAACTCCTGTTCTTGCCTTTCTGCTGTCACACCGTGCACGCAGGTCCACGTGTGTCCAGGCTCACAGGTGTATGCACTTCTTTAGGAGCTGACAGACCCCAACTGCCTAGTTGCTCAGGTGGTGATTTAGTTCTGCTTCCACAGACATGGTCCCAGCGTTGTATTAAGTTGCAGGGTGACACCTGTGAACATCAGTTTAACATAATTGTCAGAATGATACTTGGTGGAGCTAATGAAATATTTACCTTTGAGCAGCTGTAAGATCATTAATGTTTCACTGTCTGCTGCCAGCCAGCCCTTTCGTGATTTACGTTCTTGAATTGTTTATGAGGCTAATTGCGCTGCCCTTCATAAATCAGGGACTCAAGCTTTTCTGGGGCACTTTCAATTAGCAAAAACTCCTCTGCCCTGCTGGTGAGGGCATCCGTGGCAAGAAACCAGGTGCTGGAGGCTGGCACAAGCACTAACCTTCCATGAGCCCTCCCAGATTCCCCCACTCCATCCCACCCCTTGCAGCATGTCCTGGGGTCTCTAATGACACCCTGCTGTGTGACAGAGTCTCACAGCACTGTGGCACTGTCATGATGCTATGGCCAAGCTCACACCTTTTGGGCTCTCCATGCAGCTTGGAGACACTGCTTGCATTCAAAGGGTGGTTCCTTTCACATTAGCACTTATGTCTTGGCACGTCTGGTATCGCATGGCGTGTAAGTGCCCAACTGAGGGAGGCTGGCTTAGCTCAGGGGTAGGCAGGAGACACAAGGCAAAGTTCAGACATTACCATGCCTTTGGAGAAGGTGAATCCTCCCCAAGAGAAGGATACAGTGGGAAGGGAGAGCAGGTCTTCCTCTTAAGTGAGTGTCCATGTGCTTTCCAGCAATGCATTAAAGACCACAGCTAACTTCAGTTTGGGCTTGCATGTACTTTTCTCCTCTCCCAGGAGGAAGCATGTGCAATGAAATGTCTGGCTTTAATAGGTCTGGGGATTCTTTTTGCTTTTGCTCTTGGTTTTCTGTTGGTGAATTATGTCAATTCCTTTAATATAGCTAAAGAAATAGATTTAAAAAAAAACCCCAACAAATTCCTTCCTGCTATCAGAGGTGCAGAGGCTGAAATCTGGAATTGCCCTTAGTTTGTGGAACAAAGCTAAGATCGAGGGAGCTCTCTCTCCCAGGCAAGTGTTATGTGTGCTTCAGGAATCTCCCCTGTGCTAGATGAAAGGAGATTTTGCAACAGAAAAATGTTATATTTTTTCTTGTGTAATCTGATGCCTTGATCTAAAGGAGGGAACATTTTTAGGCAGAGATTGCTAGAAAATTATGGCAATGTGTATCTTCAAAATATGAGGGTACTGAAGGAAGACAAAACCACTGACATTTTAATCTTTGCACTGTTAATCTCTGTAGTGGGGGATGGACAGCTTTCCACACGCAGTGTAGGGGCTGTTTCTGGTGATCTCCCTAAAACTGAAGAATCAGTGAAGTTTTCTATAAAATCTTATCAATGAAATGGTAAAAAGTAATCTGGACTAGACAATATTCACTCAAGGAATTTTAAAGGGGAGCTGCTGAGTTACCCTGAAGTTCTGTCTAGCCATTTAATCAGCCTTTGTGTCAGGTGAGTGGAAGGTGGCAATGCTCATCTTTAGAAAGGTTTTAGAGACGATGCTGGGAATCTGAAAGACGAGCTGGTAGAGCAGGTGCACTGCGAGGGATTACAGTAAGATGCAGTAGAAGAGTTAAGATGGCTTTTGTGAAAGGATGGCATGCATTATGAGTCTGCTGGCGCTCCGTAAAGGAATCAACTGACGTGTGGATGGAAGTGTTTCTGTCAAGGCAGTGTAGTCGTTTTTCTTTGGAAATTGTCAGTGAGGTCTTTCGTCAACAGTGCTTAGGAATACCATGGGATAAGAGGAAAGGTCTTCTCGACAATTAATAACAGATTGAATGACAGAAAGCAATGGATGAGAACAAACAGACAGGTTTTGAACTGGGTGAATGATTACAGTCCTAGAAGATCTGCTTTGGGACATGTGCTGCTCAGTGTATTTTTGAATGATCTAGAAAAGATGTACAGTGAGGTGACAAAAGGTTGTATGTGATGTGGAATTATTCCGAACTCTCAAATCTGAGGCTGACAGCAGGGACTTAACTGTATGAAGATAATAATCTAGCGAAAAGATTTCCAACATCAGCAGGAGGGAGGCTAGCAAGCTGTCCATTGAACAGGAAGCTAGCCAGGAATACTGAATGCCTAGCTGGGGTTTTAGGTCTCAGTAGTACCTACTTCATCTTTGTATTTAGTTGTTTAAAATATGAAGTCTTGGAGAAAATCTACTCTGTGCTTGCAATGTTTTGGACTATCTGACTCTGACTGATCTCACCCTTCCAAGAATCCAGGACAGCTTCTATCAACCAGGTTTCCTCTAAGACCTCTGGGTACTGAAGCTGATGTTCAGGTCCATTTGGAGACTAAGGGCATCTCCTTAAAGGCAATGTGCTCCTGGAAGACTGAGCAACAAGGAGTTCTGCAAGAATCAGGGCTGTGCTGGGCAGAGTCCTCCTAGGAGGTGTGTTTTGCAACATCCCCAGTGCATACAGCACCCAAAAGGGCCGTCTTGGTTAGACTGTTTGCACTTCAAACATGCCTTGGACCACAGTCCTGTCCCCCCCAGACCTCCCCGATGGTCCTTCAAGGCAGCCAGCTCTGCAGTTACTCAGGGA
Source organism: Fregata magnificens (assembly GCA_013389945.1). Taxonomy (NCBI): domain Eukaryota; kingdom Metazoa; phylum Chordata; class Aves; order Suliformes; family Fregatidae; genus Fregata; species Fregata magnificens. The sequence goes on along the minus strand of WAAD01021026.1, from coordinate 414,890 downwards.
AGCAGCTCCTGCTTATAAGGCACATTGCTCTCCTTGACCTATTTGCTCATTACCTCCACAAATGTGATTTTGATTAAGGAATTTTCCTAAGTAATTACTATGGCATTAGCAATTCAGCCAAACAGAAAATAGTCCAAAAAGCAACGTGGCATGGTATCTGCCCTGAAGGCCAGCTTGCTGACTGCCAGCAGACTGTCAGGGAGGGAGAGCAAAGGCCAGCACTGCGGGGCAGATGGACAAAGCTTTGTCCTGCCCACCAGGGCACAGGGTCCTCCAGGTCACATATCAGGTCTGTGTGTGGCTTCTGCTACTCATTATCATGCTCCCCTGGAGTTAGGGAGAGGTTCTGACACCAGCTGCAGATTCATGGGTTAAAACCACTCTTGCTTCCAGTTGCTTGTTAAAATTAAAACGCCTGATGAGCTCTTGTTTCGAGCAGCAGGAGAGGAAGATAATACACCCCTTACAAAGAACAGGCGAAATCCAAGGAGCTGGTTCAATGGTGGCAGTCGCACATCCCAGCCTGGTTCACAAGGGACAGACTCATGCGTGTCACATCCCTGCCAATACCCCCTGCCCAGGGGAAGAGTGCATCTCACAGACTGAGCTGCAGAACAGAGCCTGACTCAGAGAGCTGCTAAAGCAGACTCCAATTTTCAAATTGACCTTGGCATCCTTCCGCATATGGCATTGCAATGATTTTACTGAGCCACCGCATACTTTCTTGTTAAGAGTTTGCCACCAAGACAGCCATCTGACAGACTTTCTCCTGACAGGAGACAACCAAGATCCTGTGCAAATCTGGCCCAGGACTAGAAAAAGACAGGCTCAGAGTGACTCAGCCCAAGAAAATTGTTGTCCCCAAGTAAAACTGCTTGAAAGAGGGGCCAAAGCTGAGCTCACTTTCACTCAAGAAAGGCAGAAAAGTAATGGTGTCACCTATAAGATCAAAGCGACTGGCTGAGTTCCTCTCTGTGAGAGTAACTACCTAGTAAACAAAGCCAGCACTCACTTTCTGCAAGCATCTGCCTTAGCCTTCAGCAGTTTTCTAATGCGGTTCTGGGGGAGTGCTGCCAAACAAAAAGGGACTCATTCCAAGGCTTCGGCAGTGAAAATATAAATATCCCTCTTGTTAATTTTGGGTGCCATAATCTATCAGTGGCTGTCTTGTGCAATTTACCTCCATGACATCTCCTGACAGCATGGGCAGTAAAGCATTCCCATGCTAATGTAAAATAGGCAGGTGCTGGGGCATTTTTTTCAGCCGCCCATTAAGCTGAACAGAAGGATGCAGGGGTGGTGGGATGGACTGGGTGTGTGGAGCATGGCCATCTAAGAGACAGAAGTTACCTGGTGCAATCACTGCTGCGGCTGGTCATGTGTGATCAGGGGTGCAACTAGTGAAAGGCACAGTACACGAAGAGCTATAGGGCATGCGCAGCTCTGGGCATCATGGCCTGATGGCTGGGCACAGTAGTCCAGAAAAGGGTCAGTCATAAAAATGGAGCCTGGCTTACACTGTACAGCTGTGCCACATGTTGTCCTCAAGTAAATCCTGCAGAAGATTCATTTCGCACTGCACTAAGTGGTTTTAAATTGTGATACCACTCTCAGAGTTTGGTATCACATGGGGCAGACTGGCACATCCTGCTGCACTGCAAAGAGAGGAGAACCCAACAGCCCAGAGAGAAAGGGACTCCACTGTATGGAGAGAGAGCTTGCAGTCAGATCTTTGAAGCAAAGGCAAAGCTGTGCTGTTGCTCACAGCAACTCATGAACTTGGGCTTATGGCAGTGTGGGTATAGAACAATGACTCTTCTGAGACCTGCAGGGGTCTCAGAGCAGAAATCTGGCACCGAAATCCCACGTTCCCACTTGACTTAATGGATTTGTGTCCATACTCTAGGGCTGCAGCTCAGGAAGGACAAGAGAGAGACAAAGATATAATAGCTGTGTCATGTCACTCCTCCTAAAAGAGCTTTTAGATCTCTGGAGAAAGAGCACCTATGATACCTCAAGATAAGCCAGGAGCCGTAGAGTGCCTGTCCTCCAACAACTTGCAGATGTTAAAACCCGTTCTTGGCATCAGCAGTACAAGGCTCAGCACATTGGCCCTTCACAGCCAGGCAGGACATCTCCCAGGTTTTGCCTCCTTTAAACACCCCTGCAGTGCTAGACTCCTCCGGTTGTCTACACATCCTGATTTACTAGTATTTTGTTATTTTAGTAGAAGACGGTCATCTGTCAGTTCTCTCCAGCCTCTTCATTCAGCACCAGCATACATTAAAACACCTCCAGGAAGCTTTCCCAGTCTTTTCTCTTCTTCTCAGTAGCCTTTTAACTTCCACTTTTCTTCCTCTTTCTTATTCACTACAACTTTATTTATAACATCACCCTTGTCTTTTAGGCTTGGTTGTAGACCTTTGTTCCCTTTGTTTCTGTTCAGCCATTTCCAGCCCAATCTGGACTGCTTTGCTTACACCTCTAAACCCTGTTGGAGCAACTAATGTCAAGCATGAAATGCATACAAGACGTCGGTGTTACATTTGGCCTATTAAACTTGAGATCTCAAGTGTGTTACCAGCTCTCCATTGGGATACACGCTGCACATTTGCATTAGCAATTAAAATACACAGCAGGCCTGGCAGCAAAATGCTTTGTGAGAACCACCTCCCACACTTGGGGAGTGGGGGATTCTTTAGGGATCTCTGCTTTGGGATCCTGGTAGGAACCCACTGCTAGAAAGCATCTCGGCTACTGCAGTCTGCACGGTGTATATCAATGCATCGCTATGCCATGATCACTCATTGCTTGTCGGTACGAGCTCTCACAATAAAGCATGGAGCCATCTTCAAGGGTCAGCTGCAGAGCAGTCCAAGTCCAGGAATTCAGGGAAGTATGAAAATATAATCAGCTAATAATCAATAAAAGAATCTCTGAGAACCATGCATGACCAGCAACCCTGTTATTCCAAGGCCATTTTTAAAGCAGTATTGACTTCCCCTCCAGAACAACCCTCCCTTGCTTTTAAGTTATATTTTTAGTGTGTTTCCAAGTACTTAATGATGGAGAGAATCAACATCCACAATTTATCAGGAAACTGAGTCAGGAGGAGGTATGAAGCATTTCCCCAAAGTCAACTAGCCATCATGGAGTCAAGCCAGAAACAGTAGACAGGTCTTCTGAGCCCTGGTGTTGATCTCTGTCTTCTAGGAGACACTGTGTTCAGAAGCAGCATGCTTAACTCTGTGCTTGGATCCAGAGCTTGCGTTAGGTATGGGTTATTGCAGATGGGTGAGTGTTTGAGTGAACGGGATACTGAAAACACTGCTCAGGTCAACTCCCTTCAAAGAAGAGTTAGTCTTCTGGTCCCTGTGAAACAGCAATAGCTTTGGTAGGGAAAGTAGTGAGGGGTGCTGTGGAAGGGCCATCGCTGGATTCAGAGTTTAGGCAACGGTAGCGGGAGGCAGTTGATGCTCAAGGAGCTCCACCATTACACCAGCAATGGGTTTATTAGAAATGTGCACTAGGAGCTGCCTGCTGAGTTGGAAACAAGGACAAAGATAAGGTCAAGGACAACTGCTGATCAGGACAAAGGGGGATGGGAAGATGCGAAAAGACAACTAGGGGGATTCCCAGAAGGTCCCCAAAGGTAACCTACTAGAGATGTCAGAGGAAAATGAGTGGGTGATAAGATCCCAAATGCTTATCTGAGCATGATGTCCCCTCTCAAATTGGTTTAAGAAAGGATCTAGACACTTCAGCACTTCTATAAACTTCAGCAGGCACCTATCTACATCTTTAGGCTTATGAAGTACCTACCAGAGCTTTTCCCAGTCTTTCCTAATGTCAGCAGGATTTGCCTCTTAAGTACTGACTTTTCTTTCTCAACTGGGGCTCCGTTTGAGGTGTCAGTTTTTGAAGTTGTTGTTCCTAACTTCTTTGCTTCCAAATGAAAGCAGAAACCATAAGTGACTACATTTAAGTGTGTGAAACAGAACAGCTTGCATCCTTAGACTGCCTATTCCATATAGCCATTTAGTTACTTACAATTTTAAACAGAGCACTTCATAAATATTTATAAGGAAACTCGAAAAGCCCAGCTGAGAAAATAAATATTATCACCATTTAACAGTTGTCAAACTGAAGCACAGGTGGAGACACAACTTGTCCAAAGAGACCAAGCAGGCTAACATCACAACCAAGTCCAGGCTGTCAGCTTTCCTTCCATCATAGTCGTCATTGCTGCATCCCCTTCCACCATACTCCCATATTTAGCAGGGCCTCCACCCACTGTGCTCACATGGGTAAACAGTCAAACACTTTCTTCACAGCACTGTCTTTAGACTTCCCCCTTGTAGGAAAAGTCTGAAGTATCCTGGATTTGATGACAAATCAGGATGGGGAGCATTTCAGTTATGTTCATTCTAGCCAACTGAGGAAAGTTAAATGAGTAAAGTTTTCCTAACCAGGTCTTGGAGCAACTGACAGCCATCAAATCCCCATGGTGCTTGGGTCATCAGGCAAATGTTGAGAGCTGCCTCTCTCACCTCCAGGGACACATCCAAGAACCTCCTCTTTGGCAGCCAAATTCAGAGCTCTAAGTCTGAACAGGTCACAGGGGCTCCTGGTGAAGTGGAAGGAAGTAGGCAACCTTGGAGATGGTTTCATCTGAGCTACCTTGAAACGAAGATGTTCTTTTCTTTTCCCCTGAATGTAGAAAGGAGTGGCCAGGTGAAGACTTAGATGTCTTGGGGGCAAACTTAGGGCAAATGAATGCCTTCTGTAGCAGACTGAACCTTATGTATCTGACAGTAAATATAATGGGAGGTTTAATTCTTCAGCTAAGAGTGCTGAGCTGAGCACTTCCTTGCTCCCTCTTGTGCCAGGCACACTGAATCATTGCATAACTCAGCCTACGAGAGGCTCCAGGCTGGATGGCATAACAGCTTTTGCATTACTCTTTCAGGAGTCCTGAAAGTATCCCAGCTTCTTGCCATCCAACTATTCCTATTTAACTCAACCAGAATCTTGTCTCCAGCTCAGAAGAACAAAGGGCTTCTCGCATGAGCTACCCCCACTTGGTACCTTCCCCAGTTCACCTCTGGTGCTCAGCCATGCAGGCACTGCTGTAGCGTGTAGCAACAGGGAAAATCCCTGAGCCCAAACAGCCCAGGCATGGTCAGGGAGTCAGGCAAGGCAACGAGGCTTCCCTCACAAGGCACAGCAGGATGTGCAAGGAGGGCTTTCCACCCAGGCACATCTGGAGTTTCTAATAGCAAATTCATTTTACGAGAGGCACCCACAGCAGCTGGCATCTGTCAAGCTATGGCGTTCATTTGGAAATGATAAACCGTTCCTGCTTTCCTTCAGGGCTAGATCTTCAGCATACAGATGGCTGGTCAGAGGGCTCACTTGCCTCACGTATAGTCCCTTTGAAGCCGGGTTAGATCACTCGTCACAGCAGGTGACGTTAGACTGCAACAGCAAGACCTGGGCAAGGTATTATAGTTTGCCCTTTCTTAATGCTTGGGCTGCAGTGAAAGCATCACATCAGAAATGCAATAGAAACTGTGACTCTTCCTTCATGATGACATTTTGGGATCCTTTGAAAATTGTCAGGTGTCTTTCTGGACTTCAGAGAGAATTGTGTTGAATTTTGAGAAGCTTGAATGATAGCCCAGAAGATCCAGAGGCACGTGATGTAACTCAGTCCGTGTTCACGTTATCACAGGTGTGAGGTGCCTGTGGCGTTCAGTGTGCCAGCTTCGTATAGGGCTGAAAGAAATAAAGAAATACTGCAAACAGAGCTGATCCTGCTCGTGAAACTGAGAGAAATGCAGTGCCAGAATGGATTGCTAGAAGGAACTGCCAGTGCCTTGTAAAGAAGTCCATTGTTTCCTAAAGACGGAAATATTATCACTGTGTCTGAGATGTAATAGTTTTGGTCCAAACACCTGTCCTAAACGCAAACTGGTGCAAGCCTGCCATGAGCTTTAAAAAAGCCCAGTGTGTTAGACATGGACATTGAATTGCTTGACTCCTGGAAAAATACCTGCTCTCAGCTTGCTCCTACGAGCATGAAAAAAGAAATCTCTGACAGCCTGATCTTCTGACCAAGCCAAACCACTTCCACAGCCACAAAGCTCAGGATAAGAACAGGAAAGGTTGTGTTTTGGTGTGTGACACTTCCCATGACCTCTCACCCTTGCCCTGTTCTGTTAATGATGCACCTTTCACAGCTGTGAGCTGTAAGATGTCCCTTTCCCATGCTCTGTTCCCTTCAGGAACTGCTCAGAGCAGTCTGTAACCTCGTGTGAGTGGGTAGAGGTGTTCCTGTTCTGGGGTTTTGGTTAAATTGCACCCATCTCCTTCTCTTTCTTGCCTTCATCTCTTCTTCACCTTTCTCATGTCCCTCCTGTGTCTCTCCATGCCCTCCCTTCTGTCCTTCCTACTGCTCCCTGGCTATATGTTAGAAAGGGGAGGAGGGAACCATCTAGATCTGCTCTTTGATCTGCTGAGATCAAGTCTGAAGAGTCAGTGAAACTCCCTGACATTTTTTACGATCTAGGTCTGAAACTGAGCAAAGGGGGAAGGGAGGAGTTAGGAGAGAACGGAACAGAAATGCACATCTCAGTACGGGCCAGAGGACACCACAGTGCCATCCTCATTGGACTCCGAGCCTCGGGACAATGATATTGGAGTAACCCCACCAGCACCAGTGGTTCACCTCTCCAGATGCATCTAGCTTTCCTCTTTGAGTCCATGTCATTCAGGGTTTGTTGCCTATCTTGAAATTAACTGATTCCTGGAAGCAGAGTGCCCAAGGAGCGCGAGAAGCTTTGTCCCTGGGAAGGGAACATTTTTTCATTAGTATATCTGAACAGCACACTTTGTTACTGGCTGATTTTCATTAAAGGACTAAGGCTCCCCAAGGACTCATTTACTTCCTCCTGCAGTAGCAGGGGTGGAGAGCATGCTGGGGTGGAGTAATCGCTGCACAGCGTGTTGCAGTGGCTGCAGCAGTGCAGGGAAGGAAGCTGCCCACAGTTCTCTGCTATTTCTTTTCTTTTAAGACACAATTGTTGTGACGATGATGCCATATCTACAGCTCTAACTAATCAATGGCTTGTACCAACTTCATATCAATATCACGGGGTATGATCGTACAAAGGTTTGTGATACATGTAAGCCAGGCTCTGTCCCTGGTCTCTCGACACTTACAGCTGAGCAGCATCCGCATATTAAGGCCTGGATTACCCACTTCAATGTCTTTCTTCTCCTTCAGGTAACATACAGAAATCAAGAGACGCAAATTTAAGCAGTTCATCACACAAAAACTCCCACCAGGAAGTGTGGGGGATAGAGGATCTCCTGCAGCGTGCAGCTTGTGATCCCCATTAGCTATTTAGAGCAATGCAGCCTTTTAGAGACAGCACAAGATGCAGTCGTCCTCCACCATGCCATGTCTTGGATATGGGCAGGTATATTTTCCAGGAGTACAGCTCACAACATGATTACCACCATTTGTATAGCAGTTAGAGCACAACTCAATTTCCCTTCAGGGAATTACCCTGAACTGCCAGGGTCTGCGGTATGGGCATATCTGGTGATCTTCCTCCTCAGCCACCTGTACGGTCACAAAATTGTGAGGAGTCTATGACAGAGCTACAGATCAAATTAGGTTTCCCTGTCTGTATTGCCAAAGCACAACGGGACCATTGGCACTTCCAGCCTGCTCAGATCTGCTCTCCAGTCTCGTGTCTGACTCTGGCAATGGCCAGCTTCTCCTTCGCAGGAGGATGTAAAGCCAACCAGTGGCAGATGGATGATAATGTGCTCTCTTAGGAAGTCCATTCCCCTGGCCCATAGGTAAAGTTTACAAAACACAAGTTCTATACTTCTAAAATCTTTGGTTAGCATCCAGTATTGTGAGGATACTCTGGGACCCCAAGGGCAGGTTTCCTTAGCATTTTAGGCTTGTTGCACTCTCCAAATCCCAGCTGTGGAGCACTGTGATGTGTCTATGCTGGCTCCTGTCCTTAGGGTTGGACCAGAAGATGACAATCTCTCTAAGAGCAGCAGATAGTCTTGTTATATTGCTTGGTGTGTATTCTTTCTTGAGTTTCCTTTTCGACACACTGATGCATTTAGTGTTGACTTTCTCCAAATGAAAAAGACAAGGTTTCCTGCTCAAAACAAGTTGTGACTTCAACAAGCTCTCACCTAAAAATAGCAGAAAAATAACAGAAGTCCAGAGCGAGGTGTTTGATTGGCCTGATAGGTTCTCTTATTTTCTTTCTAATGATCAAGCAATTCATTTTTGTGCAATTTCAGCCCCAGTTTCCAGCCAGCTTTGCCTGAGATCTCCAAAGCTAGAAGCCTGTGCTGAATTAAAGAGCTAGGTCTTCTTGATGTCTTCTGGTTCCTTTTTCCTTTGGGTCAGGCACAGAGAGGCAAATCTCACACACATTCAGCAGCTGAATGTCACTTAAACCCAAAATAGATGCAGAAACATTAGTCTCCAAATACCTTGTGTTTTATTTTGCTCATGCTGCCAGTTCTCTGAGCATAGAGGGGATGTTGATCTGGGATGATACAGTCTGGGTGTAGTCGCACAGTGCCCTGCACTTGGATTTATCTTTGTCCCTAGTCCTGTTTATTGAGGAATGCTGCCATATGGGGCTGTGGTATCCTCCAAACAGGCTGCCTGGCTGCATAGCACTTCTCTTCTGCTTTGGGAGTCCAAGTTCCAGCTGCAAACAGCTCTAAAATGGGAGGAATTGCATTTGGTGTGTGGGCCGCAGGAGCACAGAAAAGCCGCAGTACTTCACTGGGTAGAAAAAAAAGCCAGGAGGACTAGTGACAGGACACAAATTAACATAAGCCACCTAAGAAATCTTTGTTTTCCTCCTAAAACATGCCATAACACTAGTGAAAAAATTTCCCAAACCTAACTGGGGTCTAAATTGCTTTCCCTTCCAAAGCTTGTTCCTCTGTTTCACTGCATACTCACTATCACTCACCTTTTTAAAAGATATTCAGCAAAACAGGGCAGGCACAAGCGTGCTGGTGGACTGTTTAATCATGAGAGATCATTGTTGGTCATTATCGTCACCACTGTCAGAGTTGTGTCAGAATTGTCATGTTCATGAGATTAACAGCCATAAAATTGTAAAACCAGCAAAACAAACAAACGAACAAACCAACAAACCCTGGGAAGCAGCAAAACAAATGTATAGCTCAGAGTAGACAGTTTAATGTACCATTAGCAATCGTTACCAAATCTAGCTTTTTTAATTCGTGCGTGATCTCTTTCATTTTTTCATCCACTCAGTGTTTTTTCTTCTCAGGCTTCCCAATTTGCCCCATTCTCCCCACTTCATATCTCCCTCCTTGGATGGCAAGTTCATTACATTAAAATCTTGTGCACAGATCTAAAACCCTTTTAAATACTGGAAAAGGCCAAACTGGTATATGCTGCTGAGTAAAATCAGAGACCATTTCCATACCAAGGAAAAGCCAATGAACTAGGCTTTGACTACAGAGTGAAAAACAGTATGGGATGCATTTTGCTAGCAGGAATTTGGTGCCCAATACTGTCATTCTGAGACCTGAGACCAAACTGCGTCAAAAGACTTTACAGAGTTGTGTCTCACTTTATTTCTGGTTTCTCACCGTGATATTCACATGGGACCAAGCCCTTAGAGAGCAGCTGATTTTGCTCTGGAGCTCAGGAAGGACTCACTCATGCCATCCTCCAAGCTGGCAGAAACAGGCTGTGCAGCAGCCAAAGCTCCCAGTCCAAAGTGCTCAGTGTCCCTGAGCAGATCCAGCAGCTTGGTGCATCAGGAGGCAGGATAATCCCAGGCACATCCGCCTGCGCAGACTGTCTCGGAGCCACCAGCTGGCTGCAAACAGAGATAGTGGGTGAGTTGTGAAGCACCTCATATTCGTGACTGTTTTCACAGCAGCTTCTAATCCTCTCTCATACAAATCCGGGAGCAGTTACTGCAGGCTCTCCCGTACCGTGTGGCTGTTCCTAAGTAGCTCAGCAGTTGGGGTAGCTTTGACCTCTCTGTTGGCTAAGAGATGATATTTGTGTGGGAACATACAGACCTGGCTATGCCTGGGCTTGTCTACTTTTCATGTCAGAAGTAGGATGGCAGGTCCTCTCACTGTGTCCAGCTGGCTGGGGTAAGAGCAGCAGTATTGCTGCAGCAGCATAAAGCTCCTGAAGGCTTGTGGGAGTTGAGAGAGAGTTTTTTGATAAACCAAAGGTGGTTTTGGGAGACAGGCCTCTTGTTTTGCAGTAGGATGGCCTCTGAGTAACCCCCATCAGCTCCTGAATCAGACAAATGTTATCACTGACAGTCAGAGACAGTCTGACGGGACTGATATTTGTGAGACAAATTACTCAGGTAGGAGTGTGTTTGCTGCACACTACAGAAGTGCTGATGTTCTGCTCAGGGACCCTCACTCCGCAGGGAAGTCCTTTTTCTCTGCCACTGTCCTGAGGTGCTCGTTAGCACGGGGACTCTTCTCAACCAGCTACTGCTAATGATCATTAAACAGGACAGGGACAGGATGCTCCACCATGGCAGATGTGGTCTCAAAGTGGTAAGTGTAGTCTCATGAGCTTCCTTGTCACTGTCCCTGGAGCTGGTGTCTCCTGTGGCACCAGAGCAAGAGCTGGGAACAAAGCCAGCTTCTGCACTGCTTCCCCTGACCCCTTGCTGCTGAATTCCTAAGTGAGGATGAATTAAGTGTTTCCTAAGTAGAACAAGGCTTGTGTATTGGGTCTGAAAAGATCTTTCCCAGTGTGAGGCAGGCTGCTAAGTACCAGTGCTTTAACCAGCTTGTTTAGGGTAAAATACTTTGACAGATTTTCTTCCATTCCCAGTTATTTTAGGACTTACCTGGATGGTAACGTTAGGGTAAGAATGTACAGCCCAGAAGATCCCCTCCAGGAGGTCCCTGTTACATGCACCCCTTCCCGCATCTCTAATGTGCTTTCACAAGAGGATCCTACCAGTCTGGGAGCAGAGACACATTCTCTGTCACCTTCTTGCCCGCTGACTTTCCTTTAAAGTCACTCGCTTTGCCTGCCCCTGGATCAGCGCAGTGCCCCAGGAGGCTGCAGCCACCCTTGCCACAGGAAACTGTCCCCTGCTGATGGGGGTTATTACTTTGGGTGGCTCTGGCTTTCTGGACACCTCGGATCCCAGACCACCTCTCTCCCCACCTTTTCAGAACCCAGCTCCATATAGGATGTGCTGGCACATGATGCCTGAAGTCAATGCTATTGAAGTAGCTTAAAATGCAGGATGCGCCTGGAAAGGTCTGCACTTTGTGCTCTTTACAGCCTGGTGGTTACTCTATTGTGATTGAGTACCTTCAGCTGTGTGACTCTACGCAGTTTCCAGGAGTCTAACTGAATGGTTTCTTGTGATCAGGCATTCTTGTTTGCCCCAGTTCTTCCTCTCCTCTCTCTTCTTCACTTTGCTATTTCTTTCCTTAGCCACCCTTTTATGCAATTCCACTACTTTTCTCTGAATAATAGTTATTCCTATGCCATGGAGCAGAGACAGGCATGGCTGTGGTGACCAGACACTGGTGGAATTGTGCAGTTTTGCAGAATTTCTGTTGAAGTTTGACCTAAGAGCCCCCACTCCTGAATCCCCTTCACATTTAGCATCTTGGGTAACTCAGTTCTCCCACTGAGAACTGGGATATATGGTCTAGGGCCTCCCAGACTCTGGGTCAAGCTAGCCCTGGCAGAGATCAGGAGCAAACGTGTTCAGCTCCTTGGCGGATCCTTCTCTCGCAGCCTGTTCTCCCCGTTATGGAAACAGACAGCTCCCAAGGGGATTAAAGAGCATCAGAATCAAGATCTGCTGCACAAGGCCAAGGGTGACGTGCAGACCTAATTTCACTGGAATGGTATCTGAGACAGATCTGAGCAGCTCTAGTAACACACATCTGACCCTTGCAAAGGCATTCAGGTATCAGAGAATGTTTATCTCTAACCTTAAAGTTCCTACTGGAGACAATTACACCTTAGTATTCTCCCTCCAGCTGAGAAAAAGCAGCCTCTACCTTCCCTTCTGCTAATACCCTTGAAGCATGTGTGCGGCGTGATCAGCCCTCTCTTTGCCCTTAATCACTTTCTCCCAGCCTATATAATTAAATTCCATCAGGTATTGCATCTAATTTCTGAGGAGCTCCCAAAGAACAAAAGCCAGTTCAGTCACAGGCGAACAGAACAAATTAATTAGAAGGGGAATATTAGGCCCTCTCTAAATTAGATCAGCAAATCTCCAGCAGAAGAAGCATAGCTTGACTGGCTATGATGCTGTTCACTTCCTGAGCAGCTGCTCTGTTCCAGAGATTGCATACAGCATTCAGAGACACAGCATCACTAGAAAGTGGATTAGGCTTGGAGCAAGCGATGCTAAAAGGCACTCCAGGGCACAATTTCAAAGCACAACACAGGGAATTGGTGGCCTTGTGTCTCTTGTTAACGACGGTACAAGTTGTGCCATTAGATTGCTTCACTGTACTTTGGGAATGTCTCCCTGTCATATTCCTGCATATGTAACCCCAATAAAAGTGGATGTTACTTGAGTGTAGAGCTCTGCATAGTGCTATTTACTAACATTCCTCCTAGCTATGGAGATCTTTATGAGTAAGCACTGGAATTATCATATAAAACCAGATCAAATACCCAGAAGCCACTCTTTATAAGCATTTAAACAAGTAAACAGACGGCACCGGTGCAACTTACAGCTACCTCTAGGAATCTGCAGTCTTGGGGAACTGTCAACGCAGCCTCCTGTTACACAATGTAATGAGCATGCAGATTTTGCTGGGAGCTACGGAAAGGCGCTCCACGCAGACAGCTGTGCATGTGCCAAGCTCCTGATCCGGTGTGGAGAGCACCAGCGCAAGCAGAGCCTCCGTTCTTGGGTAACACACTGCTTTCGCCATGTGGTGCAGGACCGAGCAGAGGAAACAAAAACCCAAAAGAGATAAGGAGGAGCTTGGGGGGTGGGGGGATACAGACTGCTGAAACAATTCTTGTTAATTCAGTACAATGAAGAGGTTTTAAAAATAAAAACAGTCTCATGTATCCTGCCCTCAGTCATGGCAGAAATGTCTCATTGTTAATGCACCTGCAACTCTACCAAACATTCACTTCTCCCCATTTTCCCTGCTGGAAGGCACCTGCTGAGCTTATGAGCTTTCTATATGTGTCTGCACTGGGAAGCCCTGGATGTGCTGCTGAATGCTTGAGATGTGTCCAAGTGGCCCCCTCCTGTGCAGCTGGATGTAGCTGTGGTCCTGCAATTTCAGTGCAACATTGCTGATGACAGGAGCACAGCAGGAGGGGTGAGATCCAGCAGTGGAGAGATTAGTAAACAGGCAACTACTAATGATTCCCGTATTGAATCCTCTGGCTCGCTCGCCTTCTGTTACAAAGAAAAGAAAGCCGCAACAGAAGAGTTTCCTGACAGAACCATGTTAGACCAGGAGTCTATAGGAACTTGCTGTCCTCCTTACGTGTAATGTACCCTATCATTTGCCACTCTACTTTTACACAGGCTGTTTTTCTCTATAGCTTTAAAAGTGTAATTGAATTTAGACAAGATCCAGGACAAACGAAGAGTTGATCTCTCTATATCCACACCCTGAATGGACAGGAGCAGATTAAGGGTCAATCTTACATACGTGAGGACTGCTTAATACCAGTGAGAAAATCATCTCTGGGGCTCCATGTGAGAAGGCAGGATGGGGCTTAGAGAGCAGAGCATCTTTGAGGGGTAGTCTACATGCATGTTTACACTCTGGGCAGACCTACCGCCTAGCACTTGAGAGCAGGAACGTTCACAGCCTGCTGTGAATTCACGGGCTCAGCACAGGAGCAGAGAGTGCCTGAAGCCATTTTCCTTTTCTCATATACCTTGGAAAAGTGGAGTGCTTCATCACTCATGCCACTTGGCCAACCACTTTGCCTCCCTCATAAATTCTCTTCATTTCCGTTTCCAATAAGGTTCCTTACTAAGTTGTATGCTATTGCATCTTTCAAATTAAGGTTTTCCCCCATCTTAACCAGAAAAAAACCCAAACTTTTATTTAATAAAAAATTCTTATTCTTTAATGACAAACCTGTGTTTTTACACCCTCTCCCCTTTCTGTTCCTAGTGATAGGACCAGGCCCTTCAGAAGGTGACTAAGGCTAAGACATACATGCAGTTATTTCCTCTCCTTTTATCCCCTCTCTCCCAGAGATTTCCTGAGATCATGTCCTTTAAGGACTCAGCTCTTCAGAGTTAACTGAGACAGCAGCAGGTACATTCCCTTTTACTGCCTTACTCAGAAGGAAAAATTAGTCGTCGTCATCGTCCTTTTCCCCTGAAAGTCATTGCACAAGTGTGCAGGCTGCAGTGTTAATGTACATGAGGACAATGTATTTCTAAAAATTCTGTTTGTTGAGAAGTAACTTCATAAGCCAAATGCATTTGGGGACTGTATCTGAAGTTTTGTAGCTTCTTTATTCAAGAAGATTATTGTAAATACAGACATTTTAAACATTTCTGAAATTAATATCTTCATATCAAATGAAAACTGCTGTTTTAAAAGTCAGTTAAGCATGCAAGCATAAACCAGTTTCAGTTAGTTATCTGAAGAGATGTTATTACTTGGAAATTAAGGGCTGAAGTTGCAGAAGTCCAGGCAACACAAAATCCCAACACAAGACTAAAAAGTCTTGCAGTTTGAGTCAAAGATCATGCCATCTCTCTTACCCTCTGGAGACTTTCCCTTTTCAGGGTTGTTTTGTAACAACATATTCATTTCCTTTGCAGAAGTGGGTTTCTCTAGAGTGTAGGATCTTGACATAATTTTCTGAGCACCTGTTGTAACAGAGCAGTAACATTTTCCTGCTGCTTCCACTTGCTAAATCAGATTACAGAGAATTGGAAAAGCACTCGACACTTCCCTCAGGTTACTTTTCCATGTAGGTAATTGCTGCTGTTCCCACAGGGAGGCTCTGAAAGTGTGGTTCACGAAAGAGGGGCTGTAGGAAATACAGCAAACAGGAGAGGCCTTGACTGCATATCTGTGACTGGAAGCAGAGATGCCCACTGTAATCTCCAAGCTAAAATGGGTAAAAACATCCATGTTGTCGAGTAAATGTCCAACTCTGTCTTGTTCATACCCTGGCCACTGAAAGCAAGCTAAAACCCTCTAGAGAAGGAACGTGAAAAGCAAATGATATAAATAATTATATAAATTATATAATAATAATGCAGGAGCAGTGGCCCCAGGTCAGAATAGGACCCTGAATCAGGAGGACACCTATGCACAAGCTTCTCTTTGAGCCCTTGCTTATTCACCACTGCAGGTGTTGCCATCGGTCCTCCATTATTTCTAATTTCTCCATGAATCACCAGTGTGTGTGAGTTGTCCTCAAGAAGCAGAGATCCCTTTCTCTTAACACAGCAAAATATCTGAGTCATGAGTACCTCCGGCATCCCACTCGCTTGAGGTACCCTGGATTACCTGGAGTTACCTAAGGTCACTTGGGACTAACTGTAGCAGCTCTGCCACCTCTGTTGGTCACCTCAATTAAAACCCGAGCACAAGATGCATTCTGTGAAGCTATAACTTCTTAATAACACCAATTTATTGTGAGAAGCTTAAAGGTATAGCAACTTCAGTGCTTAGTGCTGCACCGACACAGACTAAAATCCAACATAGCTTTGATGAAGAACAGGGCAAGAGATACCCAGTCTCCTATGGAGAGTACTAAACTGGTCACAGCAAGTGAAGCTTTTAGCTCTGACAGCAAGTAAGAAATCCAGCTTGTGCATAAGAAAGTGAGCATGCTTTGCCTCTGTGCTGCGTTGCCTACAACACTTCAGTAACAAGGGGCAGCGTGAGCAAACAGCAAAGTACGAGCAAGCAGTGAAGCATGGTGGTGTGCTACCAGCAGGACATTCTGTAGGGCTGAGGTTTACGCAGCCAGCCTTTACCTGGGGAGAACTCATGTGCCATGAAATTTAAAACTGTTACAGGGAAAGCAGCCAAGATATTTATGAGATAATTAATTAAAATGGTTTCTCTAAATGTGTCAACCAAAGACTTTATGTGCATCTAAGCCGGCATTTTCTCCAGCTGGAAACTTTTGAATTTCTTCCGTACTGATCTGGGGATTAGTGCTGGGAGAAGGGAAACAGATTTATGACCACACTTCATAGATAAAGCATTACACTCAAAATCCTACATAGGCAAAGGGAGCTCACCTTGTATGTGGAGCTGAGAGTGTATTGTTAGTTATTTAATGTTTAACACTCTAATCAAAACACAAGAAATAGTTACAACAGTACTAGTGCTCATAGTTCAAATTAATACAGAAAGACTCATTTATTCTGCCCTTAAAATGGATATATAAAGCTTACTAATACTGGCCTTGGGTCTCTGGTGTTGTGCTCACTCTTCCCATGTCTCTCTTGGGTCATCAGTTTGTCACCAGGGACAACCTGGCTTTGTCAGGCTGTTGCCAAAGTCTGGTCCCAGAGCAGAGCCAGCCCGGCGTAGGTGACAGACACTGCGTTGCTATCACAGCTCAAACAAGCCAAAAGCAGCTCAGGTCCAGGCAAGCCCAGACTGGCCCCAAGACCCCACGTTGTTGGGTCAGTACAAACCCTGGGGATTTTCACTGGTAATAGCAAAAGTCATGTCTATTGGGCTGCAACAGCAACACCACTTAGACACTGAAAGGCCAATGCCTGGCAGTCAGCAGAGCCACAGCATTTACACCAGCCACCACCGGGTCCGTGATGCTAAAGAAATGCCGTGAAGACAGTGGCTGGTTTGATGATGCATCTCCCACCGTCTGTTCTGCCACATCCCTGCAACTGCTCCCTGGAGATTTCTGCCATGGAAGTGCTGTTTTTTCCCCTCCTTTTTTTTTTTTTTTTTTTTTTTTTCTTTTTTTTTTTTACTGCTGTTAAGTAGGTGGAAACAAGGAGGATTGCCAAAGACTAGCCATCTCCCAACAGACCAGTAGAGATTCATGCACTGAAGCCTGAGAGATATGCAGTCCTTAGGTGGGACTGGGTTTAAGTACAAATGAATACTTCCGGATATCACCAAATTCCCCTTGTTCACAGACCTGCCAGCATGAAGGGATCTGGGGACAAGTACACTCACTGTATAATGTCAGCACTCACTTATTGGTGCAGCGTGGATGAAGGACAGAATGTAAATCCCACCTGGCAGGGATCAGAAAAGCCATAGCCTGGTGTTTAGGTGCTTGCCAGGAAGGAAGAGGCATGGCCTTGAATGCTTGTTGGCAGGGAGAGAAATTAAAGCTGCTGCTTCTGAGAGCTGCGTGAGCAGGCTAACCGCTAAACTAGATAAAGCTGTATACACATTACTGTGAAAACCTACAGCATTTAATCATGATTGATATTCTCTGTATAGAACATTTTAAATCAACCCGCAGTAATTGTTTCCTTGCTACAGAATTCAGCAGGATCATAAAACAGTCCTCAGTCTCTATTATGTTTCCCTGAGAGGGTGTTACATGTGGTGAGCATGGATGTGTGAGTGATGGGTAACCACGGATGGGTAAGTGAACCGATTCATGGCCTGGTAAAAGAAACAGAAGGACACTTTTTCTCATTCTCCTGAGTCATACAAAAACTTGAGCTCCTTCTGCATCACTAGCGGTACAATTATAGGGTGTGCTTAAGGACGCAGAAGAAAGATTAAGGGCTGGTTTGTCATTAATTTTTGACAGCCTGAGCTGCAAGGATCCCCTTGATGCATGGCTGCCATAGAGCACCTCTTTGGAAGCTGGTCATGCCTCCTGCTCTGCTCAGGTCTGATCTAATATTAGTCCTGTGCGATGTCGGAGCTGTAATGTCACTGCTGCAAGTGTAGAGGTGCAACAGCACAGCTCTCCCTAATACCGATGGGAACAACTGATTTTCAGTCACACTGGGCTTTTAAGTATCTGAGACTCCTCTGAATGGGAGCCCCAAGCCTGTTTGGTTTCTTATAGGTTTGTTAGTGGCTTTCTTGTACTCACTAGGCAAGGATTGCAACCAGGTGAGTTTTCCATAGAGATATTAGCCAGTCTTGATTTGCTTGTGCTTTCACTGCATTTTACTTGATGGCAGTGCTGTAAATTGCACACGTGATGAAAAGGGGGTCCTTATGTCCTCAAGGGAAAAGAATCAGAGGCCCTTTTCCTTCCTTCTTTCCTTCCATGCAAAGGGGAACAGCTTCAGCATAGGGAATGGGGAGTACAGTAATCCGGGAAGCCTGTTGTTTGTGTGAGCCCCTCGTCCCTGATTGCATAAAGGGGAACATGCATGGGGTCTCTTCCCTCTGCTGTACTGTAGAGGAAAGGAGTGTCCTTCCTTGGCTTTTGGGGGCTTCAATGTTTGCTCTTTATGGAGCTTCAGAGCATACTTCAAGACATGCGTGTGTAACTCGGTACAGCAGTATGTTGATGAGAGGCAGACCACGGGAGCAGAGCTGTTTCCTGCACAAACCGGGTACTTCAGTAGGTTTTTCTGCTAACCAGCACATGCATTTGGAGCCTTGGAGAGGTGCTGTATTTTATTTTCCTATCAATTTAATCATCTCTCTTTGGAAGTGTTTTTATTTATACAGCTCAACAGAATATGAACTCATCACTGTATTTCTGTCATCCCCGATGCACATTGCCGGCAAGACCCTCTAGCACTGCAATCCTGTATTTTACTTTCAAATAGGCATTTTTTCAAGTTAACAGAACCTAAAAGTGATGTTTCCTGAAGCCTCTTACAGCTTGTTACAGCTTGCAGGGGGGTTGCAAAATCAAGGACAACTGCTGTAGTTAACGGAGTAAACAATTAATGAAAGGAGATGTTCCCTTGGTCACTTAAGAGGAAAGCCAGCACAGCTTTTAGGTTCACTTTCTACACCTTTTCCAATGCCAGAAAGATACATGAGTATGACCTGAACTCATGCAGCTCACTGCACTGGATTTGGCTTGGTCTGCTGTGCAGTAAGTGGGCATATTTTTGGCAGGGTTGCCAGTTTGGACTGACACAAACCCCGTGCCAGGGAACTGTTCCCCATTCTTGCGATGTTGTGGGAAGTCTTCCAGTATGCGTCATTTTCCATAAAGCCCAGTTCTTGGCCAATAATTTTATTTGAGAGCTCCAGTATTCAGTTGTGAATAGTAAGCTTTTACTGGTCCTGGTTGAAAAGAAGGCTGGAAGATGTGATGCAAACGCACTCTGAAAGCTGAAAATGCAGAAGTCACACTGAGATAAATCAAAAGGAAAAATAAGGATCTCCCAGTTTTCAAGTGGGAACGATCCTCTTGTTCTGTTTGGAACCCAAAGTTCCCCCTTGGCTTGGGAGTGTCACTGGCCTGAGTTTTTACCACATTTTCTGATGCACTGGGCGGTCAGTTATGCAAGAGCCATGTGCTCGCTGGAGCCCACGTCAGCTGGTCGAGGCAACCCGGTGGCACAGGACTGCCTGGCTTGTGGTGGGCAAGACTTGGCTCTGTCTGCTCAGGTGGGGCACCTGTTCTCTTTCAGAAACATCGCAAAAGCCTTGGGGGCCTGTAGGGATCACAGAGTCGCTGATGTAGGAGACCATTCCTACTGTGCCGTGGACAGTGAGCCAGGTGAGGAGATGAACAACGTCATCCCCTGTGATCTGTCTAGCACAGTCTGTGGCCAGATGGCCCCATGGGGGCTGATTTAAGTAGGGTCTCTGTGGTCAGCAGTTACGTGTGATGGAGAACAAGAGGGATGGAGCAGGGAAGGATATGACAAAGGTTTAGCATGAGGAAAAGGGAGATAAAGAAAGAAGAGGCAGTTATTTTGACAGAGGGTGAAATTATGGGTAGGTTGTCACATTATTAGGACAAGGCAAGTGGAACTCGGCTCTCCTTAGCCCACCAGTGTGATTTAAGCTAAGGAATATCTGTAGGGCATGGAAAACTCATTCCCTGCACTGATTTGGACTACATCTTGGCCATGTCTGGCTGCACAATGCTGACAGCTCACCCTAAGTACCGCTGAACTCTTTCCAGTTGCTTTTTTTTTGTACATTTGCATGTTCAGGATAGAGAGTGATCCCAGAACTATGGTATTAAACCAGAAAAAACACACTGCGGTGGCCCTTACTGTGCCTTTATTCTGACAAGTGTGAGAGGTGCCAGCTGGCTTCTGTTTGTTGGAGGTTTTTTTAAGAAAGAAAATGGTAATGTTTCAGTGACATCCCTTGGGTGCCCCTTCTTATCATTGTAATCTCTGTTAATCTGCACCCCATGCTATGGTGAGATACCAAGACGCCCCACCTGCCTCCAAACATTTCCTTTAGTGGTGTAGCCCACAGCAATGTCTAATACCCACCAATTTTCACAATTAGACTTTCCTCAAATTGAGATGGTTTGTGTGCTTGCTGGCTGCCCTGTGCAGCTCTGGCCCCAAGAATTCCTTGTTTTGGGTCTGGTGCCATCCCTCCCCTTGCATTCAAAGATGATTGTATTTGATTGACAGGACGGACAGAGCGATGCAGAGCAGTTTGCCGTGTACTCAGCAAACACCTTACAGTCATTTTGGCAGCTCATGCCCTTTGTCTCAGTCTGTTGATATGTGTAAAATAGCTCCAAAAGAATCATTCCAGCAGAAATGAGCAGCATCAGAGGCAGGTAGGCTGTGGGGGTTTTTTCCCCCCCTAAAAAGGATTTTCCCCCCCTAAAAAGGATTTTTTTTTTCCACAGAGATCTCTCTGAGAATAATGTTTGTGCTGAGGAGTTTGGATGTGGGGACTCCTCTCTGGGTGTAGGTTTTTTCCAAGCAAATTTGTGACAAGGATGAGGTCAGAATCCAGAGTGTATCATGCAAAAGGCTGCCCACGACAGTCCCTGTCTGCCCTTCTCAGGGTGATGTAATCCGTACTCAGTAATAATGTTTCCAAGAGGTGGATAACAGCATTTTAGTTCAGCTCTAATAATTCTGTTAAATCAGAGCTGGGGTTGTAATTGCTGTTTGTGACTGAGTTTGTTCCATATGTGTGTTATGCAGGATGCCATTGTAATGAAATGTTCCCTCTTTGAGCTGTATGCCCTAAAGAATATGCCTTTATTGTGTGGCAGGCCAAACACTCATCTGCTCTCTGCCTCTGCTGTGCCTTAAAACCAAAGGAGAGGAAAAAAAGTCATGTTTCACCTTGTTTCAATTTCTTCTGGAAATTTTAAGTTGTGTAAGTGTTAGCCTTCATTTGTTTTAGTAACACACAGCCTTGCTGGACTCCTGTTCATTTCTTTTAATGAAAAAGCCTGCAAGCCTGCAAGCCTGTGTGCGTCTGAGGGTTTACATGCGTTAGAGCACACAGATATGAGTGTAAGCAAAAACAGGGAGTGCGAGAGCAGGAAAAGCCTCTTCCAGGGACTCAGACACAGTGCTCTGAAGCAGCATTTTAAATTTTATCCTAACCATGAGAAATAAACCTTAGAGATGCAAAATCTCTAGAGAAATACTGTATTAAAAGATAGCATGTTCTGTGCCATGAGATCAGGTAGGTGGGCGGTTGCTTTGCTTTGGAAGTAGTGCGTGCTGAGACTCCATCGTAATCAAATCTGGCTCCTGTACAGCACTTTTCATTCACAGACCGCCCCGTGCTTTGCAGGCAGAGTAACTCCCTTTACAAACAGGGACGCAGAGGTGCATGGAGGGGACGCAGCCGCTCTGCTGGCCTGCTCGGTGGCTGGTCGAATGATGACACTGGTTGTGATCTTATACAGCTACCGGCCAGCCCCAGAGAGAGTTAATGCGTGCTAGCCGGGTAGGACTCCTGGATATGGAAAACTGGCAGACGGCAGCTAATTCCACCCAAAGCGGGAGCTGCAAAAGATGGAAAGTGCATGCTGGGAGCCCCAGGACATGAGTATGCTGGGCTGTGCTGCTTTGCCTTGCTCACGACACTGATCTGCTGCTCTTGCTCTATCTGACTTCTTTTGGGTCTTGGGTGCTGCCTCTGTGTCCTGGGTTTCAGCTCCCTGATGGCTGCAGCCCATGAAATGTCTGGTGTGTGCTCCCCAGGGAAATAAACCACCAAAAGGCAGCTTTGCTCTCATGTGATCTCACATGGGGGAGGAGAGAGAGCAATGTGAATAATGCCTGTAGGCAGCTGGCACAAGATAGCCATCAAACTGTCCCCACCTCATTTGCACCGCAGATCTAGATCAGAGATCTCCATTTTATTGTGTGCTTCGGGTTCTGCAACAGCTCCGTGCCTCCACCCTGGCCCGGCTGCGCAACCCTGCGAGGGGCCATGCACCATGCCAGGGCTGGTGCAGCCTCCAGCACCAGGAGGGGCTCAGGGGAACCTTGTGGGGTTTAAGAGAGGTCCTTTCTGTCTGGAATGGCAGGGTTGGTTTGGTTGGGTGTTGACTGGCAATAAAAATCCCAAAAGTCTGAAATGAAATGAAAATCAGTCCATTTACACTTGTTCTTCAAGGAATTAGGCTATTCTTAGCTCTCTCACCGTAGGGCAGAGGGAAGCACTCAGCTTCAGCTTACTCAAAGTGAACACCTTGGATAAGTTCCAGGGGCTCCTTCTTAGCCCACAGGACAGGCATCTCCAGCAGCAGCTCAGCCCAGCTCGTGGCTGAACCCCCTTTTGGCAGAGCCAATCCCTCTCCACCAACTGTGGAAGGACTCCCAACAACTAGGTGAGAGCACACACAGCTGAAGGTAGGAAGGAGGAAAACAGCCCCAACGGAGAATGCAACAGGGATGTTTTCTGGTCTGGCATAGCCCTGACTGCACTTCCACTGCTCTGCAGCCTTGTCTGCTTACACTTGAGCTTCTTTAGCTCTGCTGTGCCTACCGGGCACATGCATTTTGGTAAGGTACAAGGGAGCATTCACTTCCAGTGTGAAATTTTCTCAGTGGAGAAGTGATTATGAAAAAGTCTGTTTGAATAACAGCACCTGAGCTTGGCCCACCAGCAGCCCCCAAGGCACTTCTAAAAGTAAAAGCCGTGTACCAGCATTTTTGCACTGCGAAGCCAAGAGAAATGATCACAAGTGAGCAGGGATAAAAAAAACATGTAAAACAAATGTAGCATTCTATAGTGTATCCATAAAAAGGGAAAACTCATGCTACTAGAAGTCTACAAATTCAAGTTTCTCATGGGAAAAACATAACTCCTGTTCAAATGCTAATGGGTTGTTATCATGGGAATGTTTTAGCTACTGTGTAACATAAGAAGGGGCAGATCAAGGTTCAGAGAGCAAATGGCTGATGAACGATCTTCAATCTGCCAGTAAATGTTTGCTTTTTTTATATACTTCCCCTTCTTGATCTCTGTCTTAAACAGATTCTCCAAAGGGACATATAAAAGCTTATTTCAGCTAGAGGTAACAGCACATGCTTGTGTATTTCTTTTATCCTGGTTTAAAACAGTAAATTTATGGCACTGATAGAGTGTCAGCCACCAGAGTAGCTGGCCCTGAGACCATAGAAATTGATGGTATATGAACAAAAATTGGTTTACTGGAAAGAAAAAATGCAGCACATATTAGAAAAGGGATAGAGAAGAAGAAAGCAAATTGGGCATTGCAGCCCCAAACCACTTCTGCAGGCTTCTCCGGACAAGAACAAACATCTCATGAAGCAAGACTAGCTTCCAGGGACTCAGAGGCAAAGGTGTACCACTGTTTTCCAGGAACACAGAAGCCAGAGCTTGCAAGAGCTAGGTAGGAAGAAGAGAGAAAGACCCCATGATCTTTCCTGTGGAAGCAGAAAATCCTTTTTTCTTTTTTCTGGAAACTCTCTTCTCAGCCAATTTATGGGTGGATGCCTCCACATTTGAAGGTTTTTGCTACCACCTTGCATTACTATAACTGTAAGAAGAAAACTGTCTTGCTGCTAACGCTCCCAAACCTGTAGAAACACTTTATGTGTTTTGAGAAGTTTACAGGGAGCACTTGACTGACCTTGACCAGAAAAAATATGTGAGGGAAGGGAGTGTGATGCTTTTTCTATTAGATAGGAATAAACATTTGTCAGAAGTCTCAGCATCTTCTGCCTGCCATATGTGAGCCTCCTCTGAGGATCTTCAACATGCTCATGTGATGGCAAAGTCTGTGCGAGGCTCTCCTGGCCAAACAGTTGCTGGTGTCCTCTCTGAATGGGGAGTGGGGTTTGGAGCCTGCTCAGATCCATTGTGGGGCAGAACAGTGGGACATTTTGGGACAATTTAGACCTGGGGGGGGGTGCTTACCCTCAGCCCGCTCATATGCAAAGTGGACTCAGATGACAGGAGTAATGGCCTGCAAAATCAGTAGTAGCTGCTGGGATGCTGGGGTGAGAATGACTGGCTAAAAGGGAAAGAGAAAAACTTTGCAGACTGATGAGATTTCAAAGTCTCAGTTCCTATTAGTTTTCACAGTGTTGCCAGAGAGCCTGAAAGTGTATGAGAACAAACGGCATTTGGTCTCAGTGTTTGAAAAATAGTAAAGGGCTGTAGCATCTGTCAGAGGCAATGTGAGCCAGCAGAACGTGGCCCCAGGCTGCATTTCCACCTGGATCCCTGGTGCCCATTTGGCCCTCCCCAGAGCTTCCTGACTCAGCTCTCCTGCTCGAGTGCCATGCGCTGGACCATCTGCCGTGCTGGACTTCCAGCCACCATGGCTCAGAAGCACAGTGATGCATCATGGGCTTGTGCAGAAAGGCATGGAGAAGATAGAGACTTAACAGGGAGGAAGCTGCATTCCCGGCCCCTGAGGCTGCCTTACTTCCCTCCCCCTGCACCTATCTTATCTTTGCCTCTTTCTAAAATAAAAGGAATAGAAAAATTAACAACATGAAAAAGGGAGGAGATGATAAAGAGTATCTGAAAAATTATCTATGTCCTCATTTCAGAGCTTTGCATGGTAACAGGGAGGCAGAAGGCCTTTTTCTTTATTAATATATTAAAATATTAAAAAGCTGGGTGTCTCCTGAACCTACTCTGTTGTCATGGACTGAGAAAGCTCCTAGGAAGTGCTCTGCAGAAGACTATTGCACTTGAGAAACTATCCAGGGATGCCATTCAAGGACCAGAGCAAATCAAAGCTAGAAGACAGTTTGCTATCATACCGTTAATGGGGACCTGGGTCCAGCGTGGACAACAGTGATCTTTGTTGCAGCTTTGCTTATGTGCCGAGACAAAATCTCTACCAACGGGACATGAATGCTGTCAGGGGTCTGGCTGGAATGGGGAAGAATCAAAGCGACATCTCTTCTGATTTCCTTTAGCTCCTTAGTCTTGAAGCTTTGAGTGAGACCAGTTCCTTGGGAGTGCTGCTCCTAGCAAACCGGAATCTGAGCCAGTGATGATCAAATTTCCTGGAGATTGGGGTGTTTGGTTTGGCACGTTAGTGGTTCCTCTATCAGAATCTGTTCATTCCTTGGCAGTTATTAAAATATGCAATTGTTGTTCTTCGTAAATCTTTGCCAATAAAGCAATAAGACTTTGATGCTGCTATAGCTGTTATGTTCTGTTATACCCTCTGCTTGCCATTAATGATGTAACCCTGTAGTGGGGCCTTGGTACTCATATATTGAGGGTGACAGCAGGGCTGAATAGCATATATGTGTGTATATACACACACACACACACACACACTGAATAAATGTTTCTTTGTTTTCTTTTCCTTGGCAGGTCACTATGGAAAGGATATTTATCGAAGTGGAGGGCCAGATCTCCACAATTTCATCTCCTCCGGGTTTGTCACATTAGGAAGAGGACACACGAAGGGTACAGTGGAAACAATTTTTTGCTAAATAAAAAGATTGTTTTAAAAAAAAAAAAGCTATAACTCAGAAGCTGGGTTCTAAGTGCTATGAGATAACAGTATTGGACTGCAGTCAGTAGATTTAGTCTAGCAAATATTGCTGCAGGTAAAATACTGTGCTCCTGGCAGAACCTTTTAAATCCTAGCAAGGGAGACAGTGGGAGAGTGTAGAGTCGGACAGCCAGACTCCAGACTCCACTCTGACTTTGCAGTTCAACAATTTATACTGCTTTGTGTTTTCCTGGGTGCATGGTTGCAAACCACCATTGTGCTGCTGTACTTATAAAGGGAAGGGGAAGGAGTGTAATGCTCTCCAAGGGCAGGCAGTTAACACTTCAAGAGTGCATTTCTGGATTTCTTTTGTTTGACTTCTGGGCTTTTTTTGGGGGGGTATTATGAATATTTTATAAAATTATTTCTTTTTAGGTCCTAAAACATATATTTTATGTGTTCATATAATCTGTGATATAATGTACAAACATGAAAACACAAAAATATACATATACTGCTCTGTGTATGTTCTGTGTATATGTACTGTATATAAAATATATGTTAAGAGATAGTTGTAGCTATATTAGATAAGTAACCATATATCCCAGGAGTTGTGGTGACACAAAAGCTGTAAGATCTGACTCAAAGTAGCTGGTCACCAGAACCCCGGATGAATGTTCATTTTATGACGTTGTTGCATATTTGGTGAGTTTTTATAGTGTACAGTGAGACTATGTTTGGAGCATCTTTCTGTTCACACCCACACCCTGACCGAGTCACACTGGTGCACTGGCAGTGGGTTGCGACACTGGGAGTGCAAGCATGTGCCATGCCAGTACTCGTCTGGTTTTGTGTCCTGCTGACTTCTGAGACTGTTGTACTTTTATATAGACACAATGTATGTGGAGATACCTATATAGACACAATGTACTGTATGTGGAGATGTGTCCATGTGCTCGCCTGGTTGAATGCACCTGTGTTGTTTCTGTGGATGACCATGACTCACAAATTATTAAAAGACCTTTATTTTTTCGTACCTTTCCTGCACTTTTTCAAATTCTCCACGAGTGTCATCCAAAGCAGTGTTGGTCCTGTAGAACTGTCAGAGAAGAAACAAATATATGTATATTGTCTGTGTATGTCTGTGTGTGCTTAAATAAAGTTTACTGAGGCTGAGGCAGCACCCGTGGGACTTGTAATACAATACCCTGCAATTCCAGCCTGGCACTGCACCGGTGGAAGGAAAGCAGAGAAAACCACCGTGAATCTTCATGTGGGCTGGGAACTGAAATGGTTCAAGGAAGGACTTATGGATGGCATTTCACACAAGGTCTCCCTTTCTCCTCCCCATCCAAAAGGAGTTTTACAGTCATGTCACATCACATCAGGCCTGACAGTGTATTTAGGGTGAGATAGCAGGTGTACCCCAGTAGAGGCGTGGTCTACAGAGTGGTGTGTCCTGATAGCCTTCATCAAGCACATGGATAACCCCAGGCAGAGCCATAAAACCCGCCTCTTTGCCTCAGACATTTGAATTATCTTCAAGCAGTTTGCTGTACAATATACTTTTCCCAGTTCCTTCCCAGATAAGAATAAAACCTGCTTTCCTTCTTCAACTGAAAAGTCTCGGGGGCTCTGTTCTTCTGTAGATGGGCCAGTGGTTTTCACACCTTTTCCACTGGCTTTGCTGGAAGCCCCACAGAGCACATTTCCTATCGCTGGGAACGTGGGAGAATGGGCAATGGGAGTCCAGACTGTTTATATACCACCTCTTCCAACAGCCATCAGGTAGGGTGGTGCTTTCCAAAGTGAATGAAAGGCTTTTATTATCTGAAGAAATTAAAATATGTCTTGGTTGTTTATGGACATAAAAGAATGGATTGGCCTCTAAATTTACTTTTCAGCTACCTGTAAATTCACATTTTATTTGAACAGTACCATAATGTTAACTTCTAACTTCTTAATGGTAAATTCGCACACCCACTCATGACTGGTCCAAGTGATTAACATCTCCACACATTCTGCAGGCAAACTGCCGTGTTTGCTTGTGCAAATGTGTAAATTTGTCTTTGTCTGCAATATGATTTTATTGCCTATTTGTGCTGTGAAAACAGGGACTTTGGATGTAACAAATGACTTATGGGCTCTATCATTAGGATTGTGCCCTATATCATTTGGTTATTTCTGGAAATATTACATGATAGATTTCCTGTGTTCAGTTTGAACTGGCAACCCAGCTGTACTTGTAGACAGGAGAGATGTGTGCTCCAGCAAGTGTTACAGTCCTGAGCAGCTTCATGCTCACGTTTTGTCCTATTTCAGTTCTGGTGCATGTGTTAAAATCTCCACCTCAACTACCATTAGCCAGATAACCTCGCCGTGCCTTGTTGTTACACCACCATGGAAGAGGGTTCTGCTTTTAGACTGAACAAAGCAAATGAAGTTTATCTCAATATTTCTTTGCACTGGGAGACACATTTTTGGTGTTTTCTCAACTGTCTTCTGTGCTGTGGCAGAACTCCAAGTGCTGAGTAATATTTAAGAGCTAATCTATTTTGGGCAGAAGACAAAGATGTGAGACATGCCAAACTACCATGGATACCAAATCAGCATATTCACATGTCTGACATCCACAAGCTCCTGCAAGACTGTGATTTATGATTCTTATATGACACTCCATTGGGCAATGCATCACTGCCTGGCATTTAAGTCTATAAAATCACTACATAGTGTGTTCTTCAAACCATGGTAAAAGACTTCACTGTCAGTCTGTCATGATGATCTAGGAATGAATCCAAAGTCTAAGCCACAGAAAGTCTCCATGGTGAGACACATGGCAGGGCTAATCTCATCTAACGTTAGATAGCTAGAAGTTAGGCATTTTATTCTGAGGTAGTAGCCTTCAATTCCATGTGGAAACACCTGGGAGACACCAGCACCTCTAACTGAGTGTTCACTGGATGGGCACTAGGCACCTCTTCCCCCCTCTAGCAAGAGGGGAGCCATGGAGAGCTAGGTCTTCTAGCCATCAGAGGAAGGCAGATGAATTCCACCTGCACTTGCTTGTATAGGAGTAGCTACTAATGCTCCAGTTGCTGTGGTAGCTGCTGTGAGAGTTCAGTGCTCCAGTGAAACAAGTAGGAGCACTGAAGACAGGAGCTCTCACATCCCTCTGTGCACTAACCTGATTTAAAAAACAGCTTCTTCAACCTATTCTCTCTCCTTGCTCTCATCTTGCTACCCTCAGCTGCCTCGGGCTGAGACTACCCTAACATGGCCCGTACTCACTGTCCCGCCAGGGCTCTGCAGAGCTCTTCCCAGTCACACAGGATGGTGTAGGAACCTACACAGCTGCAACACAACATGGAGCAGGCACCCATGTGGATATTCAACCACAGGGAGTGAACAAGTCTTGAAGAGCAGTAAATTCACTCCAGATTAACTACTCCAGATGATGACTGTTGAGTTTTCAGGTAAAAAATGTGATTTTTATTTTGGTTTTTTACTGCCAGCCTCAGACCTTGAAAATAGTTTCGGAATGGAATTGGGCTCATTTCACCAGATTGTGACAGCAGAGCTTTCACCAGTCTGTGACAGCAGTAGAAATTCTGTAAAGCAGATGATAAGCTCACTTCATCACTAAACAACTTCTTTGTTTTCCTGGTAGCTCTGCAACAGTATTAAAAATAGTCAGGTTTTTGCTGGAAAAACATAATTTCCCAGTTGAACTGAGTGCTAGGGGGCAGGGAACAGTGAGGCAGGAGGAATATTGGATTTTTAGATGACTCTACTGCAGGGTGATCTCGTAGGGAAAAACAGGACTTTTCCTACAATCTTCTAGTTTCTTGTAAGTTTATGCCAGGTCCTTGAGGAGGTGCAGAGGTAGGGCTGCATCTTGAAAAACATGTGTGGAAAACTCAGGAAGAGCCAAGTGTCCTCACAGCCTGCCCAATAACACTTTCAGAAACGGAACGTCTCACTTTTGGTTCCAGGCTGCAAATCTTTACTGTTCCTGGATTCACTGGGAGAGGTGCTCCGAGTTAGGGCATCTGCAGGAGTGTCTTTTCTTCAAGTATCCCACTAAAATTTGCACCTAGGATGTTCTCTGGCAGTGCCAGTAGGCAGGAAAAAAAAAAAATCAACAATGTATCCAAGTCAGTGTGACAAGGCTGTTAAAGCCTGGCTACATTGCTGCTGGCATCTCTGTGGAGCTGCACCAGCATCCTGCACTGTGGGCAATGTGAAAATGATGTTGGTGTAGAGAAGCCAGCCTGGTGACTGAGCAATAAAAGCTACCCACAGTCACGTTTTATCTTGTGATATTTCATGCAGATATGGCAAGATTTACAGCCTGAATGTGGGATTTGCCTGCCTGGGTCTCTGTTCTCAGCGTCCTGCAGCATGGTTGTACCTCGTGCATCCGCAAAGTGGCTCAGGGCACTCTTTTGATGGTACAGCCCTTCATGTGAGGTACAGCTGTCCAGCCTGAGCTGGTTTTGGTTGCGCACATGTGCCTGGTGCGTGGGAACATGGTATATGTCCTTTAGCACCCAACAAGATATCATGCTCCCCAGATACGGCCTCACCCTTTGCCATCTCCTGATAAATATCCCACTGCCTCTTACCTGAAATGATGCACAGCATCCACATACAGGCAGAGGGGAAAGTGAGAGGTCAGTTGTTGCTGACTTCTTGCTTTTTCACAGTTGACAGTATCTCCCTCAAATCATTTTTTTTTTTTTTTGCTCATGTCCAAAAGGAGCGAATTGTTCTTGATCTAGTCCCACCTTAGAAAATGATCACCTTTCTCTCCCAGGCCATGTGCATGTGCATGAGTTGTTCTGAAGACAGACAGACCATATATCCCATGGTGCCAGAGCAGCGGAAGATGGCTACCACATGAGTTCGAGGTTTGGAAGCTGCAGGGGTTTGTGAGAGTGAGAGGAGACAAAGTAATGTCAGGATGGGAGGGAGAGCTGACAGGCTTGGTTGAGGTGGCAGCTGAGTCTCATGGCTCCTCCCCACTTGCTTGTCTGTCGGTGGGCTCTGACAAGCTGAGGGAGCTACCTCGTCACTGACCTGGCGCCTTGTGCTGCCAGTCCGTGGCCAGACCTTCACCTCGTTGGGTAGTGCCCTGCAGCCTCCTGGAGATTCAGACCACGCTGGGGAGTACACCCTGCTCCCACAGTCACCCCATGGGCCAGTGCCGGGAGATGGAGGGCCTGATGTCAGGAGGGTCACTCAGACTTATTGCAAGACAAGTTTCTAGAGTACAGCAACAGCTTGCTTTATCTGACAGTTTAACATGTGTTTGCTTATAAGAGAACCTCCTACAAAGGCAAACATGAAAGAGGACAAGAGCAGCTCTAGATCATACAGATCTTCCTGAGGTGCTTCAGTGTCTCAGCCAGCTGAGGTGGGTGGCAGCTCCACTTTCTCATCTGTTTGTCCCCTGGGAGCTCCAGAGCTTTCCCAGCACCATGTCTCTGCTGCTCCCACTGGAAGGTGATGCCTTCCCTCTGTATGGAGAGAGGAAACATGGAGTAAATAGCTCATGACTAACGCTATGTTTGCCCAAGACAGCATTGCCAAGTTCGTGTTTGTGTGACTCTTAGAAAAGCTTGTCAAAGATGATAAGGCTGGGGGACATCCCGTGTCAATATGAGGATCAGGTCATTTCCTTCCTGAAATGTCTTGATCTACCCATCCATTATGTTCCCTCGTTTGCACATTCTTCCCACCTTCATTGGTTTTTCTGAAAGCTGAAGAATATCTATGACAGGCTCTGTATTTTATAAATGACATATCTGTATGCAAACTAATCTCTATGCAGACACCTCAGTGGATTTATAATATTCAGCATGCTGCAGGCTTTGCATACAGACTAAACGTGATATGACACGGTGAAATGGGATCCGGTATTCACACTGGCTGACACCACTTCCTCCTCTGGTACACACATTGTACGCATTCCCCTTTTACACACACCACTGTTCCTTTTGGAGACCCTGAACTGAGCCCCTCTTACAAGCATCAACTCAGGAACCAGAAGTTTTACTGGTCTGTTGGCATGTAAATATGATTCAGAGATGAATGGGAGGAAATAGATGTATTAATTTAATCATCATTAGCAGTTTAAGGATTCTGATTCATCTCTCCAACACTGCCCTGGTTCCCTGCTGTCGTGGCTGGTTCCCTGTCGCTTGTCTGGCTGTCTTGTGTTCCATTTTCTTTCAAAAAGTGCTGGTTCATACCCTTAATTTGTTATTTTGGGGTCTTGGATTGCATCTGTCACAACCAGCGTCGGCCCAACGCAGCTACAAAACGTGCAGTGAATCAGCTCCAGGATAGAATTTACTGCCTCCCCCCATCATTAGTAATCCACACTTCCAGTAGACTCATTAATACAGGGAAAGAGAGAAGTTTAAGGGTCATTTTTTTCATACCTGCATCTGTAACATGCCATGAATAGATTATGCAAAAATTGAGGGTTAGGTATGTTGAGTCCTTTTTCTCATTAAACACTTGCTAGACATTTCGTATCAATGGAGAGATGTCAAGCCAGAGCCCGCTGCATCCCAGTGAATCATTTTATGTTCATCCTGGATAATATCTAATGATTTTGATGGTGTCTTGCAGTGTGTGTGCTAAAGATCACTTGCATTCTGATTCCAGATTAATTTCAGCTATTGCATATTCTGACACTTAATTGTATTGACTTGAAAATAGGATCATTGGGATGTGGAAACTGCTTCACGGCTTTGCAGAAAGATTCCATTACGCAATAGGGCATTTCAATCCACTCTGAATTATTTAATCGACTTCAGACGCGACCGTCCGTTTCTCAGCAGAGTCTGGACAGCTTTTTTTTTTATAGCCCTCTGAGTAGCTGGGTGGGAGGAGAGTGGGAGGTCATGGAAACCATATTGACGCCTGCAGCAGTTGTGCAGCATGCCACTGCTGCAGGCAAGGAATGGGGTGAACATGAGCAAAACCACATCAAGCCCTGGGTTCACCTTCTGCAAAGGACGTTGAAATAACTAAGGTGATGGGTTCATGCCCTTCTCTCTTCAGACTAACTGACCACAAGCCTGGCTTGAAGCACAACCTGGAGAGACTGTTTTGGAATGTGGCTTTCTGAGCTAGTGTGTCCCACACTATGAACAATGAGCAGAAGGAGGATTGGCAGCTAATCTGAGAGCCTT
The DNA here is from genome assembly GCA_013389945.1 of Fregata magnificens. Classification (NCBI taxonomy): domain Eukaryota; kingdom Metazoa; phylum Chordata; class Aves; order Suliformes; family Fregatidae; genus Fregata; species Fregata magnificens. The sequence continues at coordinate 381,827 of WAAD01021026.1, read as the reverse complement.
CCTCAAGCTTATTAAGGGAACAGCAGAAAAATGACCAGAAGCAGGGCACAGAGCACATATATCACTGCTAAGCCAGGAGATTCAGCTTCCTGTGGCAAGAAGCCCACAGTTGCTCCATAGCCAGCTATTAAATGGAGACTGCTTCCTGCAGCAAGAAAGCAAGCTTCCCCTGCGGGCAGCCTCGCTGGTGCATCTGAAGAGACACTTGTTGTCAGCTGAAGGTCATGTTGTTCACCACCTCAGCCGACTGATGGCATTTTTATCTTGACCTGATCAAACCTGCTTCCTGGAGGACACAGACAGGACTGAGGTGGGGAAGAAAGGATGCCAGCCAGGTTGGGTTGCCGCCTCTTTCTCACTGAGGGACAGTTAAACCCAGAATCTTATGTCTGAGCCAGGGAAAGACCACCCTGTGCCTTTCTGGGTGTGCACAGACTGGGATTAGCAATGTGTTTTGGCAACTAGTACTGAAACATGGAATATTGGAGCTAAACTTGCACCTGGCACTTTGCAAAAGGTCACGGGGTATCTCTGGCTTTTGACTTCAGCATGTGGTCCCTTTTACAGACCCAGGCATGCACAGGAGTTTGGGACTAGCCTTCACCACTGCCACTGCTGAGGACCTTATGTTTCCATGTCAATGTAAATACAGAAGTTATCACTCAACTCATTCTCCGTCTGTGGTCAGTGAATTATTTTGCTGCCCACTTCGTTGTCCTACAAACTCCATTGCACCCAGCACTCTGCTGAGTTCCCATGGGCGGTTTTCAATAACCTAGTACTCTAGAATGGATTTCTCTTCTTTCTGCTGTGTGTTAACAGTATATCAAAATAAATTACAATATCTGAGAGGAGAAGAAAAAAGCCCTGTCTATTATCGGATGCCCTTTCACAGAGAGTCTGTCAACTCTCCATGATGTTTTGGCAGATACCTTTGAAAACTGAGCTGGAGGCTCGTGGAAAGCTGGCAGTTACAGCCCAGCTATCTATGAAACAGGGAGCTTCAGCTGCATGCCACAAACTTCTCTTGGAAGAAAGTCTTCTTCTATATTTATTATCAAGAACAGATGTATAAAAAACCTTATGATTTCCCACTACTGGGTCACTGAGCATCTCAGGCTGGTTGTTTCCCCAAACAGGGATTTTAACTGAAATTAAGAATCACCCTTAGAGTTGGCATACTGTTTCTTTAGCAGGTCAGCATTCAGTCTTAATTGTGTTTGCAGATTGTAAAAAAGAAATTCAAATATTATGAAAAAACTGGAGATTCCTGGGAGCAGATAGGAGACTTCGCAGAGGGGTCTGTAATTCTGAAGCATCTGTGATCTCACCAGAACAACTGAATCCTGTGGTCAGAGTTCAGCAGATGAAGAGCTTGGGCATGCCCCAAAATCTACCGCTATAGCGAAACCAGTATGTTATATACAGTTTATCTTCTGAAGTTCCTTGGGAGGAACATTGACTACCATCAGAGAAGTGTCTTTGGAGACACAGGCCCCAGGTTTGCTTTCCAGATTTACTTTCTAGATATGGTGCTCACTCATAGGGAAATTATTTGGTCTTAAGAGCTTCAGTTTATCCTTTAATAGTCAGTATAAAACTGTGGACAATTGTAGGGGGTTTATACCACAAATGCCACAAAAGTAATTGCAGACAGTCCTTGAGAGACAGACTTGAACTTACTGACTGACTTTTTCTACTCTTTGAAACAGATTAATTTCCGTCTCTTGACAGCATGCGGTCCCCTGGCTGTGACTAGTTTATATTGTGGTAGTTTCTAAAGGCCACAGGTTGAAGATGGGAACCGTGATTCCTAGATGGGGACAAACCAGAGGGAGACATGCCCCAGATGTCTTATTTCTTCTTGTGTGTGCACACCTGCAGTACAGGTGTGCAGCAGCTGAATATCTGTTGAAGTAAGAAAGTTAAGTTTCACAGTTTACAACATCACTTTGTTGTCCCAGACATACTTTTACAGAGCTGTGGTTCTCTAGTCAATTAGTTCCTGTTCTGTTCCTCAGCTAGAGGAATTTGTCTTCATATTATTCCAAAGTCTGTTTTGTTTAATACTGCCATGACTTTGCTACAGGTCTGGTGTCCATGCTCCAAGAGGTGCATAGTAAAGCAGTTGAATGAGGGCTTTCCTAGCGCAGTTGTTTTGCAGTCAAAAGGATAATAAAATTCTATTTGCCTAAGCACAAAATCTGTGACTTTTAGTGTGTTGGGCCCTTAATCTAGCCTTGGCTGAAATAACAGAAGCTGAACTGTAATCTGCTGTTGTGTAAGGCCTGCTGCTGCTAGCATATTGCTCTGCTGGTTCAGAGACAGCAGATGTAGATGTTTTCATCCTTTTCTTGTCCTATCAGCTGCAGCTGCATCCAAGCAGGGCTGCTTTACTCTTGCAGGACAGGGCAAATCCCATAGGCTGAGAACCTCCTTCCATTTAGATTGTCTCATAGTGACTAACGCTGGTGACATTCATCAGTGAGCCATTAATCTTCCATTCATGGAGCTGCAAGGACACTTTAGAGGTCTGTAGTGAAGCCAGATGATTCCTACCCTCTCTGGCTTAAAGTCAGGCTTGTACTTTCAGCTAGGCACCAAAATCCTTTACTCAGTGGAGAGAGCCTGAGCATTTCATCGATCCTGATGCCACAGGCTGAGGTCACCAGCAGGACCAGGATGACTGTTGCCCTGCTTCTGTTCTTCATTGCGTGCCAGGATGCGATGTGGACTGCTGGCAGCCTTGGGCTTGTGGGAGACACAGTGCTCGCAAGTGTAAAGTCTCTGCTTTCATAGATTGGCACAGCAGATGCTGGAGGAAGTGCTAAGAAGTTTGCACAGTTAAGCCCCGGTCTTAGAAACCAGAAGCCTGTTTTTTGCTCCAGAGAAGGAGCAGTTTCTCTCTGGCACATATGTGAAAGGTCTTGGTTTAGCCAGAAGATATTTCTAACTGTTGAGTTACTCTTTGTGCACTCAGGGAGAGACAGAGCTCAGCAATTTCCCACCTGCCAGAGTGACATTGCTGTAATTGAGTTTAGGTTATGAAATCAGGTTGTAGCATACCTTTTTTATAGGTGAGGGAAGCCTGTGCAGTGCAAAATTTGCTACTCTTCTCCATGAACAAAAAGCGCAGGGTTCCCAAGGACCAGGGAGGAGATAAGGGGAGCAACTGCACTACATTGTCCTTTGGAACTGCTTTGAGGCTGAAATGGATTTACAGTCCCCTGTGGCAGGAATTGCTTCTGCTGCCACGGCAGTGGGTAGGCAGTTGACTCGAAGTGCCACAGTCCTCCCAGGACTTGAGGAGAAGGAATGGGCAGCCCTCATCTGTCATTTTCCTGAAGATGGAGATGACTTGCTACTTGGAGGTTCTCAGCAGGTTCTCCAAGAAACCCTAAGAGAAGAGCAGATTACTGAAAGAGTGGTTAGGCATTGGAACAGGCTGCCCAGAGAGGTGGTGGAGTCGTCATCCCTGGAGGCGTTCAAAAAAGGTGTAGACGTGGCACTCCAGGGCCTGGTTTAGGAGGCATGGTGGTGTTGGTTGACGGTTGGACTTGATGATCTTAGAGGTCTTTTCCAACCTTAATGACTCTATGATTCTATGTTGGGAAGCGAGGGAGGGCTATGGACTGAAGGATGAGTAGAGCATTTTCTCCTTGCTTGGACTTTCCAAAGCAAGCCCTGCACTCTTCCTCCTGCCTCTCTTTTGGGGCACCAGCAAGTGCCCTAAAAGTTGTCATCTGTTGGGAAGAATACACTCATGATCAGAGACGTTGGATAGGAGAGGAGGGGTTGCACTGAGTATCCCAGCAGCTGTGCCAGAAAGCAGTCCTTTTAGAGGGCTGAGCCCTTTCACACTGCTCGGCTCCTGACTGTTCCTAGTATGGCTGTTTCCTTTCCAACAGCCTCTCCATTTCCCCTCAGAACTGCAGTAAACTCATTCTGTCATCCACACTCTTCAGGTAGTGGCTTTAAAACTCCCCAGGGTCCTGAAATCCCTCATGCAGTGGCCGTCACATTCCTGAAAACAGATGCCCACAATCAATTATCGTAGCAGTGTGCCCTTATTTCGTTATATAAAGGCAGTCATGATGATTTCTCCAAAGGTTTTCCTGGATGAAGGCATCATTGCCATGCGGTGCCTTGAGGCTGCTGCTGGTGCTCTCATGGAGTAAAGCTGCCAGAACCCAGGTTTGTGGCAGTTTCTGAGACTGGTGGTTAGATTGAAGCTGTAATGTGCAAGAAGCACCTCTTTTTCGCTGACTCTCCTTCTGAATTAGTGGCTGCAGAACAGAGAGCAGCATTTCAGCTGGAGGCAAATGATGAGACAATGCCCATAGCAAGAAGAGGCATGGAGCAAGAAGCCTTCGAGCTGAAACAGATCTCTTCATGACAGTTTTTCTGACTCTTGGATAGTCCTAGCATCAAGTGAATGAACAGAGAAACTGGGTTTTTGCCAGTAATTCATATAGCTGACATAGAGTTTCTGGACGACAGCCTAGTTCCTCAACTAAAGAGCTGATTCCAAGTCCACTTTCTGCCAAAGACTGGTATTTTTTATTTGATTTCGATGGCACTGGCTTGGATCTGCTGCAGAAAATAAACTTATGTATGCCAATGCAGACCATACCACACTGCTGTTGCACACCTGCCCCTTGAGAAAATGGTGGGTTTGCTTTCCCAATGTGCTTTTACCCCTCTGAACAAGGAATGAATTAAAGACATGTAAGAGCCCTTTTTTTTAAAACAGAAAAAAAAAAAACGTAGCTGATGTTCCTGGAAGAAATGTGCTTATAATGTGAAGAAAAAGGAGTTTACTGGTCAGGCTGAAAATTGATCCCTGACTCTAGGAGTCAAACCGGATTTTGCTAGCAGGAGTTTGTTCAAATTCTGTGATCAATGCATGAGACAGATTGAGCTCGGGGGCTTGCCTTCCCAGCTACGATAACAAAAATGTTAGTGCAGACAGTGAGATGCAGATCTGCTGAGTAAAAACCCTCATCCTACACGATCATATTTCTGAGCAGATCTGCTCGTTATGTGGGGCCATATCTGTGCACACAACTCACAGATTTCTCTTTGGAAACATAGGCCTTCAAAATTTTATTATGGTACTATACTTTTATCTATTCTTTTTATGTCATCGCCCTGCCTCAATTGTTTAAAATGTAACACAAGTTTTATTCCAAAGTATATGTTACGGTTATTAATTTAAGATATGCTCAGATACCAAGAGCGTACAGTCTATAAAAGGCATGTCCTCATATTCATTTTATACCAGGAAACTAAAAATAGAGCCAGTTCAAATATAGGTGATGAGAATAACCTGAGGTTCGTATTAGGAGGTATAATATGAATAAAGACTTTAAAAGTGCCTGGCAAAGTGTCTGTGCTTGGAGGGAGCTGCAGATAAAAGTTTTTAAAGTAGATTTGGGACAGAGAAGGTAGTTTGGTGAGTACTACGCATCCTCTCTGTATGGCAACTGAAAGGCATTGAATTAAAAATACTGAATTCAGAACAGAGAGCAAGAAATCCTTTTTGACTCAGTGTGAGTATTAGCCTGTGGATCTCACTGTCACAAAGTGCTGTTGAGATCAAGAGCATGCAGGACAGAAAACACAGATCGTGATACTTTTGCAGTTAGTGAGATAGGCAAAGTTGCTGAAAGTGTTAAAAGAGGAGTGAGGGAAGTAACATGAACATTCAGGTCTGAGGCTTAAGTGCCTCAAACTATTGGGACTGGGGGAAACCTCCCTGAGTTCATGCTGTCCCGTAAGTGTCCAGGGCAGGGATTCATCCTGTAAAACAGTTAATGCTGTGTATCCGCAGAATACCAGAAATACCTTCAATTCATTCCAGTTTGGTATGACCTGAGTGAAAAATAGGATACTCCAACTAAGGGGAGCGAGAACTGATCAGCGACTGCATGGGAAGAGGTTGGGTCACAACTGAAAAGTCAACTCACTGTGGCACATTTGCAGATGGCACGAGGTGGGAGGCCACTGCTGACCCCCACTGCTTCATTGTTGTCTCTGGACTCTGGTGAGAGGACACAGCTTTGATGCTGTGCTTGGTGACACCTCAACCTTTCTTCTCGGGGTTCCTTGACCTGCTTGCTGCTCAGGGTCCTGGCCGAACCTCCCCCAGCTTGGGGGGCGTCCGGCTTTGTCCTGTTTCCCAGACGAGGCAGGAGCTTTGGCCTCCTGAGTGCTTCTAGCTGCTGCATGGAAAATAAGCACAAGCAAAACACAGATCCTACGTGGTGGTTGAATTGACCCCAGTCTAAGATCTTGGTGGGTCATTGGCAGCCCCAGTGGCTTGGTGGGGAGTTTTGCTTCCTGCAGGCTCCAAATTGCTGAGAGTGGGCTTCACCAGCTGCAGCTGTGTCTAGGCAAGTACAGAGCTGGCGCAAGTCAGCGAGCAAATGAGTCTAAGCAGTGCAGAGGAAAGATGAGCAGGAGAAGATAAATGTGTGACCCACCCTCCAGTGCCACGCAAGAGTGCAACCCAAAGGGGTACATGCATTTGAACCCACAGAGGCATAGCACTTTGTCTTGCATCGCCCATGCTGTGTATCTCTCTCTCAAATGTTTAACCCATGCGTAGGCTCTGATCCCAGCGTACTGCAAGTGAAATATCTTACTGGGGGCACGGTACCCACAGAGTGCCAGGCTGCTCCCTTCCCATCCCTGCCCTCCAAAAGCAAAGCAGAGAGTGAGACAGGTCCTGTCAGCAGCTTGGCAGTTTCCAGCCCCCTTCTGTGTCTTCTGGTGCATCCTGACACAGACTCTGCCACGTAATCACACACATAGCCCAGTGACTTCATATCTCACTGATGCTGAAGCATCCTCCCCTGGCTCGTCAGGGCAACACCCGATGTCAAGTATCGTCAGTTCTGACTTGTCTTTTGGTGAGTGATAGGAAAAGGTTGTGCAAAATGATGGTGCCCCATGTTCCAGTGGCTTTTCCTGCCTCTGGTGAGGTCTCTGGGCTCCCCTGCAGCCTCTCTCATGTGCAGTGCAGACAGATGTATGGTGACACTTTGTGTCATCCATTCACAGAATTGCATGTTCAAGTGCACTGCATTAAGACCTTACTTTCCTATTTCCCTGCCATTCCTTCGGTTATAAAACAAGCCTTCTGGAAGATCTTGAGCTTCAGGTCTTATTTCCCAAGATCCCTAAAGTGGCTGGCAGTCCTTTGAAATGCTTCACGTGCAAGTAGCAGTGACACAGAGCCTGACAGCGCGTGAGGGATGCAGCCAGCCACAGCTAGCACATGGCAGGAAGCCACTGGGACAGCATGTCCGCGGCCTCCGTCACGCATCTCCCTCCAGCCTGCCACAGAAGGCAGCTCTTCCTCCTGTTGTCAAGGGTATTGTACACTGTCATGATCATGTTCATTACAGAGCTTTCACCCCTTAGATGTGAATAAGGATTTATATAGAGCAAGTGAAAACAAAATAGATAGCTGCTGTTGGATTTTTTTAAACAAGCCTTTCAGAGCTGCTGGCTTCTTTTTCATATGCAGATAAGATGGAAGTACCTTGAAAATTTAGGCAGAACTGCACAAGAGACACTGAACTGGGGATGACAGTCATAACAGAGCAATTTTTTACCACTTTCAAAGACTTTTCCTGCACCGATATTTCCCAAGAAAGCCATTGAATAAATTGGGATGACTATCTTAATTTTGAAGTTGGGGAAGGAGAGACAGGAACGGGACTGGAACATGGATCAAACATGATGCATAGATCAGAAAGATAGTTTGATGGAAATAAGCTGGAGACTGAGTGGGAGAAGGAGATAGTGACTATACCTACCTTGGACTGTGTCATTAGTTGCAACCGCTGTACGCAGCTGAGGTGACTTTCAGAGCATACCAGAAAGGGGGGTTCAGATCTGTGGCATCCTCAGGATGACCCAGGCATTCTACAGCAAATCTTGAGCAGCGTTTGAGAAGCCAGAGAGCAAAAGCAAGGTTAACTTATCCTCTTCAGGTTCCTTTTTATGATCCTGCGGTGTGGGGACTGGCTGTAGCTTGAGAGACAATTCCCAGCAGAAGCCCCATGTCTGCACAAATGCCAATTCAGACATACTTATCAGGAGAAATTTAGCAGTGTCAATATCTTCTTCACAGTTTGCGACGAACCAGGGTCCTTGTGGTGGAGCCACGATTTATGGTCCCTTTTGGTCCATCAGCTGGAGTGGGAATAGGACTCCATAGGTTGCATTGCTGCCTAGGAGAGAAGCCCACATTTGCGGTTACATGTTTGCTCACATGGATTTCCCACATGTATGTGAGTTACAGCAGATATTCCTCTTTTCTTTCTGAAACAGGCAGCAAAGACAAAACATAGTCAGTATGGCATCTCCATCTGACTTCTTTACTACTCAGTCTCCATTGGTACTGCCTAGGGAGGAAGAGGCCCTGCTGTTGAGCACATCTCAAATCACACGTCCAGAGCAGGCCGGAGGAGCTTCATCTTAACCATGCCTAATTTCTCCACCAGCTACCAGGGTGATTGACTCAAAAAGAGACCTCTCTAATACATCCAATTTGAGAATCCCTACCTTCTGATAAATGCATAGTCCTTGTGTTGATCAGATACCGTGGGACAGAAGCCTACAGCCCTCAGGATGGATGTGGGCCATCCACTAGGGAATATAAAGAAGGCACAAAAAAATAGTGCCTTTGAGCTATTATCTAGTCCTCTCTAGATAAGAAATCACCCACAGGAGGTGCAGGAGCCACTGAGCGGCTTCTCTTTGTCTACTCTGTTCAAGGAAGATTAATTCATACTGGAGCAGGCACAAAACTGTGCTGCAGAGAGGGTTTTCTGGGGAGGAGCTGTCCTGCTAGGCAAGATCAGACTAGAGTTTAGCTTGTTTAGCCCAGAAGAGAAGGCTAGGAGACATGGGATCATCCTGCATCACAGCGGTGGCTTAATAGCTGGGAGGGAAAAACGTGTAAACTAAAGGACAATACCAGCACAAAGACAAGAGAGTGAAGATTGGTCATGGGTAGATTTAGTGCAGGAGGTTTAAAGGTCAGAGCTGTGAAGTTGTCCAACAGTCATCCAGTTGGTGTATTGGTATGCTCTGGGACAAGCACACTAGCTCTGTAGTATGGAGCTTGATCAGTTCTCAGAGGAACACTGTCCCAGCATTCATGGTGCAAGGCTTGGAGGATGGAGAAAAATCTCACTTGGGAGCACTGTGAGGAGGTTTGGAGCCTAGCAGGGCCAATGTTTCTGTAATAACCCTGTGCCAGCAACACAGAGTGCCTGATGGGGAGCAGAATAAAGGACAATTTCCCAGAGAAGGGTGAATTATTTGAATCTTTATAGTTCTGTTCTGAAAGGACAAATAATATCCCTAAAGAAAGAGCTGCTGTACCTCTTGAGTACAACAGCTTCCAGCTGCTCAGACTTTCACGAGAGTTGTGTCTATCCACAGCCTTGTTCTGCAGGAATTGAATGCATCAGTAATAAAGCAAATCAGGCTATTACATTCCTCTCTTGTATGCCCACTGGTTTTCTTGCAAAGATAGGTCCCATGCCTCACATGTCAAGCCTCCAGACATCTCCAAAGGGGGAGGAAATTCAGTCCAGTGGACAGGAGGGGGCAGCCCTTCCACTCATGCCTAGGACTACTCCCTGCCCCATGTTACACTGCAGTCCACCCTCCTTTCTCAGGTGACCCCATGCCCCACAAGGCTCGCAATGGCTTTGGAGGCTCCCACGTTGGTCATATAGATGGGATTCATTTCATCTTACTTATAGCATCTGAAAATGGGGCTTTTAGTCTATGCTGGTCACGTAGGCACTCCAGGGTCAAGGGTGAGAGGTGGGCATCTTTGCAGTGGTTCAACTCGTCCTAAGACAGGTGAGTTTCTCTCTGTACGTAAGAGCCTAGATGACCAACTAGAATTTGTGTTCAAGCTTTACAGCTAAAATCAGGGGTTTGGGTGTAGTTTAAAATGACATCCCTAAAACTACAGCTGGGAGAGGCATTTTTTCCTGCCTGTTCATTCCCTTCCTCTCAGTGCATCTTCCTTCGTGCCAGCACGAGTATTGGTGTGACCACACAACGAGCCAGATTAGAGAATTCAAGTTGGATGAAACCAAACCCAGACTGCTTTGAACCCAAATGAGTTCACTATGTGTCCTCATGGATGCTGTGCTGGCTTGAGGACGGGCATGGCAGGGAGCAAGCTGCAAAGAGCAGGGGAGGAGTGATGTGGCTGTTTCAGCAGCCTTGCTGCTTTAAACAAGCATGAAACTCCAGCATGAGTTGAAGCCCACTCTCCAGAGTCACAACACAGTGCATCACAGTTAAAAAGCATGGCATTACAGAAAGACTACCCTGGATTTGTAGCTGGCATCACATTTTGAGATTTGTGTTATGAAGTACAAGAGCTCCAGCTAGCACAAGCTGTATTTATCTTGCTTGTATTGATCCTTGCTCTGCCACAGTAATTTCTTGTTTTTAAGGATTCTCGGGTGTAGTAATGTAAGTCTTCACTGATAGAGAAAAAAAGACAGCAAAATCACTAGTTGCTATGTGCAAGCAGGAGAATTTGTGTTGGGGAGCCAGAAGGCTACAGCCACCCAGAGAACAGGGCTTAGGAAGGTGCTTATGCCAGAGCACTCAGAGGCTGAGATTTCTTCATTTGCGTATGTCAACATGAGACACTCTCACAAAAGGGCGGCTTTCTCCAAATACACCCTCACTCTCTTTCTGGTTCAGAGAGGGAGGACTAAAACACTTCAGTCCAGCAGTTTGTCCTACGAACAGGGTTCACAAAGCCATACTCCCAACAGGCTCCATGGCAGCAGAGGCTTCGGGGGTGCCCAGTTAGCATCTTTTTTCTCTAGCATGCTTTTTCCTTAAGAAAGATGACAGTGTGAATGTGGCTGGAGGCAGATTTGTCCCAACTGTAAGGATTTTAACATGCCTGTACTTCTACACCCCCCACACCTTAAGCCAGCTAGTGATATCATGCCAGGGCTGCATGCAGATTTACAAACCATATGCTGCTAAATTAGTCTCACCACCCGGTGCAAGGAAAGTTCAGAAGAAACCCAGGCTTCTGCTTTGCATATCTATAACACAGAGCTGAGTCCTTTGATGGGCTCCTCTGATGTCCAGGAGCTGCGAATGTTCAAGACATCAACACCAAAAAAAGGTTAGAGAAAACAACACAAAATGTGTCCCATCATCAACCACTGAGAGTGATGATTTTTTCCTGGCAAAGTCTGACATGACAGCAAAGCATAACTACCACTTTCTAAATAGGATAAGGCCAGTACAGACATTTATCCTATTGTGAACAGCCCTGGCCAGGTAGTAAAAAGGGCAAAGAGGTTCCAGCTTTGTAGATGAGAGCCATTTTACAGGCTTTTGCCACTGTTGTGCTGCTTTGAACCATGGGGGTGAGAGCAAGGGCAAATATCAGGACAAACTGGACAAGACTGTGAGCTGCAGGCTTTGTCTTAGTTGGAAATACTTTTTTTTTTTTTTTGTCACCAGGGAAACAGAAGCAGAAATGACAAATGCTTTCAATTTGTCAACATCTTCCATGGATATTTTTGGTCTTCTGGTGAAAAACAAAGCATACATATTTCTCAGTTTAAAACTATCTGATTCCCTTTCCAAATTGAATGTGGAAATGCTGTCAGAGGGCTGAAGGCACAGGTGGGTTTCCTTAGATGTCCCTTGTCACTTTGGACCACCGTCTTCTCTCGGCTCCTTGGCTGGCCTCCATCCCATGAGTTACCAATTGCCTACCTTGGGCAGAGCCACCAACGTGTGTCACAGCAGCCTTTGCCTCCTCAAGGTGTCATCTGGCAGGGCACCGTGGCCCAGAAGGGGTGCATGAAACACCTGAGCTGCAACTCAAATCTCCACTGAAGACAAACTAATTAAAAATAGTTTTGTTTCCAGTGCAATTTCATTTTATAATAAAGAGTCTCATTCCTGGCTAGGAAACAGGTGCCTTTGTGGGGAAAAAGGGTTTGGTGAAAGAATATATTTTTCTGTATATTTTTAAGAGGAAAAATACAGACTTTCCTTCCTGTAAAACTCTCTCAGTACAATCTTTTGATTTGTGAAGTTAAGCTGCAAGAAATCGTAGGAGCTATGACCTGCTAGGACTTTCCTTAGCTAAAAGCTGGTCTCTGGAGATTAAGTTTAGCTGGACCGATAAATCCTGCTGAGATTTCTATGCATGTGTCTTGCGGAGAGCAAAGCTCTTTGATTATCCTGTTGTTATTTGTCAAATGCAAAGGACCATGTAAAAAAATTATTTTCAGCCTGCAGAATTACTATATTTTCCCTCTGCTTTTGATATCTGAGGAGAAAATAGCCCTGTGAAGCAACTTGATTTCTTCAGAGCTATTAACAAATCTTTTGGGGTCCCAGGGTGACGTAACAGGTCTAGTCTGACTCATTCCATTTAAGAGTGTCTCCTTCCAGCCAGAAATAGCTCTGTGTGCAGACATAAAAAACATGAAACAATTAATGTCTTTTATTAACTAGAAATGCAGATAAATCGCCTCAATCAGGGGAACGCAAATTACTAGCTCCCGTTCCTTCTCCCTCCCCATTCTCTTTGTATCTGGCTTCTTCTTTAATAGATCTTTTTGGATGTTGACTCCAGGTTCATGTGGCTAGTTTTGCAGCTGAGTCTCAGACATTCTGGGTTTGAGAAAGATATGTCAGGAAGATACTGGATCACGCTCTAGGAGATCATTAGCTTGCTGGGAGAATAAGGAATTTAAAAATTATCTTGGCCAGGGAGCACCAAGTTAATAGGAGCGTAGGCTGGACTGGGAGAATGAGGCAGAGGTAATGGCTTCACATTGAGTACGTGGGTGTACAGTACATAGGGAACTCAATGAAAATGCATCCTATGCACATACGTTAGTGGTATTTATATTAAAGAACGTGGCACACTGCTCCTGGCTTAACTGTGACTACAGCCTCCTCCCTTGCCATGATCTGATCAGTTGGATCCCAGCATGTATTTCCCTGGAATTGAAGGAAGAAAAGAGTTCAATTTTCTTCTCCACTCTGGCCAGCACACCACATTCCTGCAGCCTGTGACCCAGCTGTGATCAGGTGGCCCCACCGCCGCACCGCATCGTGCTCCACCGCGGCAGTCACCAGCGATCGCTCAGCTCCAGAGCTGCTTCCTTCCCACCGGGCTTCAGGCATATGCTCATGTCCTGCTTAATCTAGTGAGCTCAAGCTTGAGGGGGTGTGGGAATGCACTGCTACATTTTGGCTGTACCTTTTTGGTTTAGTATGCATCTTCTAATACTTAAAGGCCTGAAAATATCGTAGTTAGGGTCCATATTTCCATTGCAGCCTCTTATGCAGTAGTCAAACATCGTCAGCAAGCATTAGCAAGGACATTTTAGCATGCGTTCTTTTCGCTAAGCTGGGCACCAATGACTGGCCATACACACAGATAAGGCTTAGTCCAAAAAACCTGCTTGCTGCTATTTTTAAAGGGGAAAAAAAAATACCTTCTCTAAATAATCTCTACATGAAAATAGGTACATGAGTCAGAATGCACATTGAGAAGCAGGCAGAAAAAGCTTTAAATAATAGGATTCGTTCAGCTAAAGCATCTAATCATCCCTGAAAGTGAACGATTAGTTAAAACAAAAGAGTTATTATCTAGGAAAGTAAAAAGGGAATCTGAATTTGTTCGTTTCCTCACACAGTGAGTACAGGGAGTCTGCATTTCATTGTGTCCTAACCTGAAGGGTTTCAATAGCCCCCACAGTGGAAACAGAACTACAACAATTTATGAATGCCCACACAAATATCTCCTTGCACCATCGCTTCATTTTAACCTGCTTTCCAGGAGAGTGGCTCAAGAGGGAGCAGCAGAGGAAGCTCTATCCAGGCTTGTGTCTGCGAGCATATGGAAAAAAATAGTGCAATCCACAAAGAGTGGCTCACTGTAAGGATTTTAAATCAAATGCCAACAGACTCCACTGCACTGTGCACACAGTGGGTTGAAATGGAAGTTCTAGGCAGGAGAATATTTAGAAAAGTTTTATTTTACTCCTTAAAAAAAAAAAAATCCAAACCTGCTGTGCAATAATAAGAAATAATAGTCAAGGAGATTGATTTTAATTAAAAAACAAAAACTCAGACCTGGTTATTACTAACAATTTGCTCTGCTTTAATAGCACAGATGTTTGCTCTGATCTTTTCCTTCAAACTTGAGATTTGTTCTGTTATGTTTTTAAATGACAAATATGAATTACTTGAACTTTCAGACTTCATTTATTATCTTCCCATGCTAAAGATGTTACTGTAGCCTCTGATCTATGCTGACACTCAGTGGAAAAATCAGCCTTTTTTTTTTTTTCCTCAAGCTTGTGAACTTTGAGGACAGTGTGATGCTGCATAACTGAGAGGTAGGAGGAAGAAAGGAGGAGAAAGAAAGCTGATACTACTAACAACTTATATACAATGCTGGCATCTAACTTGCCTGCACTTTGGTGTCCAGAAATTTCATATATCTGCAAAAAGTAGTTTAATTGCCCCCTTTATAGGTAGGGAGACAGACATGGAGAAGTAAGGATATTTACATGCAGTTGTACAGCTCAGTGGTAGGGCTGGGACTGGGAACCTGCTTGACTTTCATGTGCTGATACTGTGTGAATCCAAACAACATGGGTACTGTGGAGTAGAGGCAAATACCAATTGATATATCAAACTGCCAGTACAATGCATGTGCAACGTCCTTACCTTTGATTTCATCATTCAGTTTGCCAAATCAAGAGTTCCAGCAAGCTGCATCCTTTTTTACTTATGACCCCTAAGACTATATTCAAACAAAGGTATCATTCATTGTTGTTGTTGTTATTGTTGCTGTTATTAAGGGGAAATCATCATCATTATTATCATTATTATCATTATTAACATTATTATCATTATTATCAAAAAAGATAAGGAGACTGTCCTTTCTGGTTAGGGCAGGTGGCGAGACGTTAGTTGAGAAAGTGGCATTTGGTTTGACAAGACTCTGTTCCTTGGGGAAAGAAACAATTAATAGTCATACTTGTATTTAATGAGTAGATCTGGATAACATCCACTTAATGTGTCAACAGAGTCAGCTAATAAGTATTCCACACCTCCGCCAACTCTATTGAAAAGCCATGGAGAACAGCAAGGTACAGGAAGCAGTCACATGTAGTACCAGTATTTGAGAAAGGGATGAACAGTTGTCCTGGCAGTGGTCATCTGGTAAGTCTGATTTAATCCTCAGTACACGCTTCATTATTACAAGCAGAAAGTATAAACAACAGTGGGCATGAAACCAGAATTTACAGTAAAAATGGTGGAAATGTTATGTTTGTAAAGAAGGTACAAAATACCCTTAGAGGACAAAGAAAGGTCTTCAAAAACGACCAGATACATGTTCTGCTGATAAAATGCTAGACCTGTGGCACAAAGAAGTGTAGATGCAGGCTGTTCCCTCCCTTGGGGTGAAGAGCAACCATAAAACCCCATCAGTCCTTTGCAGATCTGCCTACATCAAGCTGTGTGGGATCAGAATCAGACCAACTCTGTCTTGATTTCAGTTGAATGTTTCTGAATATTCCAGTCTTATGAAATCCTTCACACAATTAATTCAAATTGTCTTGGAGACGAGTGCTGACTGGGCAAGAGCAAAAACTGGGCAAAAGACTGCAATCAACAGATAATGATACACTGTAGCATTTCAGCTAAAAGAAAGAGCTGTGAAAGAGTGCTAAAAAAGGCCAGTATTTGCTCCCGTTTCTTTGCACTCTCCTATTAACCAACCCGTGGAGAGCAGGCCATGTCTTAATTACATCCACACCAAAAGCTGGGTGCAAAAATTTTACTTTGGCCTCATGCCTGGGCTGAAGACTCAACAAGTCTCTTTTCTCATCACACTTTGAAGGATCCTGTCAAATCTTGATTTATCTTTCCTTGAGGAGCTTTCTCTAGTGGCTAGATAAGGTCCTTTGCCAGGTAAAGAGGCAGGTCCTACCGCAAGTACTGCTGTGGGCAGAGCTTAGCCTTGGAGCAATTGTCCTCACAACAATGCCTGAGGGTGCCTCAAGTTCATTCAGATGCTAAAGCTGCTGAACTGTCTTCATGCCCTCCATGGCTGGGCAACTGGCTGGTATGGAGAAGGCTGCAACTTAGACACTTTGCCAAGCATCTTCAACTTAGTAAGTGCACTAGTTCCCAGGAGCCCAGGCAGAGTTTGGGAAACTGCTATTTTTTGTGGTCTCCATGCACAGGCATGACTAGCCTGTCATGTGGACAGGAGCTGGAAAAACAGATTGCAATAGCTGCTCTCTATCAGCAGGGCTTCTGCAGATGCCACCAACAAAGCCATGCTCACTCCTGTGCAGCAGGGGGAAATTTAGCGGAAATTGCACTCAAGACAAGTCTACAAAGCCCTTATGTGATCCCAAGTGAGACAATCTAGGACATTCTCAGTGGCATTATTGGAGAGATGGAGATCACATGAGAAAACATCCCCCGTGTCTTGCCCAAAGAGGGTGGTAGAAAACCACTGTCCAGCAGTGCTGATGGGAATCTGAAACCCATCTTGATCTTATATATTTTTGCAGGAGATCTCAAGAGCTCAAGTTGTACTTTGCAAAGCTTATGGGAAAAACACAGCCTCCAGAATGCCTGGAGAAGTAATCAGTGCCATTGAAGGGCAAAGGAAATGTCAATAGGGCTCAGGCCATCTGTCTTCCATCTGTTTGATCCCTGTTCAGAAGTACTCCCATTTTGTGGAGAAGGCATCCAGCTTTTTAGTGTCCACAGAACAGGCCCTACGGCTCACAGAGTAAAAAAAGGTTGAACATCACCGATAATTACAGAGCTGAAAGAACAGCAGCAGCTTACAAATTGTAGTTAGCCTCTCATTAGTATGGTTGAGTGATGGCTGTATATATGAGTAGGGGTTATTTAACAATAAATGTCATATTTACATAACATATAGGATGATACAGGCAAATGTAACTGGGAAATACATTAAATTAGGAAAGAAAAATCTGGGTTGAAAAACAGGGAAATAAAGGATTGCTGGTGCATGCTGTAGGCAAAAGCAGTGTGGAAGCATTTAGAAAGATTTCTGTTGTTTGGATCCTGGCGGTGTCACTGGCAGTCAGGGTGTTTAAATCCCCTAGATGCCACTGGAATTACTAACCTTTAAGCTAAATTGATACCAACTACATTATTGGGGCTGCCCTATTTTACTGGAGGGAAAAGGAATTGTGTAATACTGATGTTGTAACTTTGGGATTTGCTTTCAAGAATAAATATTGTGTGAGTGCAAAATCCCTTTTATGAACTATCACTTGTCCCAGGAGAACAAAGATGATCCATCCTGGGTGCTGCCATGGACTGTTATCCCAGTACTCTTATCAATGTCTTGAATCCAGTGTCTCAGATCAACAAACCCTCTGTATATATAAATCACGTGAGGTCATCCATTAAGCAAACCAGTTAGAAAGGCTCCTAACAAAAATACCAGATATCGAGCAGCTATTCTAGCTAATAAAGCCTACTGGAGTGGCTATGTAGTTATAGCATGTTCCAACAGCAGATTCACATCATTATGGAGTTGATTTATTACCAGTTTCAGCAGATCAAAGGGGCTAAATAAGCATCGTCCGGATGGGATTGCCAGAGTACCTCTGTGACTAGCCGGATGATGAGTCTGAGCTGAGGAACCGTAGCAGCAACCACACATGACGCACCAGCTCCAGCTGGAATTATGTATCTAGTCCTCCTCCATGGGGCTTTGGCTAATTGGCACAAATGAGAGCTAAAGATGACATTAACAATTCTGTGAGATAGATAACAAAGACATTCCACTTTATAGATCTCTCAGCTCAGCGTCACTTAGCTACGTGACTACCTACAAAGCTGTACGGATGAAAATCAAACCTGAGCCATACAGGAGTTGTACTACTCTGCATTAGGCTTACAGCAGAACGTGCATTACCTGACAGTAGCCATGTGTTTAGTGAAACCTGTGAGCAAATTCAGTGGTTTACATGTGGTTGGGTGTGCAGGCAGTAGCAGGACCTCGTGGCCAAGCAATGCTGTGGAGGAGGAAGGGCAGCTGTGCACAGAGCAGTGTCCTTTGGGTAAGATGGGCATCCAAAGGTCTTCCGCCCCTTTCTGCAAGCAGTGCCACAAGGCAAGAAAATGTCCTCCCATGCACCCTCTATCAAAAAATGAAAGAACAAAAGAAAACCCTTACCACACCCACTTGCCTGTCAGAGTGTATGCTCCGGTGTCTGAGCCACATGAGTCCAGCAGCAATGCTCAGCAGTTCAGCTGACCTGGGACAGCTTTGGAAGATGTAAGTGCAAAAGTCCACATATCTACCTTTTTGGTACACCCTGCGTGAAACCCACTAATGGTACACACTGCATTGGTGGCCTTTATTTTGCATTGACAGGTGCAACACAACTTAGGGTACACGCAAAAGAGAATCACAGCACTGTTAAAGTAATCAGCATGTCCCTGGAGTTGGTCATGGCCTCACAGGTGGTGTAGGAGAGTCTTCTTCCTTACCTCGGCTTCAGAAATGTCAAATGCCTGGGCTTAAAGGCAATAAATATAGTTGGTTTAAAGCACTCAAATTTTAAGACATTAGGTAACTGAAAGTGCAAAGATCATATGGCTGCATTTTCAGAGCACTATTGAAAATTTCACTAGGTGCTTTTTAGTTACTCAGGAGCTGTCAAAATTTGACTTTAATTGCATTTGATGTCTAAACTAACATTATTTCAGCTAATATTATCATTCAAAATGAGCAATAAGATGACAGCCAGGGTAGTCTGAAAGCCAAGACACTTGGAGGGCCCTGCTGGGTCAGGGTAAGGGAACCCAGACACATGCTTTCCCTTCTACCTGGAGAAGATGCTGAAACTGGGCTATATAATTAGGCATCCCATTTGATGCCAACTGCCGTCTTCACTGACAATTTAAGCAAAGGTGAGAAGCAGTGAAGGAGCAGCAGCCTAAGTGACCTTCTCTTCTTGTTATTGATTTTTTTTTCTGTTCTTTCATGATACAACCAGCATGGACACTCATAATTACTACTAGTTTTCTCAAAAAGAAAAGAATTGCCAAACTGAAATCTTACTCCTGGCAAATGCAATTACTGACTAAAAAATCCTAGAGAAGCCTGGAGCATGTGAATAGGGGAGGCCTGTCTTCATCTGAGGACTTTCCTGGTGGATCTTACCTCATGACTGATCTCACACAAAGTACAAGTCCCAGTTTATTTTCACACTTCCTTTTCATCCTTTGGAGAGGGGGAAGCCTTCACACCACTTTTCTTGTGCAACAAGACATTCACCCCCAGAAGTCAAAGCAATCCTGTTTGACATCTTCTTCCTGCTCCCCTAATACCCAGGGTGGTAGAGACAATTTGCTGCAGGAGGCCAGCAAGGCCTGTGCTTGGGCTGGCTGAGCGTAAAAAGGGGCAATGAAATGCAGCAGGTAATGCTTGGAAGCAGTTATTGTATGTTTAAAATGCAAAGGAGAGGTAGTAGCAAGCTTTAGCAGTGCTGGGGACCTAGGTGAATGGTAGGCTGACAATGGTCAGTTTGGGAACTCAGATGTAACTGGTTCCTAAAACCAAAATCTGAATCTGGAATTTCCATAAAGTGACCTAGATGTGCTCCTTGTCACCAGCCAGGTGCTTTTTGTGGTCAGGGTGTATCTTCAGGGTGTATCAGGTTTTGGGCCCCTCACTACAAGAAAGACGTTGAGGTGCTGGACCGTGTCCAAAGAAGGGCAACGAAGCTGGTGAAGGGTCTGGAGCACAAGTCTGATGAGGAGTGGCTGAGGGAACTGGGGTTGTTTAGCCTGGAGAAGAGGAGGCTCAGGGGAGACCTTGTTGCTCTCTACAACTACCTGAAAGGAGGTTGTAGCAAGGTGGGTGTCCATCTCTTCTCCCAAGTAACTAGCGATAGGACGAGAGGAAATGGCCTCAAGTTGTGTCAGGGGAGGTTTATATTGGATATTAGGAAAAATTTTTTCCACCAAAAGGGTTATCAAGCCTTGGAACAGGCTGCCCAGGAAAGTCGTTGAGTAGGCATCCCTGGAGGTTTATAAAAGACGTGTAGACATGGCAACTGGGGGCATGTTTTAGTGGTGGACTTGGCAATGTTAGGTTAATGGTTGGACTCAATGATCTTAAGGGTCTTTTCCAACCTAAACGATTCTATGATTCTATGTTTGTTAGCTTTTAAAAGCAGCCAGAATCAGACACATGCAGTCTATGTTGTGAAACCACGCAAAGGTGCACAGTGGCTTGAGCATGCAATTTTTTTCAGCCTGAAATCACTGCCTTAGAAGAATATCAAGGTCATAATTCCAAGTGAGGGTGACAGAACTGAGATAACTCTAAGTTGGGCTCATTTGTATGTACATATTCTGACTGAGGTTTTACATGATTGCACACACAGGTCTGGTCTCATCCTGGGCACAAGACAGATGCTATTTCTGATTGGGTACCTGCTCAGTATTTCATTAAGATCTCTATGTACTTGCGGTGCCAGGCATGCTTTACCGTACGCTGTCCAAGATCTGCACTGAACACAGAAATATCAGTTTCCTCGTGATCTTTTCCATGATGCTTAGAGTATATTAATTCTCTCATAATATTTTTTACTTTCTTTCACACCATTTGTAGGAGAAGGGGTGCTATTTTTATTACAGCCAGGTAGCTATGTTCAGATTAAAGCCAAAATTGTCAGTATAGCCAATTTACTAATGCCAAATTACAGACTTCCATTCTTAATATTCTCATGTCTCTTTTATCAGCTAAGTTCCCTACACCAACTCCTTTCTTTATGCTGTTAAATATTCCATCTCATGCACAAAATTCTGCTTGTACCATTTTATGACACTTATGCTCAGAGTTGCATCTGCATTTCCTTCAGCTGTAGGTATGGCGGCAGAACGTTTTGGTAGCTCTGCTCCTGGAATTTCAGATCTGCTTGGAGTCTATGCATATACCGCCCTTCATTGAATCCTTCTCAAAATTTGTATGATGTTTGCAAGAGAAGGCTGTGGCATGGAGCAAATGCAGAAGAGGAGCAACTTAGTTTTGCAGAGGCCTAATTTTGGCATCTTGACCTGACAACTTGATTGCAACTTTACTGAGGTTCTTTGATTTGGGTTCATAGTGCAATTTGAAGACAATAAATAAACTGAAAAAATATATATTCCTTCCCAGAATGTTATTGGTCCTGCTATGGCAATCAGCAGTTATAGGACCTTTAGATTCACAGCTTATCTCCTAGTATATTAGGCTTAGAGTACTCAGTCCCACAACACACTGTCATCCTCTGTAGGGACCTGGCACTACAAGCAGGCAGATCCACACAGCAGCTATATTAAAATTTGGGAATATGAGGTTCAATTCACAGAATCACAAAATCACAGAGTGGTTGGGGTTGGAAGGGACCTCTGGAGATCATCTTGTCCAACCCCCCTGCTTGAGCAGGTTCACCTCGAGCAGGGGGCACAGGACTGCATCCAGGTGGGTTTTGAATATTTCCAGACAAGGAGACCCCACAGCCTCTCCGGGCAGCCTGTTCCAGTGCTCTGTCACCCTCACAGGAAAGAAGTTTTTTCTCATGTTCAGCTGGAACTTCCTGTGTTCCAATTTGTGCCCATTGCCCCTTGTCCTGTCGCTGGGCACCACTGAAGAGTCTGGCCCCATCCTCTTGACACCCACCCTTCAGATACTTATAAGCAGTGACAAGATCCCCCCTCGGTCTTCTCTTCTCCAGGCTGAACAGACCCAGGTCTCTCAGCCTTTCCTCATAAGAGAGGTGCTCCGGTCCCCTGATCGTCTTTGTGGCTCTCCGCTGGACTTGCTCCAGCAGTGCCCTGTCCTTCTTGAACTGGGGAGCCCAGAACTGGACCCAGTACTCCAGAGGTGGCCTCACCAGGGCGGAGTAGAGGGGGAGGGTAACCTCCCTCGACCTGCTGGCCACACTCCTTTGGATGCACCCCAGGACACCGTTGGCCTTCTTGGCCACAAGGGCCCAGTGCTGGCTCATGGTCAGCCTGCTGTCCACCAGCACGCCCAGGTCCTTCTCAGCAGAGCTACTTCCCAGCAGGTCAGCCCCCAACCTGTACTGGTGCGTGGGGTTGTTCCTCCCCAGGTGCAGGACCTTGCACTTGCTCTTGTTGAATTTCATTCGGTTCCCCTCGGCCCAGCTCTCCAGCCTGTCCAGGTCTCGCTGGATGGCAGCACAGCCTTCTGGCGTGTCAGCCACTCCTCCCAGTTTGGTATCATCAGCAAACTTGCTGAGGGTACGCTCTATCCCTTCGTCCAGGTCATTGATAAATATATTGAACAGAACCGGACCCAGTACAGACCCCTGGGGAACACCGCTAGTTACGGGCCTCCAACCAGACTCTGCGCCATTGATCACGATCCTCTGAGCTCTGCCGTTCAGCCAGTTCTCAGTCCACCTCACTGTCCTCTCATCTAACCCACACTTCCTAAGCTTGTCTATGAGGATGTTACAGGAGACAGTGTTGAACACCTTGCTGAAGTCAAGGTAAACAACATTCACTGCTCTTCCTTCATCTACCCAGTCAGTCATGCCATCGGAGAAGGCTATCAGGTTGGTCAAGCATGATCTCCCCTTGGTGAATACATGTGGACTACTTCTGATAACCTTCCCATTCTGGATTTCTGCATTGCTCTGTGGAGATCTGAACCTTTACCTCTTTATGTCAATCGCTGTTTTCCTGCTGGTATGTCTCCAGTTGCTGTCCTCACTGCTCGACTCCTTAGCCACCCTTGGCTTTGCTTAAATCTGCTATTTCCCTCCTTCTACTGCCAGTGCTGTCCTTTTTTTGGTTTGGTTCCCAGGTACTTCTCATAATCCCAGCCTCCAAAAGATGGGCATGTTCCATCATCCCAATGAGTTTTATCCTTCTTATATTCCCATCTTAAATTTCTTTCTTGCCTCTCTCTGCCTTAGCTCTATTTTTCCTACCCTGCCTCTTGTGCCATTAACATCCAACTTCTGCTCTCAGCCCTTCCTTTCCACCCCTTCATTTCCTTTTCCTCTTACTCTTGCTTTGGTCCTTTTAATTTTTGTCTCACCCCTCCTAGGTACATTTTCTCTCTTCTTTTGTGTCTAAATTCAAATTTTCAATCTTTGCCTGTTAGTTGCAAGAAAGGCAGTTACTGGACGTGGAGAGCCCAGGACAGACAGGCCCTCTGCTTGCAGATCTGGTGCCTGGTTACACAGACTTAGGAGCCAACGTCCTTCTCAGTCTCTGCATCCCTGTAACAGAGCAAGCTCAGGCCATATGAAGGATGCTGCAAGTAACAGCCTGGTCAGTGTGTAGAAGCTTGAGGGAGACAGAGCATCCTTAGGACAGACAACAGCCTTAGGGAATCCACCTGATCCATTTTAAGGAATTTTATTGAGCAAGTCTGAACTGCAAGTTTTGGATGTTCATAACTTTTGCAGTTTGGGATAAGACTAAAAAGTGGCAGTAAATGAGACACTTTAACACTCCGAGTGCCCTACCAGACCTCAAAACCCTGATTCAAAACAAATAAGTAAAGTTATTAAAATACAGGCAAATCCTTTCCTTGCTATTTCTTACTTGGAAAAGGATAAAACTTTTTTTCTGAAAATTAAAAAAGAAAAAGGAAAAAAAAAATCAACCTTGAGAGATACATCTAACATGGAAGTGTTCAGCCCAATTAATTCAATTTTTCAAGTCATTATCACCTAGAAACAGGTTTTAACAATAGAAGATGCTAGACAAACTTATATTTAGGCCTTGGTATTTAAACTGACAATAATGATTACTGAAATCTTATCTTCACGAATTCCCACCGAGCACGTGGGGAAGCGTGAGGCTATATGCAATGTTTTCTCACAAGTATTTTGTGCCATGGGTTGAATTCTGCACTGCAGTATTGCTCAATACATTACCCTATTTGCTGTCAATGTAACTGGCTTTCAGTTTTTCCAGATCTAGCTAATATATATGTAAACACTTACTAGTTGCATGGATTTCTTGCAAACAGCAGGGATTTCTGAAGCACCTTGCAGATGTAACTTGGCAGTATTGGTGAACTTTGTAAACTCTATCTAGGTCTGGATGGCTCATTCTCTTGGGGTTACAATCATCCAAAAACAGTTAAAACCATGACTTGAAAACCACAGCTTGAAAACTGAAATGAAAAAGTGAACGTGAACATGAGCCAAATGTGGGCTGGAAGGAGAACCTGAAAATTGTTGGTCACCCTCAGACACCGGCAGGGACCCAAGACCAGGGCAGGGTTGTAGGAGACAAGGATGTGAAGCCCGAAAAACAAAATATGACCTGTGGTAAAGCTTGGGTAATCTATCGGAAGTGGTAAATACAGTGTGGCCGTGGCAACATTCTGTGTTGCAGGTCAGTCAGGCATCTCCCTGGTGGGTACATGCTTGCATGGTGAAGGATTGGCAGGCAAAGGAAGGAAGGATTGACTGGGTCAATCTATTGGCAGATCCACGGCTTGGCTACATCTGACAGCAGCATTTGTTTTTGTGTGGTCACTGTTGTCTGTGGCTTGAGTAGTATACTTGGGTATGGCTGTCTTTATCCCCCACTTGTGATCTTATTTGACAATTTCCTTCACGTCTGCAGAGACAAGGTAGTTAAACCTGACTTCTTTTCTAACCTATGCATCAAATTTCTGTCCTTGGAGCCAGTTCTACTCTCTGAGGGTTTGCATACTTGAGATACTTCACAAGAGGTCTGAATCATGATCTCATCAGAGACAATAAGATGCTGAAGATGGTTCTTACGTGCTCAGTTTAAGCTCCTGTGAGGGAACCTGTCCAGTGACATAACTCATACATTCTCCATTTCCAGAGACATCATTCAATTTAGTCCCAAAGTTACCCTTCGTCCATACTAATTTGGGGTCAACCCAATTTAATATTGAGGAAAAACATATTTATGCCAAAATTATAGGATTGCAAAGGAGGTTGACAGCAATGAACAATCCCACTTAGAAAACATCTATTATTCACACATACACATGTGCGTGCACACACACGCATGCATAAACAAAGCAAATACAATTTTCTGAATAAAAATACAAAGCCAGAAAACATGGGGAAGAAAACCACTGAAATAGGAACAAGTTCAGAATAAAAAATTTCAAATTTTCATTGAAAATGTAATTTGCATGAAAAATATGTGGCTTTCATATAAGTCTCTATTTTCTGTTGGAGGAAAAAATGCCTATCTATCGTATTTCCTGTATCACAAATGATTTGATTTCCCAGGCTACCAGTGAAGCCCATCTTACAGAGCCCCAGCATAAGCTGTTAGTTTACGTCGACTCCTCTCTTCTTGTGCAGCCAGGGAGGAAAGGGGCTATCAGAAATACCAGCATAGCTTCAGTAAGTTTAACTGTTAATGGTCTTCAAAGAAATGCTGTGAATCTTTGATGCATTGATCTGTAGTCAGTGGAGTTCACTCGAGGCAAGAACAGACGAGGGAAAAGGGCTGAGGAAAATCTCTACTGTGCACCCACGTGTGCATCTACTCCACAGTAAGTACTGGGTGATGGGCTACTTAATGGAGGAGTCAGATGTAAATGAAGACTCACGACTGCTTTGTGGAGGACAAATGTGTTATTGCCAGCAAGGGGTACGGTCCAGTTGATTTTATGTCCCATTCCCTGCTCAGAGAGCCAGCACGCTGACCCTCTGAGAGTTTCTCTGGGTAAAAATGATTGAAAATTTGGCCCCTAAAAATAACCCTTTTAAAGAAATCTACAGGTCATGACTATGCTAACTTTATCCTCGATGTCTACTGAGGTTTGTACGAGGAAAGCTGCTAGGGATAAATACTCCACAGCAAGTCTGAGAGGACTCCATCCAAGTGCAACATCTTTGATGCTGCTCCACCAGTCACATCCCTCCAGTGACAGTGGCACTTGTCAGTGAAGCACCTTCAGGCTCTTGGTGAGGACACTATTCCGCCTCCAGCGACTCCCGTTTTGTCCAGTAAAGTGCAAGTGCTAAAGCAAGATTTTGGAGGGTCTGATCGGAAGAAGCGAGTGCCGTGTTCACACCCTCCTACAGTTAACTGCATGCACCTTACTGATTTCTCTTGCAAGGAGAGTGAGGAGTGCCAAGCCAGTTCGAGAGTGCTGTGAGTCACTGAGTAGAGTCTTCTGGATCACTCTGATGGTCTCCAGTCTTACAACAGAAGCCCTTTTCAGCTAAAAATCCTAAACAAAATTAACAGGAGTAAAGCTATGGCTGGCGGTGACTTGTACAGGAGGATATTCCTACCTGGCACTTCTTTGTTTCCAGTAGTTCAACATAGTTCAGCAGCTTGCAGCCTCTTCAGAAGAGGCAATATCTCAGGAGACTTCCCATCTCTGTTCCCTGTGCTGGTGACATCATAGCATGCCATCCCAGGAGCAGAAAAGTGATTGCCATCACTACAGGTTGCACAGGAGGCATTTTAGAAAGCTGCTCTCAATTCCAAACTTACAAGCTATGCCAGGTTTACTGCCAGTATCAGTAGTGGGGTGCAGTGTCAACTGACTTCTGCATTGATAGATATAAATTGCAGCTGGGGGCTCACAGGTGGGCAGCAGAGTATGTTTTCTGCCACCATCCTAAAGCTTAGGAGACATTATTCATCAGAAAGCAGAGAGCAGGATTACTCAGTACTTATCTAAGGAATACTTCATTTGTAATTATTGTTATTGTTGACTAATGGTACTTCAGTAGGGTTTACAGAACCCAAGTAAGACCAGGACTTTGTTGTATTAGTGTTGTATGGCTGTAGGAAAAGAAAGAGGTGTTCCCCAAAGTGCTGGCAATTTCAATGGAGATGACAAAGAAAGTGTTATTAGACCCAATTTAAACATGGCGATGTGAAGCCCTGAGACTATAAATTGCCAAAAAGTTAGGCATGTAGTCTAAGTTCAGACACGCCTCTCAGGATGGGATGAGTTGGCCTTGAAAGTGCCCATTTCTCTTCACTGCAACCAAAGAATCTGAAATTACTACTTTAGATGGGGCTCCTCATTGTCAGAGAATGGGCAGAGAAATTCTCCCCAGATGGCCTCTTTCAGGCACCCACTGCATTATTCCAGACACTGGTATCTGACCCCATCTCCAGGTTCCTATCTTCCCATCCAGAGCCGTAACACTAAACCATCCAACGGCCTACTGAGATATTCAGAGACAAACTGCACCGAGGAGGAACCTCCACAGCCACCAGCTCCTCCCCGCAGCTCCTCTTATATGGATGATGTGACCTGTTAGGTTTGGGCACGTTCCCTTTCTGAACTCAGCCCTCCGATCAGGTCTGCTCAACACCGTCAGATAATTATAACTAATACTATGGCTATAATTATTGCTATTATGATATTACTAGCATTGCTTCTTGTTCCATCATATCATTGTCATCTTATTATTATGCTATTTATGTTTTGGCCATTATTCAGATAATAAAGCCAGATGCTCTGACTTGCTTCAGCGCTTCATTGTGCTGGATGCTGTAGTGTCCCCTGTGAAAAATCAGTCCTCACCCTGAAGCACTTAAAAATCTAATTAGAGAAGACATACCAGCATTATCTTCATCTATCAGAAGCTTCAGTAGCAAACCCCCACTCTTCAGGATATTCAAGGTCACTTTACTAGACTTCCTGAAGAATTGGTGGAACTCCCAATATTCTTGATGCCTGTGCCAACACCAGCTCCTACACAGCTCTAGAAGCAACCTTATTTCAGCATTGCTTTCCTAATTCCTCCCGAACCACATGCACAGACCCATGCAGATATTTACCCTGACTCACTTATTCCTTTACACCCTGAGAGAGGTATTCTTTCACATAAAAACAATTTTTAAAAATTCCAAGCTGTAAATAAATGGCTTTACTGCTGAAGAAGGAAGGCTGTTACTGGCATTACAGGTTCTGGGAACTGCTTGGGTACTGCAGTGCCGGAGCCATATAAGCACAGGGATACACAGAGGCTGGCTGCTCTCACCGCCGCATTGGGGGGGAGCAGCCCCAGCCGGCCATGGACATCCCTTTCCTGGCAGGGATCCCCGGTGCAACTGGGGTGCAGACTCCCCACTGGCTAGGCTCACCCTTCTTAGGCGGAGGAGCAGCGGCAAGGACAGCCATGCCCCTGCCTCCAACCGCTCCTGGATGCTTTCACCTTCACAGCCATGCTCATCCAGGGGGGCTTTAAATGTTGACAGTTGGCTATTTTGCCCAGACACAGCCTAGGCTCTCTGATTTCTCTGCATGTTCATTTAATAACTCAGATGTGGTTAAAACACCAGAATAAGAGCCTCCGTTTACTTTACCATTTCCCATCTTCTCAAAAAGGTGAATGTTTAAAATGATGTATGAGCCAGGAGCTACAGTGCTCATTTATGGCTCTTGCGAAGCTTTCCCTGTGACTGGAAAACAGTGGACATTTGCAATCAATAAGACTCCTCCGAACAGCCCTGTCCCCAGTTTCATTAGGAGGTTGTCACAAAGTTATTTCAAAACCTTGCTCAAGTAAATTGGCTGCAAGCAGTGACTGCTCAGTCTACTGCCGCCTGACACTCAGCTCTGAGGAGCGAAGTTCCCGAAAGGATTTGTTTCACCTCAGTATTACATTCTGACATGCAATAAGTCTGCTAAAACACTGGCTAGGAGACATCTGTAATTACCTTCTGGAAATATCACATGTAAATACCCACTGCATGGCTTTGCAATGTCAATACCTGATGGAGAGCTGTAAAAAGGGTGTCTTTCAGATGTGATGTCACTTACAGCTTACCTTTTGGGACAAAGGATTCTGATCTGGTAATGCTGATGTTCCAGCACATCACTCTGGTGTGAGATCCTGTTAATACTAGTCCTAATTTTTTCCTGCTGAAGTCAGCAGTACAGTTGCTACTGGGTTTAGTAAGAGCAGAATTAGGCTGAATTTTTAAAAGATACCATCTAATTCTCAATCTGAACCCTTTTGGAGGAGATCCATCCTATGGAGTTGTCATTTGCATGCTAATAAAACACAGAAGGAATTATTGTTCCCTGAAATCCATATATATTCTCAAAATCTGCCACTTCCTATTAGAATGCTGCAGAAGCCCTGGGAGAATGATGACATTTTTATCCAAAAGGTTAAGCAAAAAATAATGAATGGAAAATATTAGCTTTGACAGAACTGAAACAGAAATTTTTGTTTTAAAAACCATCCAGATATTTAAGGCTTTTTGAATGATCTTGAAATGTTTTGTGAAATACATTTGGTATGTGAACACTGAAATACGCTTTTTAAATTTCAAGCAAAGTAGCCTTTTCAAAATATTCTACAAGCATTTAAAAAATGTAAGTCTACTGTGTCTGAAACATGCTCCTTCAAAATCAAAATTTGCAAAATTTTGTTGGCCTGTAGCTCCAAAGGCCACCAGCAATACGCCGAGAGCAGCTGCCAGCTGCCAGGTTTGGTCTCTAGGTTATCCATTTATAGACATCATTGGTAAAACCCTGGGAGGACTCCGGCCATATCCCTAAAGTCCGGTCTCCTTTCCGTCGCAGAGCGTGATGGGCATTAGTTGCTCCTGGGGTGGGTGTAGGTGGGCAATCATAACCAGGTTCCAAGAGATGTTTCTTCATAAGCTCACACCTCTCCCTTTGCTGTGGGAGGTCATTTCCCTTCTAAGCAGTTGCTGGGGTAACAGTGAATATCCTTCGTCTGGGTTTTCTTAGATATTACATCCTGCTCATTTCTAAGCTGCTTCTTGTGAAGGAGACATTTCATGTAATCTTATCGACAGCTCTTCGAAATCCGTTTTCCTGTATTTTGAGGAAAAAACCAGTTTGGTTTGATAAGTCCGAGGAAGAAGGTTCATCCCTCCTCCCGCAGGACCATTATTTCAACAATCCAAATTTTAATTGATGAAAATTGAAATGGCTCTTCCATATGAAAGCTCCAATTTTTCTTATATAGGGAAAACACATGTCTAATTGCAGAGATAGTACTGAGGAATCTGTAGCTTGCTCTGGGGAATGTGGGGATTTTTCACATGCCACGCAAGTGCTGCAGGTCATCTGGGTCAGAATTCACACAGATTTTCTTTGACTTTCTCCATGGAGCATCCTTTCCAGAGGAGCAGATTATTTAGTTTTGTCCTTCCTTTAGATGCAGGTCTGGCACAGGCTATTGCCCTCCCATTATGCCTGTATTGTCTGTCTTATGTGGAAGCAAACAGATTCTTGGAAACAAGCACAAAGAGGAGACTGTGGAACTTGTTGGTGGGTGATGCTGGTCAGCCTCCTCCCCAGTATGTCTGCAAGTGCCTCCTCACCAAGGACTGGAGAGAGGGAGCAGCCAAGATGATGATAGTTGCCTGTTTTACAGCTTCTCAAAAGCCTTAGTCTTACTGAAGTTTGAGAATTCACTTGGGGTGGCACACATGCCAAAGTGATGGATCAAGTTACCAAGAGTGAAATCTTCTTCCCCCAAAATTAGGGGGAAATTTGCCATTACCTCCAGCTGTACTCTGTCTCCCAAGTAGTCTGCCAGATTCTTCTGGAGAGATTTTAGAGAACGTGGACCACATGGTGAGGTGGTCTTAGTAAGACAAGTCAGGGCGTGCCCAAGAAATACTTGCTGCTTGACATTTTCCCCTTATTTCTCCATTCACTTTAACACTTGAGGGAGGCAGGTCATGTCACTTAACCTCAGCCATCCAGGAGTCACCTAGTCTCCTCACTAGTCACTGGGAGAAAGCCACCTAAAATGCCTAAAATGCACAGAATGAACTATGAGAGATTCCTCTCTCCTCCAGATAAGGGACTCCAGGCAACTTGGTAAGTGCAGACATCTAGCTTGTGCATGATTTAAATTAGAGGAATGAAAAAATCCCAGTGCTAGTGACCAGAAGAGGCTGCACATGTAGTGATTAGGCTCTGATTTCATCCCTGGCTAGTCAGGATTCTTGCTTCTGTTTGCAGGAGTCTCAGGGCATAAATGTGGCAGCAGCCATGCAATAAATGCCTCTTCATGTCCCAGAGTCACTGACCTGCTGTAAAACTTGAAGGACGGATGATAAGTTTGGCTAAGTTGCATTTCCCAGCTGCATTATGGGAAGTCTGTATGGCTGGAGCCCCAGAACTCAATCTTGAGGGCAACAAATGTTTCCAGAAATAAACCTGGTGCCCATGGAGGTGCCTTGCTGCCCTAGTACTACCTATCACCATGAGCTCTGACAGCACCTGACAGAGATGCCCTGTGAAACTGGCACAGAGAGCTGATGCAGCAAAAAAAATCGATGTTCTTATTTTGTAATCATCATTCTGTATAATTGCTTCAGAGACCTGCCCTAAGCTTATGAAAAAGAACTGCCATTTGATCCACCTTTACCCCTCCACACGGCCTTACAGGACAAGTTACAAAGGACAGCTCTGGGTGACCTGTGCTCATCTGTCATAAAAGCCTGGCCCACCCTTTCACAACAAAATGCTTGCTGACCCTAGTCAGAATCAAATGTCCTTAAATGCTCTGTCCTCAGATATCTGTCATCCAGCAGGTACACAGGGTACATCCAGACAGAGCTGCTCAGAGCTGGAGGGCAGCAACCAGTTGCTATTTCTTCCACTGTTCCCTACTTGTTATAGGCAAATGTTTGTTGTAGTACCCCAGAAAAAGTCTGTTTGTGCCAGACTTATCAGTGAATGAAAGAAGAACACTGTGCCGATCTCACCACAGACCTCTGCATTGCCCACTTGACAAGCTGGCGAAGGAACGAGTCTGTCTGGTTGGGAAAGCAGTCCCTGATAGGAAGACGCCTGGAAGCTAACAACACATTATCAGCTATCAAAATGGCAGATGGACTTGTACGGCAGCAGAACCTAGCTAACAAAGTGCTATTTGCCAGGATAACTGGAGGAAAGGAGGGATGTCACCAGCACCCCTTCTTCCTGCAGCTTCCGTGTATCTGCTGTGCTTGCTAATGGGAACATACAGCACAGCAAATATCCCTCATCCAGACCTAGAAAAGGAGCTGATGTACTCAGCTCCTTCTGATTCCACAGGAGAGGGCACCTCAAATGCTCTGTTGGTCAAGGCATGGCTCTGTCCCTTATGCCCTACCTTCTCACAGAAACTGCACTTTCTGGCAGGTTTTCCTCCAGGAGAGAGTAGATGCAACCAGATGACATGTGGGTCTCAAGCCCAGCAGTAAGCAGAAGCCCCTTCACCAGGTCCACAAGAGGACACAGCTGAGATCTCCTTGGATCTGCTTTGTGCACCAGTACAGCCCGGAGCAGCCAGTTTCTGCATTGCACAGGGTTACCAGGGAATATTCAGTAATACACCGACAGCACTGCGTCTGTCCACACCTTCCCTTTGAGTTTCTCATCTTTCACTTAGGGTGAATGCCTTAGTGAAAGTGCCCCAGATCCAAGAGAGACATGTGGCTCAGGCTTTATTTGCTGTTATTGCTGCTTTCAAGTGGAAAATTGATATAATAGCAGTCCTTTCTCAACACACAGCGGTCTGCACATTTGTGCAATGTTCTTTGAGGACGATCAGCATCCACTGGCATAGAAAAGTGACAGATGCTGTCTGCAAATAATGAGCTGAAGCAGTTTCCTTTGGAAAGGAACTTAAGCAAAGTCCCTTTGAGTTTGAAAAGCCAGTGAGGTTCCCATGTGGCCTCAAAAGCTGCTCGTAAGCCTCTGCCGGAAAAGACATATTCTATTAGCTCATATGGCGTAATTATTTTTTAACTGTTTCTCTTATGCAGACTTCTCTGGAGAGAGGAAATGACCGATTACTTATTTACTGAGCATTTTTTACTGGGGACAAGCATGAAAAAGAATGAAGTTTATGGCTTCTTCTATTCACTCCTCTAGTGTTCCATATGGCATCTGCACAAGTTACAGTGATAAGTTATAGCGGTATGATGCATGATCATGTGATAAAGTATATCACATGCCTTTGTGGTCCTCATCTTTATTCGTTGCATCTCACACAAAAATCATTTTAAGTATCTAGGCCTGTAAGGAGTCTCACACTTTTGAGATTGAAAGAAGACCACCGAGATGTTTCTTCCTGAGCCTTTGATCCTCTCTCCTTCCTTCGTGCTTTCAGCTAGCGCAGACACAGTTGTGTGCCAGAGGCAGCTTTTCCAGATGTAGCAATATCAGGTGTTCCAAGTCATCCCATTACCTCACTGACAAGAAGTCAGAGCAAATTATTGAATATGAAGGACTCAAATCTTCCTAGCCAGATATTTCCAAACCTGTTAGTGGACTAGAGGCACGGTTTTCCTTTAATTATGCAGATCTTGTTTCTATTGTAATATGTACCTTTCAGAGTTTTATAATTTGTGATTATTGCCATAGTCCTGAATCCTGATAATAAAATAAGGCCTATTGCTCTGGGAGCCTTAGCTCTTGAGGTCTTAGAAAGGGAGATCCAGTATTTGTTACTTTCCACACTTAAGTAGATAACTGAATCTACAAAAGGATACCAAATGCACGGGGCTTCCTAACACTAAAAATAACTCTTGATTTACTATCACTCTCATTAGAGGCTTTAGAAAGTCTATAAGAATTTATTTTCTTCCAGCATGACCTGTTCTCTTGGGCTCCTTTAGTAGCGGAAGTCCAACCAAATCCAAAGTAGGATGCTGTAATTTACCATACATTAGCTGGCATGAATAATGGCAGTTGCGTTGCACAGCACATTAAATCGACACACAAATGTATCAAAATAATGAGACACCATCCTTTAAGGTGTCAGGAGGTAGAGCTAAGCCACAGCCTCAATCTTAATTCTGTTTCTTATTTTGAAAAGCATGATTTCCAAAACTTTATGTGGCATTTCTCCCAGGATTCCCTTTTTACAAGGAGTCCCATGGAGAGGACAAGGGGTAATGGGTATAAGTTACTCTTAGGGAGATTCCAATTGGACACAAGAGGGAAATTTTTCACCATGAGAACAGTCAGCCATTGGAATAATCTCCCCAGGGAAGTGGTTGACTCCGCTACGCTGGATACTTTTAAGACTCAGCTGGACAGGGTGCTGGGCCATCTCGTCTAGACTGTGCTCTTGCCTAGAAAGGTTGGACGAGATGATCCTTGAGGTCCCTTCCAACCTGGTGGTCTATGATTCTATGATTCATTTTACCTCTTTACTTTTTATCTCTGTGTACTCTTCTTTCCACACATCTATAGATAAAAAGCATATTTGGACAAATTTAGAAATGTGCAATGTTGTGGTAAATTAATTAATACTAATAATTATTGATGAATTCTATAGATGAAACATATATAACAAAGGAAACCAAAAGAAGGGGATCCTGTATTCCTTACAATAATAATTCCCTGTGGACCACAACTTGGTCACAGGGATCACCACACAGTACGTGTCCTGAACTTATGCACAGCAATAGCGGTGTGAGCAGTTGTACAGGGATTTTGTACTACAAAGTCAGGTGGGGAAGACACTAGCAAACTACAGAACTGGCCTTCCTGTCAGCTGCCTCTCCTGACTTCCCTGTACTCCTTGAATCCCCAAGGGTTATTGCATAACATATGTGTAGCGTTGAGACTAGCCGCTGATAAATAACAAATCAAACATGAGCTCTGCTCACAGAACAATCAATTTGCATGAGCTGCAGTCCTGTTGCCTTTAAAACCTTCCAGCTCTGGACCTGAATGTTGAACATCCCTTTTGTTCAGGGTTTGGTGGGACTTTTTTTTGCTGTTGTTGTTTTTTTGGTTTGGGCTGTAGGGTTTTTTTGAGCTCTGTGTAGTTCAATGAACTGTACTCTGTGAGACGGAAAACCTTGGTGTTGAAGGGATAGTCATTTAGTGACAGGAAAGGACAATAAGGTTGCAGAGCATAGAAAATAAAAATCCCCATCCCTAAACTGACACACCAGGTGGGATTCATCTTGCTGCCTTAGCTGTTAGGTAGTTAGCTATTCGACTTGGGTAGGCAGCCTGTATGCTTAATGGGAAAAAATGAGCACCTCCGAGAAAAAAATTCATCCCATCCTGGGTCTAGAATAGTTAGGGTGAAAACACAACCTCACACAATGGAGGTAGAGCTGTGAGCACGAAGGACTTTGCAAATTAATCTGTAGGTGCCAAAAGCTGAAAAAAGGGAAAACGAGTGACCATGTGGTGACAGGGTGAGGACTCATCTGACATCACATAGAAACGCTGGCACAGAGACAGGCTCCAGGTCTTCAAAACAGCTCCTTAAACACAAACCCATCTTTCTCTCCCTGCAATCCCTGCATCTGTTATTATCCTCCTTCAAACTTTCACCACAAATGAAAAAGACATCTCCTAACCACAGCTAACCCCAAGCACTGTGAGGACAGAGAAGAG
The DNA here is from genome assembly GCA_013389945.1 of Fregata magnificens. Classification (NCBI taxonomy): domain Eukaryota; kingdom Metazoa; phylum Chordata; class Aves; order Suliformes; family Fregatidae; genus Fregata; species Fregata magnificens. The sequence goes on along the minus strand of WAAD01021026.1, from coordinate 346,363 downwards.
CGTTCTATAAAAGGGTATTATGTGCCTATGGAATTAAAACCTGCTTTCTACAGCAGCTGCAGAGAGTCCTCAGGACCTGGACACGCCAGTCACACGTTTCCCACAGAAGAAATTATGTGAAACCATATGAGAATAGGAGGAGGAGAAAGCTGTTTAACCCTTACTTGGGCAATAGAGAGGAGTGGAAGCTCCAGTGAGGCTCTGGAGGCCAGCAGGACATGGATAACAAGCGACAAGGCATCCTTGCAGGTAGGGAACCAGATCAAAGGGACAAGGATGGACCCTGAAAGATATCTCTACATCTGCAGATGGAAGGTCAAGGGAGTAGCTGGAGGAGCCAGGGCTCTGAGGACAGTGCAGGGGGCAAGGGCTTAGCCACAGCCTTAGGCATGGACAAAGAGACACTCTGCATTGTCCTGTTTTATTTTTATCTCTATTTTGGTCTTTCTAAAGGAAGGCTTGGACACCCAGGCAGGAACAGTGCTGCTGTCACACAAACCATGATTTGCTCTCTCCTTCCCTTCTCTGTACAGTTTCCCACATGAATGAGCAAAAGGGGACTTTGGGAAGAGGATTCCATGGGAAAAACTGGTGGCCAGCCGCCAGGAGTTGGCTTTCGCTGCACTGCTCTCCGTCTGTAGGGCTGCAGCACAGGGTGAGGGGGGTTCGGTGCTTTCGGCAACCAGTAGGCCAAGGACCTCCTTGCTGGTGGGTCTCTGAACGGATGTGTCCTGCTGTTGCCCTCCCCTGATCACGGTGCTGCTGGGGCTCGTGGATGGGTTCCCAGAGGATGGTGTGAAGGGGCAATTTGAGGTCTACCATCTCCTTCTGCCAGGGGCTTTGGCTTCCTGATTCAGGCAGACAGATGGGGCAGAGGTTTGAGAGCATCCCTGAAGGCACCCAGATTAGCGGGCTGATTGAAGGGAGCCGGGGGGCTGGGAGGGAGCGTGCAACGTGCAAACCCAAGGGAGTTTGGGCTGAGACAGGGATTAGCATGAAGAGGCTGACAAAACGGTGGAGGTTAAATTGCCTGGCATCCCCCACTCTCCTTAAAGCATCCCTGCCCACATCAGCATCGCTCCATGCCTACAAGCTGCAGACAGCCCCGTGCTGCTGCTTCCCCTGCCTGCAGCAGTCTGTCCTGAGTGTGTAGAGGCCTCCGCTTTCTCTGGCACAGAAGCCACCTCATTCTGCCTAATTGCACAGACAAGAATTAATGTGAAATGTTGTCTTACCTTGCACGCCATATGCTTTGTGAATCGTGGAGCAGAGCCCAAATGAAGCAGAGGCTATGTACGTTTGGGCCCTTCGGCCAGGGCAGCTCTGGAGTCCTGACGCTTCCTGCAGCACTGACACTGCTTCGCTGCCTCTGTGCAGCAGGTTGCAGACACACGGCAATACGTCTGCTGGACAGGGTCCACCATTTAGAAAACAGGCACCGTGAGCAACATCAGACCAGCATAGGTGATGCTGGGACAAGCATGGTTTCTCCCTAGGAATAAAACCCACCCAGTCCAGGCTCCTCTGTTTCCTCCTCATTATCTTGTGTCTGACTGCAGCAAAGCCCTTGTAAGACTGCTGCCAGAACAGCTGGTTGCCAGCGATGTACGGAGTGATCGATATGTTTGGCTTTTCATGTTCATCCATCGTGTGAATCTGCTTTCATGCTTTCATTATGTGAATGAGATTTGAAGGTAGCTCTGAACTTTGCTCTCATGTCATTTACTGCCTTTGGCCTGAATCCAGAGTCCATGCAGCTCCCTGCTGCTCACCTGGCACTCTAGAAAGCAGGGTTAATTACAAGCCCTCCTCATCTCCCCCCAAAAAAGCGCCAGTTTTAGAATCCGAAAAATCTGCCCAGCGCAGTCGGGCACTCTCCTCCACAGACAGACAAGGCTCTGGAGTGAAAGCCAGAAGAAAAACAGAGCTCCCAGTTTGTTTACTACCTCTTGGCACGCATCCATACCCAGCTTTTTATATACCACTTCCCAGACTTTGCAGCCTAGTGAACAAGATGCAGTTTTGCCCTAGCTATCAACACACCGATGGTTACCAGCAGTATTTCGTGCTGCTCCAGCAACAGCACTCAGGACCCTGCTGTGCTGAGATTTGTATGTGCATGTATGCAGCTTGTGACTGTAAAGAAAATTTGTAATCTGTAAATACAAGAGTGTGAGTGTGTGTGTGTGGTGGTGGAGGATAAGGGATTTCAATTCAAGCTGCACTGTAAAAAGCTCTTTTATGGGTTTCTGAACTGTCATGGGGAGGAAAGCTGATGTCAGAGGAATATTTCTGAGCAGGGAAATTTGTGGAGGTCTCTGGATAGTGGAAGGAGAGAAAGGCTAATCCAGAGGTACTGATGGACAGGACCAGTTCTCCTAGACATGGGCCAAGGCTCACAGCAAGTGGTGTTTCGGAAAAGACCTTCATTCCCTGGGCTAAAGGAGTGACCAATTAAATATATTTTTTTCTGTAACCCTTTTGTACGTGTCACCGTAGGGAAAATGTGACCATAATGCTTTTTTAAACTAGAATGTCATTCTAAAATAAGCGACAATGAAAAGAAAAAAAACCCCACTCATTAATTTAAAACCAACTTCACCAAGGACCTGACTCCAGCCCTTTTCTAGGGCCAGCAGTCCTGGGCACTGACACTACCAGCACCGTAGCCTCCATCCAGCTGCTGAGCAAGGTCTCCATGCTTGCCACCACGTCCCTTTCAAAGTGTTAGCCCCCAGGGTTTCTCCTGTGCAGCAGAAACCTGTTTTCCCTTTGGAAGCATTATAGGCATGATGGGACCACTCATCCACCCCTCCTCTCCGCTTTTCTCTCCTTTGGTCGTCAGGGCTCCCCAGATACCCATGCTGCCTGTGCTGGGTGCAAAAAGGGTTAGTGTCACGAGTAGGTCACAATCCGAAAATGGCAAGTGGTTCCCGCTTCTGTGCCGTGTTCCCCAGACAGGCATGATGAGTGGGAGTGGTAGTTGTTTTTCTACCACTCACACTAATTATTTTAAGTCAAAATGGCAAAACCACGGTATTTTATGGTGGAGTTTTTAATTGCGTTGTGATCGAGGTTAACGACTTAACATTCAAGCCAGTTACCATAATAAGTGGAGTAAAGAGTCAGGGGGCTGGAAGGAAACAAAGCTAATTAAAATGATCAGCTTGACTTTGATGGGAACTGGCCTGGATCCTGCAGCACTCATTGAGGCTCGATGCTGTAAGCACCATCCACAGCCTGGCCGTGGGTGTGTGTTGCATTAGCAGGAACAGTGACAGAGACACTGTGCAGGAAGACGCATTCACGTGTCGGCTTGTTTCTTGCAATGTTTTCGTTTCCTTGCCTTTCTTTCTTTACCAGGAACAAGGAAAAAAATACCCTTGAAGCCCTTTTTAAAGAGTCTCAGGCAGCATCCAAGTGATGTATCTGCTGTAGTGTAAGAGCAGCCTCAAGGACAAGTTTAGAGGTCAAGTACAGCCAAAGACCATCCACGCTGTTGCCCTCCAGAGCATGTCTGGGATGGCTCGGAGGTGACCCAGAGGGAAATCGCACATGGACTGGCCCGGGTGCCCTGTGGTTGGCACAGCTGCCTCCGTCCCTCCTGCCTGGCCTTGAAATGATAAAATGTGGCAGGTATCAGACAAATACCAGATCTCAGGGTGGTTCTTAAACATGCCCCAGTGGTGGTTACTGTAAGACTTGGCGTATTGAGTCACCATGAAGATATGCCACGAGGTCTTTGGTGTTAGAGGGCTCCTGGTAGAGGGTGGATTCAGACTTTTAGTTGGCTCGCAACAGTATCCTGCACAACCGTTGCTATAACATCCATTAAGGGTTTCTTAATGTTCCTCACCCTGACAGCCATTATAAGGACAACGTATGGCATTCTTAAGAATTAGTTTTAAAACATTAACGTATTTATAAGTAATGCCCTAATTTGAAGGGATACCGAGTTCTTTTAGGTGTAAGTAGTTATTAATTACAATGCAACAGGAAAATTCATTAGGGAATAGAATCAAACTTTCAATTAATGTCATTTTTATCCAGGAACATTATATTAGCTTTTTTTGCCTTTAACAAGGATCTGGAAACATTTGCTAATTTCCAACTATTATAGTTACTTCTATGAAATAATGTGATCTCTCATTTGCATATAAGAAAACATTTTCTGTAGTCACTGTGACTCTGAGCTGCCCTATTTGTATCAGTAAATTGAGCTGAAGACTGCCTGCGCATTTAGAGAGGAGTTTTTTCTTATGCAGAATAGCAACACATTTTACCAGTCCCATGGTGAACATCTAGCATTATTTCTGGGGTTTATTTAACCCAGTCTCTAATATTGGGCTCTGCATGAGTCTTAGCAGTGTGGCTGAGCAAAAAGCCAAGTGGTGTCTCTTGCTGACTGTTACACAAACATTTCCTTCAGTCTTTTTTGAACTGCTCTCCGCACTTCTTGTTCCAAATATTTTACTTTCAATTTCATTTTCAGTCTCAAAGCAAAACCTGCTTGAAATAACAGAGAGTCTTCAGGTGCCAGGCATGAATTCTGTGTCATTTAAAACTGAACAAATCAGCCACCTCCAGACTCATTTGGTAGTGGGCTTAGTTTTCTTTCTGATCTGTGAACATTTTGTTCAGGTTTGGAGTTTGGTTTTCCTCTGTTGCTTATATATGTAAGAGGGCCATTCCACGGCATCCCTAATCTGCAAGTCACTGGAGATCTGATCTTTAGCTGCAGAGGACTGACCCAGTGATATTCCATGTCTATCTAAGCTCTGAATGGATGTTTTTGGTTTTATCTGTGTTCTTCCGATGAATTCTAAACAGTCACATTTAAAAAAAAAAAGCCTGCAAAAACTCCCTTTGCACCCTACTTGAGAGGATCTCATACAAATCTTTTGTCTTCCAGATTTGCCTGTCTATTGTTGTTGCAAACAACAGATAAATCAGCTGTATAAAAAAACCCCCAGAAATAACAGTAATCATCATTTCATTAGTGATCTTGGCCAGGGAACACAAAAAAGGAAAGCAAGCCAGATAGATAGATAGCCACCTGGCTTATGCAGGGAGTCAAGCAATCTCTGAAGCTAGGTTTACCAGCAGGGGGAAACTAGCTGTCCTAACTCAGAAGTCCTAGTGTCCACCAGGACTGTAGTCTCCTTCAAGTCCTGCTTCATTCAGCAGCTCTGCAGAGGCCATAGCTGCGTTCCTCAGCCTGTCACCCCAAACAGATCCCCCAGGTAGATCAGCTTGATCTCACATCTTGGATGCTAGCTCCTGGCTCTTCTGATGTGCTTCTCAAGTAGCTGTCTCTGTGGGCTTTGGCAGATGTAGTAGGGAGGGTGCCTACTTGCTGGGAACTCTCCCCAGATGCATGGAGTGCATATTTAAACCTTGTGGAAAAGGATAAAAAAATGAACCTAGGATCATTCTCTGCTCATGATTCTCCTAGAGAATGGAGGACCTGTCTTGAAGTTGTCTGAAATTATTTGGAAGAGCTGGGAAAACTGCTTTGTGCAAACCTGTATTAATGGAAAAAAATGGCACCACTCAAGCAAAAAAGTCTGGTAGACTGGGGCAGGAGGAAGGGAAGCATTAAGAAAAATAGGTCAAAACGTTTCATTTTCCAGATTTGAATGCAAGTATTTCAATTTTTCCATTTGAAATGTGTTTCCATTTGAAATGCTTCAATCCCAAGTTAATTTCAATTTTTAAAACAGAAAAATCCATAAATGTTTCATTTGGCCCTAGACATCTTTGTGGGGTGTTTTGTTTGTTCTTGATTAAAAAAAAAGTTTCAGATCATTGCAAAATTACTTTATTTTTTTCCTGAACTTTCTCCAGTGATAAAAAAAAAAAATCCACAGTTCAAAAATCCCTCTTCGTTAGTCACATTATATTGGTGAGGAGATGTGCCCCAGGCCATGGGATAAATGAGAACAGAAAGAAACTGAGCCAACACCCCTGCAGGTAAGGCTCACGCTATAAACCAGGGAGCAGGGTTTCTCTGAGAAATCTCTTTTTTTATGAAACCTCTTGATATCTAAGCCTGGAGTTTATCTGTCAGACTCCTCACCGTTTCACACTGATGTCATTAAAATGAGCTCAAAAAGGCAGCAACCAGAACTGCTGTGACCTCGACAAAGTGTTCTTTGACCTAGTAGTTAAAGAAAATGAAATGTCAGGGAGGAAATGTCATGTCAGTCTTTAAGGGAGGTGATTCAAGAGGGATGGACAGGATCTCATGGGCACATCACTCCAAGTCCACATCCACCTCCCTCGATATCGAAGTCCCCTGGGACCCGGGTGGTGCCGTTGCATCACTAAAAGGTCTCAGACCCTCAGGACGTGGTTGTTCTGCAGGACTAGGGCCACAGACTCGCTGTGTGACCTGGGAAGCTGCTTTCTCTCCACATGCCTTTCTCTTGCCCTTCAACTTAGATCCAGTTACTTCTCTTCCTCCTGCTGCTCCTTGTGCAAGCCTGTTCCAGGACTTTGTTCCTTTGATGGCTGAAAACTTCCTTCAATTTTCCAGTCTGAATTTATTCATGGCTAGTGTATACTTTTTGTTCTTGTGCCAAGTTTGTCTGTTAGATCTTCTCCCTCCCCAGCATTTTCCCTGCCCACGTTTATTTATAGAAAGCAATCTTTTTTTTTTTTTTTTTCTCTTTTCTTCTCTTTTTTTTCACAGAACCTTTTAAGTTCCTACTTACTTTTCCAAAACCCGACTTTTGGACAGTTGTCCAGCCTTCCTCTCTAGCCATCTTTTAGAGTTGTGAACCTCATATCTCCTTGGACTTCTGAGGTTCATTCGTACAACCCTGGGTCAAGAAGGAGTATGTCACTAGCTTGTTTTTCTTGGTGAGACTTAAAAGTGCCTTTCAGCTGTCTCTGAGCCCTGTGTTTTTCTTGTCAGTTTAATACGCTTAGTAATAACACCTACCACTTTTATATGTCACACTCTGCACTCCTTAGTCAACTACACGTTGACTGGCAAAGCAACACAAAGAAATTGGATTTAACCAGAAAGGAAAAATGTTTCTTTCTTAAATAACCTTTGCCTCCTCCAGGTACTTTTGCAGGTCACAGGATTAGAGTGCCTTGGTGACTCACCGCTCTCCTGCCTGGCAATTATTAGTCTGTGGAGCTTAAAGCAATTATTGAAGCCTTAAACAAACCTTTTCTGGGTGCAGGAACCACAGTGACACTATTAGCATCTTGCCAGTGAGTGCAAGTCTGCTGGAATCACTGCTGGGGAATGCGCAGTAGGGCTGGTAAAAATACTGTTTGCTTGAAGTGGGAAAAGTATAAATAGATATTTTAATAGAACTCAACAATACATATCTTCACTGATATTTTACAGACAAGGTATTGTGATAATATAATAACATTTCCTGGGAAAAGTGTATTTTTGGATGAAAAGTGAGAAAAAACCCATTTTGAGAATTGAAAAATGTTTCAAGTTTTCAAAACATGAAACCTACCAGGAGGATATTTCAAAAGGAATTCAATTGTTCAAGGGAAATGTTTGTTCCTTTTGAAAAGACGATTTCCCTTCAAACACAGTTTTTGGCCAATCCTGTTCAGATGGTTGTGTCTGAAAGAAAAACCAAAGGAGACTCAGAAAGGGGAACTGTGGCTGATCCCAACCACGGCGCAAACAGACTGTTTCTGTTTAAAGCTGTGGATATGTTCCCATTGGTGTTTAATGTTAAAACTGCATCAGCTGGGTGCAAAAATGGAGCTACATCTCTGGTGCATCCCTGGCTGTGCGCCTTATGCTCTCAGCTTGGCACCCCTGGGACATGGACCATGTTCTCCTGGATCTGGAAAGTGCAAGGGTCTCGCAATTTTGGGGATTTTGCTAGAAGTGCAGGGCTGGGGAGAGTTTGGGAGCCAGAGGGAGAGTTTGGGAGCCAAATGGAACCTGAGCTGCAAACATGGAGGTGCCAGCACTGGAGCAAGGGAGTGAGGCGAAGAAGAGATCAGTGTTTTCCCTGGTGCCACCCAGGGAGTTGCAGGAAGGGCTGAGAACACATCCCAGCTCCCTCCTCCGCTTTAACCCAGCCAACACAGGCTTGTATTAAAGGTGGTTATGCCGTTCAGCATGCCTGCTTGAGTACGAAACACGCAACAGAGGTCACAGGCTGCACACAAAGAGCAAAATGAGGGAAGGTGCTCACTGCAAGTCCCTTAAATGTCTTTTTGCAACAGGGCTTGTATAGCCAGTGAAGAGGTTTTCCATGACATTATGATGGGCTAACCATGTAGGATGCAAATTGGCACACAGATAAGCAGCCCTAATTGCTACTTACCTTGTAAATGTCATATTTTGTCAAACGGGAGGTAAAATGTATCATCCTAGCTAAGCTAGAGGAATACTGTGAGGTGTTAGCACAGAGATTTTAATGCTCAACTAATTAAAAAAAGTCATCTCTCCAGCTCCCGGGGGATTTGATTACTTTTTTTATGAAGGCTGGAGGTATCACACCATTTTCAGATGATGTAATTAACCTGACCTATTTGGTGGCTCCATATTAATGTTTCTTTGTGATGGATTTACAATAAAGCTTCATTATTAAAGACTTCAGAACAAGATTTATTATGATCTTGTTTCTTTCCATTCATTATTTCATTCTTCTCATTTGGAAGTGAGTCAGGACCCCTGGGCGCTTTTCTTGTGCCTCCCGGTAATCTGTGCACTGCTCTGGAGAAGACTTATGGGTTTGACCTCTCTGTTTCGCAATTTACTGCCTTGCAAAGTGGGTGCAGAGATAAACCACTTAAGAGTTTCACGAGGCTTACGTAATTCATCTGAGAGCACAAAGAACCAGAGACGAGACAGGCTAGCAAAAGGCTGTGAGTTTTTCAGTTGGTACGTATTATTATTCATGGTCATCTTTCTTCTTGCAGTTCCAATCCCAAATCCGCTGTGTTTTGTGGAATAACTCCCACTGACTGCAGTTCATTTGAAAAATTTCAAAGGCACCACATATGGTTGGGCACCCAGCCGCCATTGAGGGCAGTGAGAGGTTATTCATTAATCCCAATTCGTATCTTAAAGAAAAACCTATAAAATCCCTGAGCTGAGCATTTCTTTCAGCAGTGAGGGTTTTTTTGGTCTACAACAGGTTTACAGAGAATTCTGTATTAGAATCAGAGCATAACATTAAAACTTTTTTCTTTTTCCCTAGAACAAACTGTTACAGAGGAAACTGCAGACAGATTTCTATACCTGTCTGAACTTCAAAGGTTAGAAATCAGCCCAAACCCCGCTGCGTACTTTGGTTCATTGATTGCCAAAGGCAGAACATTCTTAATGTATTGGTATTAAATAAATAGATGTAAAACTAACCAGAGGTTTTAATTTCTGTGGAGATAATGATGAAAGTTTATTGACCCAGGGGTGATACTGATGGAGTTACTATTACACATCAATAGCTGCGGCCAGACCTTTTGTAGGACACTGAGAAACTTACCCAATATTTTGTGCCTTAGTTGGAGCTGAGCTTTCCTAAAGACCTGCTAACAGCAAATGTGCTTTGGTCTACTGGGAGCCTGTCTTTAGACACAAGATTATGCACTGCTTTCCGCCAGCACAGATCCCAGCCATCAAGACAAAGCAGTGAATATCTCAGGTGGTGCCAAGTACCAAACTCCATTCTCTCTGTAGCCTGAGCACATGGAGGAGGGATGCTAGACAAGGCTAACAGTGCAACATGCAACACAAATTTAATGAGCAGAAAGTGTTTTTCGCAGTGTCTGGCTAGGTCATTCCTGGCATCAGAATACCTCTCCTAGGGTAGACAAAACTGTTTTTCCAGTGCAGAGCTGTCCCTCTGTGTTATGCCTGTGGAATAAGAACTCTCTCTGTCACTGGACACAGAAGATTTATTTAAGAGATGAGGTGGCCCTGAAACACCATCCCTGCAGTAATTAATTGGCTACTGCTGTAAAGCACAGTAGCAACATTTTGAGAGACATTATCTGCTGTCCTGCCTGAATTAAGAATTCATAAGGGCACAAATCATTCCACGGGCTTTGTTTTGCTTTAAGTTATACTGTATACAAATTATCCGAGAAGAGAAGCTGATTAATGACATAGAAAGAGAGAGCCCAGAAGACAATACATCTCTTCTGTATCTAATCTCTTCTACCTTCCAGTCTTCCCGCCTGCCTGCAGGACAGTGCAGTGGAGAGCAAACCAAATACTCAAACTCCTGCCCCAGGCCCCTTTTCTCTTTCTCTGTGTCTCACCGGGGTTATGATAAATACACACTTCTGTAAAAAGCTTTCAGTTCTGAGGCCAGAGGAAAGCAACTGTCATCCTCAGCATCATCTCGATTGTGTTCAGTACTTGCATCTCAGCAGGAGGCTGCTTTACCATGTCCTAATCACCTTCCATTTACACCAGGCATTCATTGGATTTTTTAGTAGCAAGATGGATGTGATTAGTTTGTCTTTATCCTGCAATCCATTAGATAACTAGATTTTTACTTCCCACCACCCCCCTGCCCTTTTAAGATAGCAGATCCTATCTCAGCTTTCCAAGCATGGTGATAGTGGTTGGCATGAGCCAATGGGTGGGACAGAAGTGGCATGGGAGTCCGACATGCATTTGCCGGATGTGCTAGATTCTTCATTTAAGTATTTACAAGGCCAGAAATGTCTTCCCAGCCTTGTTAAACTGGGATGTTTAACATGACCTGTGTCTCCCGGACAGGTCAAGCACAGCTTAATACAAATGTCAACTGCACCTTTCCAAATCCCTCATGGCTCCTTCCGTTGTGTCCCCAGAGGGAGGCAACATGAACGGTTGTGCCCAGAGGCTTGCAGAAGCATATGCTCAAAATGCATCCTAAGGACCTTTTTGATGTATGTCCTTGCCTTCAAAAGAAGGATCTATAAAGGTTGTGCCACTTGGAGCTGCTTGGCTATAGCCTTTCCTCGGCTGCAGCTACGAGTGGCTATCACTTGTACCAGCGTATTCACACCCTGGGAAGACTGCAGACCCTCTGCAAGTTGGTGGTGTGGCTCTCAGGCCAGCTGGTAATCTCAAGGCGTAATAGTGGATGAGGGTTGTTACAAAATCTGTTTCTGTGTCCACTCTTGCCCAGTGCTATTGGTACAGTGTCCTCCAAGCACCACTGAAGCTGTTGGGGCTCTGCCTTTCCTGGACCAGCCTTGAACAACCATGAAGTTGCTAAGACAGTGTCCTTTGCCAGTCTGCAAGGAAGCAGTGCCAGTTGTGAGTGTATAAACAAAAGCCAGGGTGAGAGGAAAGTGTGCCTGGCAGAGTCACTGCAACTGTCTCTGCCCTGGGTTTAGCCTGAAGACTCAGACTGGCAGAGCAGTAACTGTTTTAAACAGAGGGATGTGCCACAGCATCCCTAGAGTGGGGTAGAGCCTGTGGGTGCTGGAAAGGAGCTCACAGCCCCTGGCCAAGTGACAGAGCCATCCTGGAATGATCTCAGAGGCCTTTGACATGGCCAGTGGGAACAGAAAGTTACAACCTGTCAGTTATAACCTGTCCCACAGCATCCTCCAGCTTTGCAGGGAAGACCGGCAATGCACCTGGTATAGGGATAAGTACTGCTGAGTCAGGGCTTGGACTCTGCCCAAGGGCTGAGGATGAGAGGCGTGTAATTTCACTGCTGGTGTTGGCTCTGGACAGAGCACTGGGGTGGAAATGGCTGGACGGTTTCATGGTGAATAACATAATTCTGTCAAAGTTGTGGGGGTTTTTTTCCTCCCAGCAATTAATTTCAATAAATGTCTTCATTTTTTGGTTTGTTTACTAAAGAAGCCTTCCAAGCATAGGAATAAAAGTTTTTGACTGATGAGTTTTTTGCAAGTTTTTATTAATTTTAGTTTTAGGCTGATACCAGTATATGTTTTACTGCCCAAAACCAGAACATTTTTGAGGGGAAAAAAGATGTGAGGAAAATTTCAAAATGCTTTTTACTTTTTTATTCCAAACTGGGATTATAGCAAATTTCAGAATGGTGGAATAACCTTTGAAATGGAAAGCACAGAGCCCTCCCATTCCCAAATAGCTGTCACCCTTCATTTAGCACAGGCAGCAGGGGAAATAAATATGTCCACAAGCAATCAAGCCCAGTTTAACAGGTTCCTCAGCCTTCTGAGGTGTTTAAATCCAGGCTAAGCAGATGTGTCAGGAATGATACAGGGAGGGTCAGTACCTCCTAGCAGGGGGGTGAACTAGATGACCTCCTGAGAGCCACTCCATTTTTCTATGAGTCACCACCAATGACTTAACCTGTTGCAGCACAGATCACTGAGTTAAGATCACTGATTACAGCATCGTTGGCTTCCTGATGGTCTTGCATGCCATGACCCAGTCTGGCTTGGTTTATCTGGTGAGGATCAGCAGGATCACAGAGCACAATGTGCTCTGGCTGCAGAATGATCTATGGAGCATCAACTCAAGTTAAATTAAGCTCACAAAATGAGCTTTTCAGTGGGAACAGAGCAGAGCTGAGGGGACTGGAATTCGACCAGACCAAAAGTGTCAAGGGAAGAGGCAAGCTGAACCACAGCTTATTTGCAGAACTTAAAATGAAAGCACAACATACCTCTTTCCTGAGCTGCCACAGGGATCTGAGCTGGAGCCTCTGACCCACAAAGTACAAATGCAATTTGCCACCATTCTAGGTACCTGGAGAGACCAGAATTGGGGATATCAGTATGCGGTAAGAAGTCGAAGCAATAAATCTGCTAACAAATGAGAATTGGAAGAATAATTGATTCTGAAAGAGGAACAGAGCAAACAAAGCTCAACAAATTTTTTTCTACAGAACATCCTTACTTCCAAAACAGACCATTTGGAGGCTCATGAAAAAAAAGAGGGGGGGAAGGTGACCCTCAACCAAGACCCCGATTTCCTATCTGTAGGGGAGCTAGCAAAAGGTACATGAGATTTGGGGCAGAATCTGGACCTAAATGTAGTGAGGGCTGGTTTCTGAGACATTAAGATCAGAAAAAAGAGCAAAAGAAGAAAGAGAAGGAGGTGGAGGGACCACCCAAGACCTCCAACACAGAGGAGTGCCAAGCTGCAATAGAGCCAGCAAGAGAAACTCGAGGAAGGTGGGAAAATGATAGGGGGAAAGAAAAAGTAGCAGATGGTGCCAGAAAACAGAGACAGTGCGTTAGCTGACCTTTATTCCAAAGTCTATGCCAGTATGGTCAGAAACACTGTGATAACAGGGGAGAACAAGTCAATGGCTATGTAAAGGTCTCAAAACCTCAAAAACCTATCAACTGGGAAACAGAGGCTGTGCACAGTCTGCCTGCTCTCAGACTTTGCAGGACTCTGCCTACCCTCAGACTTTGCAGTGACCATAGAATTATCCCATTATTCTTTAGGCTTTTTTGGAGTGAATATAATTAAAAATAAGAAAACTGCATCATCTCTAGTCTAATGGGTAAAGGGCAGCTGATATTCTTCATATGGGGTAGCTGAATTAACTACAGAAAAGAATAATCAAAAGTGATCTTTGCAGCTCAGAGGCAGTAACTGAAAGACCACAAGGGGAAGCCAAAGTCAGATATTAGATCTCTGATTTAAAATTAAAACAATTGATCAATTGTCCTTGCTAGAATTAATAGCAAAACAAATAAGCCTGCAATATAAAACTGAAATTCATTGTCTAGATCTGGCCAAATCCAAATGTATGGGCTCTCTCAGGACTTTTGTGGATATTTATTACAGTTGAATGAATTGCATTTTTTAGTACATAAAATATAGATATTGAGCAATTGAAAAGTAAAAGTCATTCTAAAAAGAAGCTGTTTTTTTTTTTAATTTATTTTTTTTAATGTGTGAATTAGGAGTTTCCAGAGCCGGTCAAAATATATGCAGCAAACAGCATACTTGAAATGGGCAGCAAGGTCTGTAAAGAAAGAGGTGAAATTTTAGTCAGCTTTTTATGCCGCAATTAAAATTAAAGAAACTGCATCTTCTCTGATCTAGGTGGGGAAAGCAGCTGCTCTCAGTGTTCAGCGCGATCAGCCACTCGTTAGCTTCTGTTTAAGCCTTGGTGGCAGAAATGTTGTGATTGCATTTCTCTTCCCCAGTTCCTATGAGAGTATGTGCTTATTAGTAAGTGCAGGCATGTTACCATGAACAGAGCTCACACCAGCGTATGCTTCCGAGCCCGACCTGAGAACTGCTGCATTCGACACAGTCAATGGGGATGTGGTGAAAAACTTTGCTCAGCTTTTACAAACGGACAGAGAGAGGAATAAGGGCACAGGCACCTTCATAGCTTGCTAGAAAGTGTGTGATTAATTTGCACTTGAAAGTCCCAGTCTAGATAAGGAACCCTGTAGGAGCTGGTGGGAATCACTGCTGCTCCAACATCAGTATTGCTCTTGGCTCCCAAATCCCTTCCAGGACACCTTATGATTGTGGTCAATGGTCACCCTTCCAAGTACAATGAGATAGACTACCCAGACTTCCAGTACTTGATATCTTGTGTTGTTCTTTTACCTCCTGAAATGCAACAGGCTCTTTAAGATGGAATAATGTATAATACCTGCTTCCTGCTTTATGGTTTGACTCCTGAGGGTGAAATACTCCAGCTTGGTCCTGCCAGGCACCTGGTCTTGGGATCCTGCCTGCATTTGTCTCTCTTGCAGGCTGAAGCATTTGGCCATGGCCCTTTGCAGACCCCCCTGTCTCAGCACGGTGCTCGGCATGGGAATATAGCTGACCCCATGTGTTGTTCGCATAAAACATATATAATGTACAAATAATCCCACCAAATATAGAGCTCACTGGGGATATGGCGCCAAAATGCCTTTTGAAGCAAACAGCAAAAGGGAACCTCAGGGTAAGGTTTGGGTTCAGTAAAACAGAGGGCAGCAGAGTGTATCTGCAGAGCATTTGAATGAAGCCAGATAACAAGGAATTAATGACCCAGGACCCAGGCTTATTATGGTGTCCCGCCTTTGTTATTGCTATGTGCAATTTCCCTGTTGTATTTAATCTCTTCCTGGATACTGATGCATCCTTAAAGTCTGGATGTTTAAACAGGGTGTGGTGTGCATTATGGTTCTTCCTGGGGCTGCCAGGGCTGCAGGGGCTGCCTCTGAATCGGCATTTCCCTGAATGTGGTTGCAGAATATGACTTCTGCACAACGGGAGCGGTGTGCTGGGGTGGGGTTCCTGCTCACTGGCAAGCAATCAGCTACTTACTTTCAGTTGGAAGTCTATTGTTTTGTGTTTAACAATGTATTTCGTTTCAAATTCAAGATTTTTCTTTAAATGACAATTGAAAGATGTTTCATAATGAGCTAGCTCTGAATGAAAATATAAATGATTTCCCTTGAAAGATGTCAAAATGAAACATTTCATCCAGAGTGGAGGGAATTGCTTGTTTGCTTTTCTTTTCCTTAAACAGATAGTTCAGCAAAACTAAGACAAGTTAATAAAATACTTCTGATTCTGCCATTTTTTGCAAAAAAAAATCAAGGACTTGCAAAATGCTGCAAATATCCAGGACCCTGCCAATTCCACTGCATTTAACAAAGCTACTTCCTAGGGCTTTTTAAATCCCAAACACATTTCCTCCCTTCTGCTCCTCAACTCCATAACTCCAATTCCTTTGCTGCCTCTCAGAGCTCCTTCTTGGTGACTTGGTGACCCGGCTGCATGGGTGCACACGCAGGACAAGAGTGCTCTTTCATTTTGAGCTCTATCCACGTGGTAGTTCAGCAGAGAATTATGAGATACAGCAGATATGGGAGGCATGGTTGGTGGTTCCCCTGACTGACTCTGCATGTCCCTGGCAGAGAGAAGGGGGATTGTTCTTGTAGTACAAATCAGGAATCTCTCCTTAGCAGCTGATGATTTTACACTTGTGTAATCCTTAAAGACAGTGAGACTGGAAACAAATCCAGGGAGTGATTTTGAAAAGCTATTTCTCCTTCTTTATATTGTTTGATCATCTGTAAGAGGGAGGAAATTAAGTGCAAGAGCAGTTATAAAATGATGGTGAAGAATTAAGTATGTTAAGGGAATTCTGCTCATGCAGTATCATCTCACCTCACCTCTGTTATGAAGTGGTACGTAGCTGCCAGTGCCATCAGGCTGGGAACAGGCACCGGCACGATGTTACCAAGATGCTCAATCCGTCCGTCCAGGTGCTTGCTTGACAGCCACGTGAAGCACCCCACCCTGCTCCTCCCCTGCTCCTCCTGACCACAGAAACAGGCTTGGCTGTCATGGTATAGCTGGAACAAGGAGGGATGATGTATTGCTCTGCTCCAGCTGTGGTGATCAGGTGCAGGGTTACCTAACAGGTACCCCTGGGCAGAATCAATCACATCAGTTGGATACGTTATTATCTTTTTTTCTCATTCCCTGATTGTCCTTTTTGGCACCTTTGTACCTCTGTACCTCCACCCCAGTCTTCTCCCAAATAAAAAGCCTTGCTCCAGTTACTATTTCCCCATTTGTACCAGTTTTGCTACATGTGTGCTGAAATCTGGTATTTCTGATACTGGTACCTAGATAGTCTTGGCCTTATATACTGTTGCCAATATGATTACGCAGATGCTGTTGGCATTGCATAGCTGTGCTGCCCCAAAGCTCCCTAAGACTCTCCTCAGGTTACCTGTGAAGTCTGGCCATTTCTCATATCATTCCCCCTAACCATCCATGAAATCCAACCATCCTTCACAGGGCTATCTATAAATTTTGTCACGTCTCACACAGTAACCCATCATGTCCAGCCATTTCTCGTGTGATGTCCAGCTGTTTTCCAGATCCTGTTCAATTAGTGCAACTGCAGCCCCAGCCAATAGCCCAGGCTTCTGCCGGCAACCCTAGCAGGTTCCCCTTGAAATGGTGTAATGGAGGGACAACTATCAACCACACAGGAGGCAAAGGCTTCCTGGCAGATACTCTTAAGTACAGAATGAAGAAAAACTCTCTGGTAGCAGCAGAATGCAGTTTAGCATCTTCCTGTGTTGGCGATCATACTTAGACACATTGCAATACCTTGTGAGATATGCTGTAATCTGGGACCTTTGGGACCCCTGGCTCTTTGGGCAAGGTCATAGGATGCAGTCACCTTGGGACGGAGGACTAGCTGCTTTTATATATCGCAGTAGCCTAAGTGAAGTCAGTGAGGCTACCTTGCACTGAAACATCTGAGAGAGGAGAGCCAAGAGCAATGATTGCTGTTAAGTTCAAAGTCCGCACCCAGTGCCTCAGGGAAGTAAACAAAATATTAAATCAAATACTTCAAAGCTCCTTGTGCTCCTTCCAGAAACCTCGGCAACATCGTGCTGTCAGTCTGTCCTCGAGCAACCAGGGCTGGGTGAACTGTATGGAGAGCTGATTCTTCCTGACCCTCTTTGACTTCAGCTGGAGTTGTGCTTGATCAGCATTTCCAAGCACTGCCTGCCAGAAGGCCAGAGGGACCACAATAACCACTGAGTCTGAAATCATTCAAACCAGAGAAATCTCTCCTTATAATGTCTGCAACAATGCTGTAGCTTTGCTGGAGTCAGGACAGCTGTTTTGTAAGAATATCTGGTTTTGATTTAAAGGCTTCATCTGAGGGATACTCAACAACATGCCCAGATGATTTATTCCAGCAATGAGTCTCCTTCACTTGTGTATATTTGCATTGTACTTGTAGAAATACGTCTGGTTGCAAGTTCCAGTTGCTGGCTTCTGTGCAGCTTTTTTCTACTTGACAGAGGCACGTCCCCACTACCAAGCTCTCCTCCCTGTGTAGTTGTCTGCAGTCTATATTTGACTCACAGCCATTCTTCTGCTTTGATAAATACAGTAACTTAGCTCACATTTCTCACTAGAAGTGTGTTCTCCAGACCATGATATGCTCTCAGAGCAGGTGGCACCACTGTGCGCATTGGCCCAGTCTCATACAGTACCCTCCACACCAAGAGACTGGTGTGCATTGGGGTGTGCTGCTCAGGACCCTTTGCCAAGGAAGGAATAGAGCAGGATGATTACTGAACAGGAGATTACTGGTTTTCTTCCAACTCATTTTGCATCTGGATCTTCTTGGTATTTCAAGAAGTTTTTCTGTCTCTCTCATGGGACTCTTCTGCCATCAATGAAACTCATAGGATACTCATAATTTGTATAATTCCTGGTATGTAAGTTTAATTTATGAGGAGAATAAACTGGTATGGGATATAAAATGCCAAGAGAATGGATTCATTTACTTAAAATTGTCTAGTTTCACTATAATTTGCCTAAAAGGAAAGGAAGGAGGTGTTATATAGCACCTTTTAAACAGCTGGGACTTGTGGAAGAGCTGAGTTCTTATTTGGTTGACTGTTGAGACCAAACGTCCTCTCCCCAGCATGAGCTCATGAAGGAAGACTCTAGTTCAATCAACAACTTCTCCTGGAAACACAAAACTTCCTTTCTTATTTCTTGTAGAGAGCTCCGTGCACATGTCTCGCACCGTGTGCTCAGGTATCTACCTCCTGCCTACTTAAATCCCAGTTCAACCTGCAGGCACAGAGAGAAGCGGGCAGCTTGAGAAGAGCTCAGTAAGCCATGGGAAGACAGAAAAAGTGTGTCACGGCTGGTTATGCCATGCGTCACTGCTTCCATAAGCCAGTGAGTGCATACTTCCTCAGTGCGGACATGGGAGAGTTATTGACTTCCTTGCAGATTTTTCCCTCTTCTGCTTTGGGACTTCAGTAAGCAAAATGCTATTCCAAGGCATAGGGAGTGGAAGTTAAATAAATAAACCACCAACTGCCTGGATCTGTAGACTGAAAATGTTTCCATGGAATAACTAAAAAACCCTGCAGGGGTTGTAGGATGACATACACAGCATGACAGAGAGCTGAACTTAAGTAAACTCCTATATTCCTGAACTTCAGGCAACATCTTTCAGAACAACTTGTGTTGATGGGCTTTAGGCAACCATATGCTAAGGCCTGTCCTGTGAATGTACCCAACTATGTATCACCAAAGGCCATCCTAGAAATTGCCACACACACCTGCACACATCTGTGGAGTCTGAAATCACAGACAGAGCAGTATTGCACTCAAACATTGTTATGGGCAAAAGGAGCTTGCTTTATATACATGGAGCTCAGAATTCATTGTTTCAATTGATGTTTTAATAGTCTAATTGTCCAAAGTGTCTGAATATGTTGGACATCAGGAAGAATTTCTTTACCGAAAGAGTGGTTAGGCATTGGAACAGGCTGCCCAGAGAGGTGGTGGAGTCGTCAACCCTGGAGGCGTTCAAAAAAGGTGTAGACGTGGCACTCCAGGGCCTGGTTTAGGAGTCATGGTGGTGTTGGTTGACGGTTGGACTTGATGATCTTAGAGGTCTTTTCCAACCTTAATGATTCTACGATTCTATGATTCTATGAATAGTAGAGAAAAGCCTAATTAATAAAACAGTTAAAACTCTTACACAGAGGCTCCCTGCTATGTACCTCTGTCCTCTAGGGTTGTGCTCACCCTTCCCATGTCCTTCTGGGTCCTAAAATCAACAGCTCCTGCTTTCCCCAAGAAAGGGAGTGGGAGAGGTCACAAGAAGTCATTAGCATCCTTAGCCCTTCTCTGGAAGGAGTTCAGTGTTGATGGTGGCAGTTTCTCCCTCCTTGTTTTGGGTCTACTTCTGGCTATTTTTATATATTTTTCTTATGACAACCTACTTCCTCCTCATCAGCTTCCAGCTAAAGCCTGACAGTTGCCCAGAATCCTCCCTGGGCCCCAAAACCGCAAAGGGCTGTTGTTTGTCACCAGGCGCTACCTGGCTTTGTCAGGCCATTATCACAGACTGGTCCCCGAGTAGAGCTAACCCGGGGTAAGTTTACTAAGTCATAGTCACTGCACTGTTATAACAGCTAGAATAAGCCAAAACCAGCTCAGGCAGAGGCAAATCCAGACCAGTCCCGAGACTCCGTGCTGTAAGATCAAAAGAGATCCTGGGGACTTTCACTGGTAGTGGGAAAAATTATATTTACTGGTCTTGCCAGTTAGGAAAGACTGATAGAAATAACTCTACCACATAAGAGAACTCCTTTCCTTACTTAATATTACTTGTAGGTGGGCTCCAAACCTATGTAGCTGGCTTTCTGCAGAGCTTTGTCTGGTGATGCATGTTCTGCCAAGCACTGCTAGGACTGAACACACCCGGCACCACTTTTTTGGGCAGAGTAGAAAGCCACTGCAGGCCCGTAGGATAAAATGAGCTCAGAGAACTGGGGTTATATGTATTGGTAAGGTGAAGGAGCTACAATGTGAGATGGGATTGTCATGGCAAAGAGAACTGAGAGGTGCAGGCAAAACAATAAATGAGTTGGCTATGTCACACAACGGACCCACCCTGTCCGTCCCTAGCATGACCTAAGTGCTCCTGTCCCATGGGCACCACAAGTTCATTTGCTACTTGCACCCTCTAATGCTTGCTGAAGCCACACCACAAAGCACTGAATTTGGTGTCACATGAGAAAAAAAAAAAAAAAAGCTGGAGCTTTCCAGACCTAGTTTATTTGTAGCAGAATAGGGACCTCCCTGAGGCATATCGTTTTAAGGAGAGTTTTGCCTGTATCAATGGGTTCCTGTGAGAAAAGGTCTCATAGCGGTGAACTGCCATCACTCCAGGAGTAAAGTCTTGCAAAAAATCTGAACATTGCTCTATTGTTTATTAATCATTTGATTGGGTTGTTCTGCATGCCTCTTGCACTGCAATATCAGACTGAAACACCAAGCAACTAGACGGAGGCAGGGAAAGCTGCTCTTATGAGGACTACAATAGATGAAGGAGATTTAAATAAGGCTTGTATGCCCAAAGTGCAATTTACAGATGAGCTGGTGTCTGCCTGTGGAGACCAACTGTAAAGTCTAGGTGACCTCCTGATATCAGAGAGAACAATCCATCTAGCAAGGTTAAAGGACTGGATTAAGATTAATTCAAGAGCTTGTCCAATAAGATAAAGCAGTATAGTGAAGGTAAATATTTGCAGCTTTATTTGCTGTGAGATTAATGTAATTGGTTTGGATTCCTTCACATCCTCCAGCCTCTTCATAAACACTGCACACTGTTAAATGCTGCAATAATGAAGGCATTTTGTCTTCATCATACTAGAGGGCAAGAAGCAGGGGAGAGCTATTCTTGCAAAATATTAGCCCAGTTTTGCAGACCCCAGAGGATCTATTAATTTAGGTTAGAGTCTCTGCATCTAAGCAAGGGCTGAGATTGGTAAGCATGTGAAGCTTTCCATAGCCCCACCTCCATCTCCTTCTGGGCTTTTTTTCCCTTTCTTTCTTTCTTTTTTTCTTTTTTCATCTAGCCAGCACAGAACCCAGACACAGAGCAACCCAGAGCATGGGGAGTTTTTCTGGATTGCCTCCCCAAGGGCTACCAAGTAGGGCTTTAGACTGCCAGGAAAATTCCACAGTTCTGTTATTTGGCATCACTGCTGTGAGATATTGCACTCAGAAATCCTGAATCTCAGCTGTCAGATGATAAATGGAGTAACTGATCTTAAGGAATTGGGAGATAAGAGGGAATGAGGAAGGGACAGTTTGATCCTTGTTCAGCCCCAGTGACCAATGCAAGTGTCTCCCTGTTACATGTAATGGGAGAGGAGAACATGGCTTCTCCGGCAGAAACTCAAGGTAAACTCAGCATCACCCCATGATAATTATTATTTGTTAATAGCTATGTCCCTCCTGCCAGCCACAGCATCACAGCGTCACTGAGACTAGAGAGGCCTCTGGAGAGCACCTAGTCTCACCCCATTTCTCAGCGCAGGTTCATCTAGTACAGATTCCCCAGGACTCTGTCCAGCTGGGTTCGGGATATGATGAGAAGAAAAGCTTTTCTTATGTTTAAATGGAATTTAAATGGTATTTCAGTTTTATATGCATTTTCTCTTGTCCTTTCACTGAGCACTGATGAGAAGAGTCTGGTTCCATCTGCTTTACTCGCCCCCATCACTGCTGAGTCTCTACAACCACAGGGATTTGCTCCCTCCCTCCCTCTGGCCAGGGTAGCCCCCTGCCAGTTCCCTCTAATGCAGGTGAAAATGGAAATAGACTTCAGCTCTCTTGTTCAGAAAGTTTGGCTTTCTACCCATTCCCTGCCCTCCCAACACCAACCATCAGAAACACAGATGGTCAATGATGAACAGAAAGCAGCTCTCTTTCACTGTGCAAGCTGCTGGCAGCAGTTTGGTTTTTGGGTAGATGAAGTCCAGCCTCAAAGTATAACTGGCTTCTCAGCACACAGCCAAACCACCGTCTGTGAGCGTATTGATAGGCAGAGTCCCAAACTGGCCGTTATTGGAAGCATCTCAGTGATCAGAAAAGTGAATCTGTACCAATATGTGCAAAATCAATTAAAATCTGCATGTCTCCAACATAGGACAGGCCAGCCACTGGAACCTGCTCTTGTTTCTTCAGCCCATCATGACAGCCCCTAATTACTTGCTTCTTTTTTTTTTATAACCATCCATTCAATGGCTGTTTCAGTGCTCAGAGACTGTTAAGTACTTTTGGGACTATTTTAAACATCCACTTGTCTGTCTCTCTGCTCTGTGATTTACTTTCCAACCTGGAGACATTCATTAGCGGGGTGCTTCACCGGAATTCATACATATTCTATGATCATTGTTATCAAAATGACACTGTCCACATTGGCTTGTACAACAATAATGACACATGGCTTGATGAGTTATTAAGCAAGTACCAGCCAGAGATATTGATTAAGTGGTTTTGGCTTAGCTATTGAAGAGTAGCAAAAGTTGTTTATTGCAAATATCCTCTGCAGTGACAGGGATAATGCATATCATACAGCAAACTACCATGTGAAAAAGCAGTTATCTCTCTAATTTTCCTCTATCCTGAATACGTGAAAGCGAAGCGCAGAGGACATGGGGAACTGGTGGAGCTGGAAGGTTGGTTGCCACATGACAGGGCCTTCAGGGGAAGTGGATGAACATTGTAAGCCAAGGCTGGAGGAAGTGCTCGTGTGGAAAAGGAGCTCTACTATTCAATGGCCCTATCAACCATTACAATTTCTGGAATAATATCAGGCTTTCCTCTACTACAATTGAGTGGACTTTGTCTTTCCGGATTCCTAACTGATTAGGAAACCTGAGCACCCAGAAGGACTCTATTGTTTCAGTAGTGACTGGATGAGATGACTTAGTGACCAAAATGAAACACTGGCCAGATAACATTGTCTAAAAGGCACTTTGTACACCTGGCTGCGCTACCATCCCTGCTGGTGCTAACGAGGATTGATGAGGGGGGCACTGCTGCTGTAGGGTTACTGTCTCTCAGCAGTGCCTCCAGTCCCCCACGTGTTCATCATGGGCCCCGCTCCTACAGGCTTCCTTTAGCTCTAAAAGTCTCCACTTCAACCCATAAGTGGATGCCAAGACACAATCATCACATTACTACTTCTACAAGCTTACTGCAGGTGACTGTCTTCTGACTGTAATGTGGATCAGATATATGCCAGAATGTGAGCAGAAGGTAATTTCAGGTCTGTGATTTCTGTATAGAAATTATCATCAAATTTAGGTCTGTTGCTGTCAGCACAAACCACCCACCTGGAGACCTGCGTTTTCCTGAGGTATTACAGAAAGCATTTCCCTTTTTGTAAACTCACTGTATGTCCTGCTTCCTAGTAGTAGAGGAGTGGTTCTCCTTGGTCAGAAATCTACTACAGAGCTATCCAGTCCCATCCAGCCCCGTATCTCCTCTTTGACAGGAGAGGCTTAGAAAAATATGTAAGATTCATGGAAGCACAGAATTAACTTCCCCCTGTCTCCACACTCCTCCTATCACTCCTAGTAACAAGGCATTTAGAGATTTCTGCACCTGACATGGAACCTGGACTGTCATGTGGTTATTTGCCTGTCTAATCTGCTTTTGGATTTCCAGCTTTTCTTTGCCTTTTTTTTTTTTTTTTCCTTTCCATGGCAATGACTTCCACAGTTTAATTAGGCACTGCATGAAAAATGCTTCCTTCTGTTTTCTTTAAACATGCTGAAATGATCATTTCTTTGGATAGCCTCTCACGTCTGCATTTTGACAAAGTGTGAATAATCTGTCTTCACTTCCTCCTTTGTCATTCACAATTTTAGAGACCCTGCATTCCTGCTTCCCCAGGGTGAGCCCATGTAGAGAACTTCTTGCAGTGTAGCTCCCCAATCAAATCCATAAATCAGCATTGACATAACATTGGAGCTGAAGAACATCTGTTATCTGCTAATGCCAACAGTGAGTCAGAAAATAGAGCTATGTGGACTATAGAGAGAAAGGAGCTGTGCCTTAAAATAACGGGGGACTGAAACAAAGCTGAAACATTTGATAGCAACCACCCAGCCTAGTGCCATGTGATGCAGCCTGGTAGCACCATCTCTGAGTTTGTGAAGTACTCTATTGGAGATTAATATATCCTGGTAATTGAACAAACTAGGACTGATCACCTCCTTCCCATCTGAGCATCTTCAGTGATTTAACGCAAGCCCTTCTTATTAGAATAGAACACAATCAGGACTGGTCCTGCTGACCTGGGGATCTGATCAGCACAGAGTGGATTACATTCACCGAACCCTTCCTGATACCTCTTGGGAATAAGTGCCAGGACCTGCTCTCAGGATGCAAGCTTAGCATTTCTAATGGGTGTATCTGCACAGAAGAGGCTCTGGGCAGCCATCAGTGATGAACTGATCTAATCTAAATAGTTCTGCCCTGCCCACACTGATGACCCCTTGTCTGCCAATGGAAGTCTTTAAGGGATACTGCAGACCCTAGGACCTGCCAACCCTGCTGGTGTAAAGAAGTGGTAACCTTGGCTAAGGTGACAGTTCCGGGTCCTCCTGCAGTAAAAAGGAGGGAGGGTGCTGGATCACTCCCACCTGTGGAGGAGGCTGGAAAGAAGATTGCAGGTATTAGGAAGGTGGGAGATGAGGTTTAACACCACACATCACAGGATACTTCCTGAGATACTTCTGAAATTTCAGGGTCAACACCTTTCCTCTCCCCACTGTATCCTGAGAGTGGCCAGCACAGGATTCATCAGGCTCATCCTGGGCTGACAAGCAGCCTGGACACTGATGCCAATGAGTGTTCAGTAGGGAGGAGGTTTGAGGAACAATGTAAAACCTCTGTTTGTTTCTCTGTCTCATCCTCAGGAGCCTTTCCATTATGTCAGTAGGGAACATTGCTTGAAGAAGTCAGGTGAACAATTAGCAGTGCCCAGCTGCTGTCTCTGCAAACACCACATTTCTGGCCTCTTCTCCCTCCTCTTCACAATTCCCTCCTTCCTCTATGTCTAGCATAGGGGTACCTTAGCAGATGATTGCTTCGCAGGGCAGCATCCCAACAGGTTCCACTAGCTCTGGGGAACAGGGTCTGCATTCACAAGAGAAACATTTGAAAATTTCCAAAAGCTCAGGCAAAGGAAAATATTTCTGCCACAGGGAGAAGGAGGTGCTGCATATGTGTCCTACTACCCACAGCACCAACATACAGTCATTTTTCAATGGGAGTCTTCCTACCTCAGTGGGCTGAGCCACTCCAACTCCAGAAAAGAAAGCAATGAAGAGAGCTGGGAATCTCCGATCAGACTGCTAGGGTCTTCCAGGGGATTCACTTAGCCCAAGAGGTGCTGAAGGCACGGGTGGGGAAAACAGGAAGGACACATGGCTACAAAGCAGCAGACGCAGCTGTCAGCGTACATATGGCACTCGTGACACAAGTGCACAGAGCCCTAAATGGCATGTCCACTGAGCTTTCTCTCAGCAAGCCCTGTGCAGAACAGCCCTGCAAGAAATCCCAGGGTTCGCCCACAGGGGTGGCAGCTGCCCAGATCTCTGATAACAGCCAGAGGGAAAGACAAGGAAGGTGTCTGCATTTACTCACCTGGTCCTCAGTCCTCAAAGCTAAAAGGAGTAGACTTTTGTATTCCTGTTAGGAAATGGTTCCTCTTCAAAGGAAGGAAAAGCAGTAGCATAGGCAGAATTTTCTGGGGAAACCTTGGTCATCTGAAGGTCACCAGTGATGGTAAAAGGGATCCGGGTTGTCTCTGGGAGGAAGGTGAGAGCAGCCCTGGCTGCAGTTTCTGGCCTGCAATGGAGATGACCAGAGCAACTGCTTTAGCATGCAAGCAGCACACCCATTACAGGCGCTGGCTGCAGGGGCCATTGGAGGTCACAGCCAAAGCTGGTGCCAGACAGCAGGCCCTGGAGGCCCTCTCAGAGGGAGAAAGCTGAGGAAATACATTCTGGAGCTTGTACCAAACAGGAGCATCAGACCTGAAGTGCATCCTGAGGTCCCAAGGGAGGAGAAAGGGCATCCCAACTTCTTGTCCCCTCCGGTCTCTTCTAACAGTTAGCACTATTGCTGTGTGCTGGATATGGACACAAGGCCACTCCAGTGCTTATTTCTGGCCATGCCAACGGGTATGGTTAGCAGCCTCACGTTCTCCCATTGTCTGAACTGAGGGACTGCTTTTCCCGATGCTTTCCGTCTCTGGGTTTTCCCTTCCTGAGCCAAAGCAGTTTTTAAATTGTTCCATCCCCTGGGGCCTGCTACTGGAAATCAGGAGGGTCCCCAAATTCTTGTTTTCTTATTGAAACTCCCCGCCTTCACATTGACTGCTTCATCACTCCCAGGGGCTGCCTGCTCCAAACACACGTATGATAGCACAGCCCTTGCTTTCTCTTGTCTTGTGAAATACTCACACTCCACCCTTTCCTGAAGCTGAAATGCTCTGGATTTAATAGGAGATTCAGGAAATTTAATACGAGTAGCTTACAAAACATTTAATTCACTCTCTGAGATATTGTAGCTGAAGTCCCTTGAATCACAGTGATAACGCTTTCCTTTCTAAAGGGAAACCATCATATGATCTACTTAGTAATGTCTTTATCATTCTTTAATTGCTGCTTTTGTTTTTAAACAAAAAAATAAGCATGAAAAGAAGCCAAGAAAAGTATATATTTACATAAAAGTAATTCAGATACATGAATGAAAGGAAATGAACCAATTTAACAGGCAGGAAAGGTTAAAGATGATTACATGCCTTATAATCTATGCAATCTCTTTGCAACACTGCTCATTCTAGACCATGGTTAGTGTAACATAAATAGTCCTGTATTTTAGAACATTCCTTTTAAATCACGAAAAAAAGTATTTTTAATGCATTAGGCAGAGAATGATGCTGTTTAAGGAAATGGATTAGTGCTGAGGACCAGCACATACCTGGCTGTTTTGCATGCTGTGTAGAAATGTCCCCCAAAATGTTTCTGAGACCTGGAGAGCAAGCAGGCTGAAATTTCAACCCCTGCTAACAATGGCATTGTGTTCCTCCTCATATTGTTGTGGCCTCAGCAAAAGAAAAAATGCTATCAAACTGGAATGCCTCATTAAACAAGCACAGACCTGAAGAAAACCCATGTGGGTCCCCTCCAAACGTGCTCAGCTGGCTGAGCCCAGAGGAGATGCGTATAGGGGAATTACTACGGTCACTGTAACATTGAGGGGCCCTGCCTGGGACTGGGCTGGGCACTGGCCGTACACAGCAGAAAGACATACCCTGGCCTGCGGAACAGACAGTCCAAACACACAGCTGGTGGGGAGAAAAACATTGAGAGCTGGTGAAACCTGTCCGGGCTGTCCAGTGGCAAAAATAAGACTTTGGTCGCTGGAATAGTTGACCCTGGCATCTCACAGTTTTTCCACATGGCAGCTCCTTCCTCCCTCTCATTTTACCTCCTCCTGAAAGCTTTCCCTGGCTTCCCTCCTCAGTTTATTTCTGTCCCCTATTCAAATCTTCAGTGCTCTCCCAGGCTGCTCTTAGTGGTGGTTTGGGGTTCAAGAGCAGGAGGCTTTTCCATCTTTCTTCTTGTCTTCAAATCCCCATTTAAGATCTTAGTCCTCAGCCAACCTGATCCTCTACTGTCCTGCAGGGCTCCAAGTCAGAGGGAGCCTGTTAAACATGAGGGACCAGAGTCCACATAAATGAGCCGGCAGAAGGCTTGCACAATGGCTGTGATGTGACAGTCTGCTTGAGTCCTCGATGCTCTCTGGAAGCATGCTCTTTTGATGTCATGGTTGTCTTCAAAGCAATACCATCCAGAGCCTGCCTCTTTGCAAGGCTTGCAGTCCCTGCCCTGCCCCATTTGCTGTGGCACCCCAAGGAATGAAGATGTACAGGTTCATATTTTCTTCCCCTGTTCATGGCAGATTAACAAATTCATGCCCACTCCTCTTAGGGGAAGTCATAACTGTTGCAAGACCATTCAGAGCTCATCACCACATATTCATGCACACTGCTTAATTCTGTAATGTTTCCCCTGTTTTGTGAATGCCCTAGGCATTCTTTTTACTACTTCACCTGAAAACAGGACAAATGGAAATGGTCCTCAGAAATTCAGGCTTTCCTTTCAGCGGAAAGCAGTTCACACATTTCAGACATGAAATTTCAGAAGTGCACATTTCCGTAGTACATTGAAAAATATGAATGAAAAGCAACACATTGGAGCTTCAAAATAGCCTGGGGTGAGATTTTTCTGATGAGAAGGAGGGGTAGTGATAAAAAAAAAGCTAATTTTATGCACAACCCGAGATGGAGCTGGGTGCCTTTTTATGTCAAAAACTGATCATCCTATTTCTGAAACACTGCCTCTTTTTTGTCTACATGAAGCAGTCCCAGTGAGGAAAGGCTGTAGCTGAACTATTCTCTTTTACATTTTTCTCACAAATCCGTGCTATGTGCGTGCAGGTGCCAGTGTAGTGAATAGGGAAAGAAACTGAGAATTTGGTGCCGAAAGCACAAGTCGGTGCTACTGAAAAGAAATCCCCTTAGGCCCCAGGAAGCAAGAGTCATTCTTTCTTTGTCAAAGTCAATCACTGGGAAGAGGCAAATGTCATAGCCCCCGCTGGAAGGCTTCAAGACGGTCATTTGTGATACGCTAGGAACAGCGATAGCCAGACCTATATTTTCAGTCAGTTCCAGGACTGTGCAAACTCCACTCTAATTCCTAGGAAATATCCTTTTTTAATCATCTCTGAGGCTTAGCTGTACAGGCTGGCCCCCTGTGTCTTTCCCAGACTCTCCCTGGTTGGCCCAGGCTGCCATTTGTCCTGCTGCCCTACCATTTTCTCTAGGTGGCTTTACAAAGCCCCGAAGTGGAGTTGCTCATAGGGAGGGAAAAATTTCTGTCTTTCCAAAGAGTATTCATCCTGACTTTGTGTACAACAGAAGGAAATTATTAATGGGCAGACTTCTGTCCAGCATGCTTAATAACAGGGCACACAGGGCCGGGTAATCTGCAAGCAGAGAGGTCTCCCACTGGCACCTGCCAGCAGCAAGGGTAGGACAGTGATAAGACAGACAGAGAAAATTGTAAAAGGAGAATAAGACAAGGGGACACCATATTGTATTTGCCTCCAAGGATGATCCCCTCCCTTGAAAGCTGTGTTCAGGACCCTTCCAGAATCCACAGTGATGAGTTCACCTGACTCTAGGAGCTGCATAACAGATACGTACAGCTGGGAATTGCCGCATGCGTACCTTGGAGCTCCATAGAGGAGAAATTCTGGGAATAATTCACAGCTGAGCTATGACCAGGGCTTCCATTGCAGGACAGACCTGTACTTGGTGTGGAGCAAGGCTGACAAGTGAGACTGATTTCTGTACACCCTGCTGCCTCCCTTCCCTCTCATGGCTGGGGACTCACAACGCCCAGCAACTCCTGTATCAGAACAACCTTGTGGCTGACATAGGACATACCCCAACCTGGAGCTACACATGAATTTCTGAAGAGCTGTAAACACAGGCTGGTCATTCCAGTATAGAGACATGCAAGTCTTTAACAGCACCATCAGCTGGACAGCAAGGCAGCAAACCATTGAAAAGATAGTTAAAAATATTAATAATTTATGTCACAAAGCTCAGGCAGTGCATTAAGCTACAGGTGACCTGGACTGCAGAAGATCATTTAACCAGGTAGAAAATAGACAGCAGTAGCAGAACACTGCCAGTGGTTAAATTACAGAACAAGCTGAAGAGTTGGTATGATTGATTAATCTCTACCAGAGCATCAAGAAACTATGAAACAAACATACACCCTGGTGGGCTTTATCTCCCAAGCAACCAGAAGAAGTGTCAGGTTTGGCTGCTGTTTATCAAGAAGGTGGTTTGTATGCAGCCAGGGTAGTGGCACAGTTAGCAATCCATGCAAAATGCTTTCTAAGGGTTATGGATGATACTGCAGATCGGCGATGGAGATGCAGTCTCAGGCCCAGGGGATGGAGCTCTTCCATGACTTTGTGCTGCTCCGGCAGTGCTGGAGCCACTGCACCTTGGCATGGTGGCTGCAGATCTGAATTTCTAAAGCACCAGAGGTTTCAATGGGAAGCAAAGGGGAAACTGCAGTTCCTCCAAGGCAGCTCTTTATTAGAATCCTGGTACCTGCTGTCATTGGTGGCATATTCAATAGTTTAGTAGAAAGAGACATTTTAATACTTAGAGGAACAGCTAATCTCATGGAGAGCAAGTGAAATTCCCACATGCAGCCTGCTTCTTGTGCTGCACTGCCTCTCCCTGCTCCAGCTGTGCAAGCAGAGCTGCCAGGACCTCTTCTCAAGCTGTTTTCCTTCTGCTGCCTGTAAGCATGAATGTTCTTCTGCCGTTGGAGGGCTCACCAATGGAGAAAGCCTGGGCTCAGCCCGAATCCTAGCTGCCTACAAGTCTCCGAAGTCCTTGAACCAGGCAGTGTCGGGGTGCCCCTAAGCAGGATAGACCATGGATCTCTGTGTTGTCTGGGTGCTGGACATGTGAAAGGATGGTAAGGGCAGATGTAATAGGTGAATGTAGCCAGGCTCAGCACAGAGCTCTGAGCCCGTCCATGGAGCAGAGAGGGGAGAACCTCCAGGGCACACTGAAGGCGGAAGCATGTGCTGGAGGTTTCTTGAGTGGTCCAGTGGGTCACACTGGAGCTTGTCCTGTAGAGCTGTTCCAGCCTTAAGGCTACTTGTTCATGACAGTGCCACAGCAGTGTCACAGCTCTTGATACTTATCACGCCAGCCTAGTGAGAAAAGAGGTTCTAGGAGTAAACTCTGATACAGAAAAAAGATTTGGGGGAATTTTCTGGATCTCCATGATAAGCATAGAACAACAATGGCAGAACAAAGGGTTTGAGACCCCCTAGGCTCTGAGGAAGGCATCACTGTCCTGTACAGCCTAGCCTCTAATTATTAAGTATTCTGCATGGGTTGTTCTCCGTGTGGACTGTCACTGTTTCCAGCCAGTCCCAGAGGGTGACAAAGGATGCTCCTCTACCCAGTTGACAGGAGGAGCTGCAGTGATCCAGGATAGCTCCAGGGACTGTGCAAAGGACAATTACTCCTACAGCCCACCCTACTGGAGGGCAGAGAGCTGGGAGGCACAGTAACAGAGACTGGAAATACTGGCTTCTGCTTTGAGAGGAGTGTTGCTGTAAGGACCTCACCAGGTAATTTGCCCCAGCAGAACAGTCTCTGCTGGCAAGCTAATGCTGAATTACAGTGGAATCTCACTGTAAATGCTTGTGTCACCTAAGTGATCACCTGGTGAGACTGATGTCAGTAATGTAAATGCTGTTCAATAAGAAGCTACTGACAGGAAGGCACAAACCTGTGCAATATTCCACCATTGTAAGTGCTGTGTCTGTTCTTCCTGATGAGTCAGGACAGAGAAAGAAAGCACAGTAAACCCCCTGCTTCTACCAAGTCATGGGGATGTCAAGTCACAACCTATGTTTGTACCCTCAGCACACGGTCAAGGTGGGATGCTCCACTCCTCCCAGTCTCAGCTTTGATTTTCCTAGTAGGCACAAAGCTATTCTTTTCTTTCTTACCACCTTATTTTAATTTTTCCTGTGGAGGCAAGGCATCTGTACTTTGATTTCTTTGTATGTTCTTAGCCTTGTTCCACTTCTCCAGACTTTTACCTATTTGGCTCTGGCTCCAAGTACCAGGAGTAAAACATATATTTATGGAAAAAGTAATTTTAAAATTTGATCTTGCTAATTATTACCTTCATTATGGCCCAGTCCCGAGGGAGCACTTGAGGTTTTGAGAGCTTTCTAATCAAATTGTTCTAAAGCTGATTTTGAGGTTCATTAAAACATGCGAGGATCTTTCATCTTTACATATCTTTTGAAATTGCTAATGGTCTTAAATAAAATAAGAGTCTCGTGAAAAATGCAGCATGGCAGCAAATGTGCTAGGTAGGGCTTCGAAGAAAGGAGTGAAGAGGGTGGTAATTTAAAAGCTGTTATGAAGAAAGTTTTCCAGATTAGTTAAAGAAAATGAAGTGGAAAAAGTTTTGTGCATTCAACTGAGAGCAAAATTAGCTCCTGGACTAAGGTGAAGAGTGAACCTGCTAGAAATGATCTCAAAAGGTTGGCATAAAACCCTAAGGACAGTTCTACAAAATTATGACTGTTTGACACTGAGTCACCAGCACTGTATCCAGCTCGAGGAGGCTCAGTAGTCTATGCAATAAATCAGTGAAGGAAAACATACCAGAAAGGAAGAAGGTCAGCTGTATTTCAAGTCACCTTCATTCATAAAATGCTGCTTTACCTGCTGGGGGTGGAATGTTGGGAACCAACTTTGTTTCTTTCCAAGTACATTCAGCACATCACCAGTTATTTAATAGCTTTCATGTCTGTAGCCATAAGGGAATCATGACCATATTTTTCCTTTTAATTTACAAGATTGTTTGCACACTGGGATGCCAGATGGCCTGAACTTTAAGTTAGGAGATAATGAAGTCAAATACCAGCCTCCCATCCTGAGAGGAGGAAAGAAAATCCCTCTGAATAGACAGCATCTTGCTGAGTGCTCACAAACATCTCCATGAGGGGCTTAAAGCCTCTACAGGGGCAGCAGTCACACCAGCAGGTTAAAACATCGCTCCAGTCCTTCCTTAACCATGACTTCAGGCTGTATGGGAGAATAGCAGCTGCAGACCCTCCATGCCTGCTATGGGACGTGAAGTCCATTGGATATGCAATTATGGATTCCCAAATCTTACTTCCAGTCAGTACCTCTCTCTGCCCCTGCACAGTCCTCTTCTCCTGTGAGGTGTGCAGCCCTCTGTGGCCAAGCTGATCCTGCGGTCCACACCCTCTGTGACCTTGCTGCAAGGCTGGAGTAGTTGAAGCAAAAGGTCCCAAAAACTTCTCCCTGCAAGTGTGAATTTCACCATGGTGGGCATCTGTTCAAAATGAGACATTGCAATTCAGATATTAATCAAGCTAGTTGTGGACAACAGAGGAAGCAAAGAACATCACTTGTAGGGCAGATAAGCCGCTTCAGGGAAGTGTTTGTTTCCACCTACTCAGGAGAAGCCTAGATGGGTATGTCAGATACCTGTGCCATCGTCATTTAGATAGAGGAGAGAAGAATCCTTCTCTCACCATCACTATAAACTGCAGGTTTCCACACACCTGAAATGTTATCTATGTGATTGGTTTTAAAGAGGTCACCAGCCTCATAAAGGCAGAGAACATGTCTGTCCCACTGAGGCAGTCTAGTGCCATTTCTCACAATATAGATGCCCCTCCAACTAGGGAGTGAAGCCTAATAGAGCTGGATGGTCCCGGCCAGACCATGCTATGGCCAACCTAGACACCTCTGCCAGTGGGGAAATGAAGTTTGGTCTCCTGAACCCAAAATATTGGATTAATCCCCCAAAAACTCTTTATTGCTAGACTTTATGCTGCAAATCTTTTCACTGCTTTCAATGGAGCCTAGTTAAATGACTATCACTGCCGTACAAAGGGTAGCTGTCTTCAGACTTGTCCTGTGTTTCTCTCCTTTTCTTTCTCTATTACTGCAGTTATGATTTGGTTTTCAGCAGTATTCGGTGCTCTCTATGGGGAAACAATTGGCACTAATTGATAAAATGCTTTCATTTACTTGGTGGCAGAATTATTAGAGGCTGATAATTGATGGAATGATATCACACGGCTTTTTTCCAATGATCACATTAATTATGTATCCCTCCTGCTTTCTTGTCTACAGCACTGTTGCTTCCATTCATGTTCATTTAACTAGATCGTGCATTTCATTAGAAAACAATAAAGTATGATTATATATAGGAAGAATCCCAGCCATAAATAGTGGCCTGAGCTTCACAAATTAACATTAGGAAGGCAATCATTTTTTAGAGTGTATTTTGGAGAAGAGGAGTATTTGCTTCATTTGTTCAGTAAGAGGCTGGTCCAGAGTCCATTGAACTCGGGAAGCCATCCTGTCAATTCAGTGTGATGTGGATCTGCATGTTAATGAGTTCACCACAGTGAAAGGAGTATCTGCAGGTGTTTCATAGCTTTCCAGCTCTTTTTAATAAAGATTAAGTAAAAGTTCGGTCTTGGGAAGATAGATAGACTGTGGAACATGAAGGGGGTGTGCTTCTAGTCCTAGTTCTTAGAAAGCAATGATCATAGGTTTTATCTTTGATCTTGTCTTTCAGTTAAAAACAACTAAAAAGTTAATTTCTAGGTTTTCTGGTTAGGAAAAATTGAGCCATAAAATGTTGAAAGACTCCCTGCACGACTGTGAGAAAGTCAGTTTGGGA
The DNA here is from genome assembly GCA_013389945.1 of Fregata magnificens. Classification (NCBI taxonomy): domain Eukaryota; kingdom Metazoa; phylum Chordata; class Aves; order Suliformes; family Fregatidae; genus Fregata; species Fregata magnificens. The sequence continues at coordinate 311,731 of WAAD01021026.1, read as the reverse complement.
TAAAACTAAGAAGAATGGAGCATCGATGGTCTTAGGTTACTCCCCAAGGGACTTACTTAGAAAGAATTTTTCACGACGCAGATTGTGCTAGAAAATAAGCCATGAGTTGAGCCTGAGCCTGGCCTTTTTCCATTGCCTCCCATACAAGTATATAAAGGAAAGAAACACTCAAACTGTCTCTAAGCTATAGGACAGCCATGGAAGAGCCCTGCAAAGGCCAGGATGACCAGTAGTAACTTTAAGGCACAATACGATGGCTGTAGTTGGTCATGGTCCCACCAGTCTACAGAGGCAGGAAATACAGCTGTGTCATTTCAGTTCACTGGTCAAACTGGAAAGTAACTTAAAATTGTTGACAGGCAAAATGACTTGCTTCAGCTGCAGAGATTTTTTTTTTTTCATTTTCTTTACACCAAAACTACGAAATTTAGCAAATGTTAAAAATCAAAACAATTCTGAAGTTGTCAAAGGAAAATGCTCTTATTATTATTATTAATAATAATTAATAATTAATAAAAATTATTTAAAAAACCCACCTTTTTTTTTATCCCAGACAGAATGAACTTAATAAATTCACTGTGAGGCTGGATGTAGTCAGTCTGAACTTGCCTCACTGACAAACAAAAGACTTTCTTTTTCTTCTTTTCCCACTCATCTCAGTTCTATCTTAAACCCTTCTCTATCCTGCCTGCACTTCTTAAAATCCCCAGACCCTCCTGACTAGCACTGAGCTCTGCTGTACACACTTGCCTCACCCACAGCAAACTCTCAAAGACCCTGTCATCTCAGCCCCTGACCTCTCTGGGACAAGGGAGCTCCTTTTATGCACTTGGGATGACTGATTAAGCTGTTCCTACAGGTACCGCACATTGTAGGGCATAATCCTGCTCCTGCTGATCAGGGGAAAAAAATCCTCCAACTCAAAAAAAAGCTATCAGTGGATGCATGTTTAAACCTCAAGTTTCTTGGAGGGGCAGAAACACCTGCCTTTAAACTGGGAGGTGGGGGCAGGCTTATTTAGCAGTATGCAAGCTGCAGATGTTTCCTCCTAAGCTGAACGAAGAACTGGACTGGGTTGTACTGTACGATAGGGACTGCTTTGCTGCAGCGCTCTCACCATCACATGCCCAAGGTCTCCAAATCTTTGTAGCACAAGGTGGAATAGCCCCATCTATCTAATTCTCCAAATGCTTGGCAATTTGCTGAGTCTGATAGGCGTGTTCACAAACGATTGTGGCATTGCTAATTCATTTACTGTGTGCCAAGACTAACGCTTCATTAGAGACAAGGAACAAAACATGCTTCCTTATATGCAGTCACTGCAACCCTCCCTGATTTTGCATGCTCTACCGTATTATGCATGCCATCCTGCTAACTCGATTTAGCATAAATAAAAAACTTGTATAAAGCAGAAGTTAAACCCAAATCCTACTACACAAATCTTCCCTTCTACCTGGAGGGTCTGTTTACCTTTCAAAAATGCTCTATCATGCACTTCTGCCATGATCTTTACTAGTTTTAACCACCTTTGCTTCCCTGGAACTGGTTCACTTAGCTTCGGTTACAACTATGCAGCTAATATTTTGCATCTACGTGTGGTTACAAACCAAAAAACCTTGATCAGCAGCAGTGGCAGGGCAGTTTGCTAGTGCTATGCCTTTGAATTATATATACATAATCTTTACAATCTACACCATTCGAACGAGGTCGTGATGATGTGCATCAAGGAGAGCTTCTGGGAGTGGCAAAGGTTCATGTGGATCGGTGATGGGGAGCAGGGGAAAGATAAAAGAAATAAGATTGAGAAAGGTGAAAAATGTGCTGTGTGGTACTGCACATGCATCCCAAGTAGGACAGAACTGCAGGTGCGATACAGAATTGAAAGCAGGAGTGGGTGCAGTGCTGTGCAGAGAGAGCTAAGCTACCTTGGCAGGAGCGGGGCTCGCCCTGCTCATAACTGCACTGAAGACCCTCTTCACTTTGGTGATTCGAACAGAGTCCTACCCTTGCAGGGCCACCCTGATTTAGCATACATCTTAGTTTGCTCCTCTCTAAATGGTGATCTGCGGTTCCCCCTGCACTCTGTCTTTGTCCTCTTCGATCTGCAAGCTCTTTAAGACTAGAGTGACTGCGAGTACACGCAGCCCAAGCACAAAGGGTTATCTAGGGGTACTTATTCACGAGACTAAAAGAATTAAATACATTCAGTCAAACATTACTTCTATCAGCAGCATTTTGCTGCTCTTCTGGCTTGGGAGCCAAACATATGGCCTTCCTTGCAATGGGGACAAGGACTCCCTTGACAGTTATCACTGGCATATGAGACAGGACAAACTCTAATTTTCTCTCCCCTGGCAGCAGGAGGCATCTGTGGTGCTGGGAGCACTGGGAGAGGGCAGGAAAACCACAAGGGAAAGGGCATTGTAGAGAGGGGAAGGGAAAAATTGTTAATTGAGATTGAAAACAATCCTTTGGCTCAAACTGAACTGACGTAAGGGAGGCTCTAGTGTCAGGTAGAACTGTGCAGGTGTTGCTAAAAATGCACAAAATGAGCTAAAAAACAGTGGCTGGAAGAAACCTCCCTCGGAGGGATGAGGTGGGTGTGTGCCTCTGGGCCTCTAAGGGTGGCCATTGACTGAGATTCAAAAACTCCAGTTTGAAAAAATGGCACAGAAATGCCCTGCGTGGGTGAGCTAGGGAGCGGTGACCACAGGGGACCGTGCCTGGGCAGGGAGTGGAGTGTACGGAAAAACCCAGTGTCTTCACAGGGAAGTCTTACTCTGCATCTTTTTTAGTGAAGCATTGGAGAAAAATCAGGGTGTAGGCCCCTGCCAAGGAAGCAAACAGGACATGGAGACAGAAAATTAAAGAAGTGAACTCAGCTCCTCACAAAGATATAAACAGTCCCAGATGAGCCCTGCTGATGGAGGTCTGTGCTTGAGTGGCCTCCTGCAACTCTGCATCCATCAAAGGAGAGCAATCAGATTTATTCAAGGAGGGTCTGAGTGGCAGAGTTCACATCAGGATTAACTCTGGCTACAGCCAGTGCTGTATTTTATAAAGTATATTCAGAAACCTGATGGGCCTTTGGAGCAAAGGCGTTTCATGTTTCAGCAGAACAGGTCACTTGACGTTCCTTGAAGACTTAGTTTTAATCTGCATTTCAGAAAATAGCCCTTCCTTTTCATCTCCTTGTATGTTTCTGTCAATGGCACAAAGGTCAGGATCTTGTCAAAGGCTATAGAAATATCCAGCAGAAATACATCTGGACTGTGTAATATTAGAACCTACTTGTCTGTGATGCATTTGCCTTCTTTACCTGGAAGCAAACCCCCTCCTGCGCTGTGAGTAAAAAAGAAGTGTCAGGTTGATGGAATTAACAATGGCTTTATCCAAATTATTTATATAGCATCTTCAAGACGTGATGCCTCAGAAGAGGTTTCTAGATCTGGGAACAAATACTTGGTGTCCCAGAGCCAATGCGTGCAGCAATGAAACAAAGCCAAAGCTTCGTGCAGAAAGAAGCAAGTCACAGAGCTAAGGCACGATGGAGCAGAGATTCGTATCAAGAAAATACAGTAGCACTGTGCTGAGAAGCCCTTATAAATAACTTTCCTCCCAGGAATGGCACACATCAGTCACACTGACTCCGAGTTTATCGATTGCCTGCTCTGTCTTTATGTACCAGATTAAACAGTCTGAAGCTGAATAGTTACACTAAGCATCAGGGAGGCAGATTCTCATATTGTTTATCGCCTGTATTGCACTAGATGCTGGTACCCGTGGAGGTGCAACAGGGCCTTGAGATAGCAGTGGTAGGAACAGGCTTCCTCAGGGCTGTGCATGGGCCAAAGGGATCTTCCTGTGAGCAGCTTACATGCCAAGCGTAAGATAAGCGACAGCAAGTGTATTTAGAGAAATACGTGTGAATTTATATAGAGGTATTTTGCTGCAGGTACAAACCATGTCTACTGCACAGATTCTGATGTGGACTTTGGTGGACTGAGAGGAGTCTAAAGTGTATATCTACAGACATGCTGTCCCCAAAGGGCTTAGAGATAAGAGCCTGAAAGTCCCAAAGTCTGTAGAAGAAAATGAGCCACCTCATGTTCTGACCAGTGCGTGTTCACTGTCTGATTCACATTTCGTCTTCATCACTTTGGACTGCAAAAAGCTTTAATTATAATCCATCCTCCTGTGGTTGGGATGGTTTGCATGTTGTCACAGTGTAATTACGACTTGCCCCAATAGCAAATGGAATGATATTGGCTGGACATAATCCTGGGTGGGCTAAGTTTCAGTTGCCAAATGAGGTGTCCTGAGTGGTACAGGAAAAGGCACGTCACTTCTGTTCCTTCTTTCCTAACACGTGTAATGGCAAGCTTGGTTCTGGACTTTGTATTAGACTGCTGTGAGGGATGGAGATTAAAACTCCCCAGGTTAGGTAGTCCAGTCAGTAGGGCTGGTGCAGGGTAGAATGCCAGAGCAGGAGAATGCAAGGAGCACAAAAGAAATTATTGCATCTTTCTGTTATCGCTTATCCCAGCATTAAAACATCAAAAAGTTGTTCTCCAAAACTCATGAAATTTAAAAAAAAATTTTTTTTACTGTGTGAATCTGCTGAATTTGTGCATATTGTATGTTAATCTTCTCTTTCCAGCCAGCAGGACTGAAAACTTTTATTTTTTAATAAAGCTGGGTTACTCAGGGAGTAGATAGAGTCTAGAAGATGGAGTACTAAAAAGCAGCAGGAAATAATGCTGCATTTCACTGGGTAGAACCACTGGATTCAATGCCATTAATTTTTTTTATTGAACTACTGAACTTTTTGACTGCAATAGGCAGTGCCACATCCCTGTACCTGCCAATACCAATCTGGTATTACTTAAAAGCAGAGAAAACATTTTAACTAAGTAGTCCCAGAACTGACCATTACACTTTTTTTATTGAAACTTATATTTCATCACTCACGAGAGACATGAAAAATCAATTTCACAAGACATATTTTTTAAACCAACATATAATTGCTTCCAAATAGGGACTTAGACCAGAAGTGCCTCCTTCAATTATACAGCACCAGTATTGCAGAATTAGAACACGATGTATATTACTTTCTTGACAAATCAATAAAAAAATAAACAAACAGCAGCAGATTGGTCCCATGCTGATGCCAAGTCCACTCCCAGAATGAATTTTATAGGCCTTATAAAAACAGAGTTTATTTTATGGCACCTTAATTAGAGCAGCACTTCCAGTGCTGTTGTGTATTTATGTAAATGGTTGGTTTCTGTAGATGGGACAGCCAGGCTGGAATCACTGCTCTTACTGGTACTCACTATAGCTACAGAAAGCTGCTTTCTTGCAATTTTGGCTACTTTGAGAAAAAATGAGACAGGGAAGTGAAGTTGGGAGTGAAGATTAGATGAGAAATACTGAGATTTTGATGCTTTTTCCTTTCTGAAAACAGAAAAGATATTTAAAAATATTCACTCTAACTGATAACAGAAATTTGGGACAGACCTTGCAACATTTCCACTTCACTTTCAATCTTTGAAGATATTTATTTCTCTTGTAGTATGACTATAAGGGAAATTTTGAAACAAATGTCATTTAGAATGATAAAAACCCCACAGATCTTTTTCAAAATCTGAAGAGATATTTAAAGAAGGTATGATTGTTTGCCTTTAAATGTGTGATTCAGATTTGTCAAATTATCTTGTGTCATAAATAGTTATTGTTTCAAGAAACCATTATTTGCCACCTCTAGCAAATGAAGGGAGAGGAATTTGGAGATCGCTGAAGAGTATCACTAAAGTGTTAAAAATGAACGAGTTATAGTAAGTGTATATGGAATGCTTTATCTGTAATTTGAACCAAAATTTTATAGATCCTTGGAAAACTCTGCTAAACTCTGCTGGAAATTAATTGCCATTTCCTAAAAATATAATATTTCTCATTCTAGCCCTACAACTACAGATAGATAATATTTTGTTACAGTAGAAAATAGTGGTGTGTGGGGTGAGACAAAAAGGTGTGTCTGTGCCACGTTAATAGACAAGCATTTGTTTTAGTGCTGTGGCCACAATGTAGTTCAGAACAACCCGGTACCTAAGAAGAGAGAAGACGCTCTTTTGGCCAACCCAGGGAATCCAGATAGTTTGAATGTTTGTCCAGAATAAACATTTTAACTGCAGGCAGCAAGTTACGATTATTCACTAAATTTGTAGAGAGGAAGAAATTGGGAGAGGACTCTGGAAAGTAGGTAATTTCCATGAACATTAGCGGTTTCTCTTCCCCTGCAGGCTCAGACACTTGCAGAGCAATTCACACCTGCTGCTCCTGGCTTGCAGAGGTCAGACTGGAATTTTTTTTCCCAGGAGGCAAACAGGTGAATGGGCATGATCCAGGATGGATCAAAGATGTGACTGGGCTGACAATCTGGTGGTGAAGAGAGTCCTGATCTTTCCTTTATGTGCCAGTAGTCCCAAAAATGTCAAGTCTGTTCCAGAATTTGGAGCTCGGCAGTGATCAGGTTTACTCAGTTCAGCCCATTTTGTCATGAAATTCAGGTTCTCTGTGTTTGGAAGGGTTCGTTGGGTGAGGTCCCAGTCCACTTCTTCACTTGCCCTGACGCTGAACGTTAGGTCACATACCCAGAGGGCAGCAGATGCTGAGTGCGAGTCAGTGGCTCTGTGATACAGCCACAGAGATTTCCCCTGCAGCCAAACTGTGCTGCCCTGGGAAGTCTCAGACAGGATGGCCTGCTTGGACCACACAGGGACACAAGGAACAGGATAATCCAGACAAGGGCCAGGGCCAGGGCAAACCCAGCAGTGTGCAGCACTGCTGTAAACACTGACAGAGCATCATCAGGACCCTGCACTTCCCCAAGATGCTCCTACATCCCTGTGCTAGTTTCAGCTGTGCTACAGCAGATATCTAGCAGAGCTTGCGTCCCTGTTTGGAGTCTGTCTTTCCTTGGCACACCTGAAGCTTAGCTGCTCTGAGGTGGTGGCAGGGATTTTCTGCTAAGAACTGTTTCCCTGCAGGGAGGCAGCCTGGACATGCCTGCACTTTCTCTCCTTGTATCAGCTGCTTCCCCTATCACTTGAGACAGACCCGTTTGCCAACAGACTCCTTCAGCCTGTCAACATCAAGTGATGCTGAAAACAGCCACTGACTACACAGGGCTGCTCCTGCACCTGCAGTGTCTATTGGTTTCCGTGGGCACTGGAGATGCTCAGCACTCCTTCACCCAGCCTATCTCAACTCCTCTTCTAGCAACACCCCTCCATTCACTGGGAGCCATCCAGTAGTGATAAGAGCCTTTTCCTGAAACTGAGATTTGCACTGAGGTGGTCAAGTTGCCCTCCTGTAACAACTGTCTCACTCTCTTTCAGTGAAGGTTGCCTTTCAGGCTGGTTGTGTAACAGCCAAGGTGCAGATTTAAATGTACAAATACCTAGACAGGCAGAGTGGAAATCTCACAATATTTGATTAACCTGAATTATTTGCTTTCATAAACAAGTAGGTTTTGAAGATCTCTCCAGGACTGCAAATGATTTTGGCAATTATCTCAGAGAGATAATTACAGATTTCAAAGGAGGATGCTCTGACAGGGGTAAGGGAGGATACAAGGTGACCTACTGCAGTAATCCACCATGAAGATTAGGAAGGAAGACATCAAAAGGAGCTGGGTTTATTGATGCAATTTCTATTAACAGGATTAGTGGTGTTAGCAGAGGAAAACTGCCCCAGACAAGAGACATTTCTCTTCAGAGATCTGAAAACAACAGTTGTATTCACTATCCTGGAACTGGCAATTTCTGCACGTACCACCGCCTGGGTGAGAGGCTGGTATCATCCTTCGGTCCTTCCCCTGCCAGGGGCTGCGGTGCAGTGCTCCTGCTGAGGATAAGATTGTGAGCTGTGTTGCAGGTCACTACTCTTGTTAAACCACCCAGACCCAGGCAATATGGGTGTGAATCTTGGCACTGTCACAGTCCTCTTTCCAGCACTAGGGAGTCTTCCTGGTCCACTCCTCTTGTCTGCCCCATCAAGCGGATGCAAAGGTTGGGTCCTCTCTGGGACAGGTGTTATTTTAGTACATGTTCTCTAACAGGAGAACAAGAAAGATGGAGGAAGAGAGGGGGGTGATTTTACATTCCTCTAAAACCTTGGCAAAATCTGGCAGGTTGTGCTTTGTTTTTCATGGGCAAATGACCTTTTCTATTTTCAGATGCTCAGTATCTGGATTTTAATGAAACTGAAAAACAAAACCCAAACCCATAATGAGAAGAAGAGTCTTTCCTTGGTTCACATTCATCTAGTCAAGTTTTGGTTTTCCTTCTCATTTGTTGGAAAACTGTTCACAGCAAGTTATGGAATAGAAAGGTTCTTCTTGCCTAGTTCTGTTCTTTTTGTCCTGCCAATACTGTGGTCAGAGGAAGTCTTCCTCCCAGCAAAATGGCAGAGTCTGCTGCAGCTCTCCTTGTCCATCTCCAAAGGTGATGTTTCCATCACCTGTTCCAGTGACCCAAAGACTTAGGTAACTCCAGGGATCTCCTAAAGCCAGCGGGGAAAAGCAAGCAAGTTGTCTTAAATTCATTTTGCACTGGCAGTATGCATAGGAGCCCAAGGTGCTATGAGATGTTTTGGCTCCTGCTTCATGTGGAAGAGATGCTGTGAACACATTTTTATAACATAGCTAGCTATGAAATGCCTGAGAAATATCAGTTCAGTTGGATTGCCAGACTGCCCCTTCCCAGATCAGCTCCTGGTGTTGGTGTGTGCTTGCTTCCCTTCTAGAGAGCTAGGACTTTTTAAAAAGCTTGATTTTTTTTGAACTTGGGAGAGAAAACCTAAGAAATATAAAATCCTCTTGACTTCTCAAGCCATTGAGTTAAAAAAAAGAAAAGTTGTCTGGTTGGAGATGCCAAAATGGGGATTCTTGACAATTTGGAGATTTTTTTTTAGCTGTTCATGTTGCATATTCTCCAGTTTAAAAAAAACCTGTCTGATTTCTGTATTAACGAAACAGGGTGTGAATTTGGAGGTCTTGTTGTTCTTCTTCCATTGTGAAAAGTGGAAAGCGGTAGGCAGGTGATAGGCAGGCCAATGCTGAGAGCTGTCATGCTGTCATTTCCCATCCCCAATTTGCGGATGGCCTCACTGGCCTTCTGTGGAACCAGGAGCCTGGCCACTGCCCCTGCTGCCAGGTGCCCAGAGCCTGGGCAGCCCGAAGCAAAGCCCATGAGACTTACCCTATCTCCCCAGGTGTTGTGCCAAGAGCACACTCCCATATGCACACACCTCTACAAGTGATATAGACCCAAGTAGTTTCCCATGTACCTGCTTTTTCACCCTCCTCCCAATCCTCTGTGGAGATGCCAGGCTGCCTCCTCTCCGGGAGTGCTACATGGCACTCCCTGGGGGGACCCATGCTCCCCACCATGCAGGAGCAAGGGTCCAGCTTCTATACAAGGCAAGCATCACATCCTGCCCCCTCCCGAGGTCTGTTTGCATAAAAATCTGCAATTTGCCAGGCCTAAGTGAGATCAGGTGAGTGCCCAAGGTTGTTAATAATATGTTTGTTGGAACAGCTTTGACTCTTCTGCGTACATAAGCTTTCTTTACTCCTATGCCAGGCTATTCTAAAAAAGCAACAGCTCCCATTATTAGAACTCTCACCATGAGATTTATGAAGTGTCACATACCGAACAAGGTACAGTGGAGTATCCACCACCCCTTGGCTTTCTGATGCATACTTAATAGTAAAAACTCCCACAAGCAATGACTGGAACTGTCATTTTTTTCAGACTCGGATAGCTAAGTTTTTTCCAATAATTGCATTTTTGTTCCCCTAGAATACTTGAAACTATCTGATAAAACACATGAATCATTCTTGATTTTGGGTATGGACCCTCAAAGCAACCATTGGTTTGGAGTGAGAGGGATATAATGTTGTGCTCAGAGTCTCTGATTAAATTTCCAGATTGAAGAATTGAAATGTAAATGATAGATGGTGACATGTAAAGGTGTCACAGTGGCAGATGGTCAATAGATTTCCGGAATAGCTTTATGTGGAGGGAAAATTGAATTTTCAACCAGCAAAAATTTTCAGAAATTGGAAAAAAGTATTATTGAAAATTATTTGGATTTCAATTTTCTTTTTTTTCCCCTTGATATATCCTGAGGGAAAACTCAGCTTCTGCAAGAAAAAAAACCATGTCTTTCAACCCGCTTTCCCTGTAACACAGTATTCTGGCTTGGACACCTTCGCCAATCGGACCCAAATAATTGTCAAGTTAAAAATTGACATAAAATTTGCCCCACAACTTCGTATTTTCAAGAAGGTGTTCACCTGATGTAATACAAAAAGACAGATAGGTTCAATTCTCAAAAATATCACCAAAATCACCAAAACAAAGAGAGTCTTTGAGTTGAATAACCTGAGAAACAAGGAACTTCAGGGTTTGAACATACGTACTGTCTCCCAGCCAAGGACACTGAGCCTCCAGCAGAGAGGGAGTTGCTCAGTTCGTTGTCTCTGGACAGCTGCAAGGTGCATCTCTCCATGATCTAGTACCTGTGAGTATTAACTGTACAGGCAATAACCTGCTTGTTGCTCCTCGATCGTCTGATGCTCTATATGAATTCTGGGGTCACTATTGACCACAGACGAAATCTGTTCCTGTTCTACAATTTCCCAAGGGAAATTTCAGCCCTTGCTGGGCATTAAAGTAGAATCAGAGGGAACGAAGAGCAAAATCTTTTGGAAGTAGGGATCACAACGTCCATGGATTTGTTGTGTGATCCTCCCAAGCAGAAGCAGGGTCCAGAGACCTTTCCCGTTAGTGCCTCATGTGCGATGAGTTCTGGATTTTACCAGCACTGCACCAGCCAGATGTGAGATATTTTGGTACAGGGGTCTCGCAGGGGCTCAGGATGCAGAAATGGTACCTGCAGTATCTTCCACTCATGATAACATTTCCCATCTTGAAGCTCACTGAGGACCAAGAAAATCTTAGAAATTATCAAACAGAGAAATTGTGGCAGAGACAGCCCTTCCCTGACTCTGGGAGGCAGCGGTTGGCAATCACAGACAGACTAACCTACTTCAGCAACACACAGGGTAAGTGGCCTCCTGGGCAACTTTCTGGACACTTGGCATCACCTTCAGGAATCAGAGCTCATGGTCCTGGTCTAGAGAGTTGTGTTTAGGTTTTTAGACCTGTCAGCATGAAGTGCTGATGGTGGAAATCGGAACGTGGCTAAGATATACCTACACAACATGAAAAGGGAAGCTCAAATCACCTCCAGGGAGAGATATCTGTTTATTTGTCCCATGCCCAGAAATGGGTGATAACTTGGGTGCTCTCCAGCTCCAGGAGCTCCAGAACATCTTAGGAGAGCAGTAGGGTATTTGGCTCAGGGTTCTTTATGAGCAGTTTCCAGTGACAGAGCCAGTAAGCAGCCGTGTGGCATGAAGAGAAGAGGGTGCAGGAAAGAGTTTCAGTGGCAACTCATGGTTTGATGGTTGGAGGTTGCCCAGACAGTGGTCTGAAGGCTCCTGCTTGGAGGGGACTTGCTGGAGCCTGGCCAGCCTCCAAGAAGCAACATAGATGAGAGCAGCACATCTTCAGAGCTTCAGTACTCATCATGTTCTGTCCTAAAGGATCTGCTAATGAGCCCCTCCTTAATTACTTCCTCTTGAACAAAAAGTGAGAGACCTAACACCCAATCAAGCATATAAAATGCCTCCATGTATATATAAACAACTAGTCAGTTTAGCAGATGGAGACTTCAACCTATTGCAGTATTGAGGCCAGCTGCAGGATTAATTTCTCCTTGAGCAGCAAACCAATGTCACAATACAAACAGAAGTGCTGTGAACCTCACACCCACCTCATCTCTTTCACCTGCTACCTGGCCCAGATTAGGAGAAGAGCAGTTAAAAATAGTCCCATTGCAAAAGCCAGGCGAGACCACCTGGCTTCAGTGCAGAGCAGGTTCACACCTCTCAGTGTCATCTTCTCACCCCAGTTACCTTGCTGGCCTCCCACACCCCTCCCCAGACCCAGCACAGCACTGGCTCCCTCATGCTGATGTGAAACACGCTGAATAATTGATGATCTAGTTTGCTGACTGAACTGAAAAATGGGTTTTTTGGGTCAATCCAGAATGAAATGCTTCTTTTTTTTTTTCTCCCCCCCCCCAACCCAAGATCTGAGAAAGAAACCCACAGACAAGCATGTTTAACAGTGAATTAAACATTTTGTTTTGAAGTTTAGTTAAAGCTCTTTCGTGTGTCCTCTTGGGTCAAAACAGACAGAGAAGGAACAAGGAGAGAATAACAAGAGATAGGAAATAAACAGGTTATGTCCCTGAAACCTGCGGTTCCATGCTTGGCTACCCACAGACTGGGCTTATGCTATGTGACCTTATCAGCTCTGCAGCGTCCTAGAAAACTGTGAGGCAAAACTGAGCTACAACGGCATCCTGCATGTTGGCTTAAAGATCCTTGCAAAGTCTTGTGAGAGTGACCTTACCTGCTGTGGTGAACATGGTCTCATCAGCCAGGAGATGAGAGAAGACACATTAAAAGAAAAAAAAAAAAAACAGTAGAAAAAAAAGCCAGCAAAACTGCAAGGGTCCACCAGAAAGGGACAGACAGCAGGAGCTTTGGGATATCTCCAGGGCTGCTGAGGGCACAGCAGACCAAACTGGGCTGAGGAAAACCTCTGTTCATCCTCCTGATTTCCTGTTAAAGTCAGACTATTTCCAAAGATAAGGAAAAAGAGAGGTCTTGAAGGTGACACCCTCCATCACACCTGCAGGGATAAGGAGGAAGAAGCAGTATGTCAAGGATCCTTCATGTCTCTGTATAGGATGTCATGCATCAGCAAGTAGCTACGTGAATGGTCCTGGGAAAAATGCAGAACTCCCACCTCTCCTGGTCTACAGAGGAACACAGTGTCACCTCCCTGGTGGCAGGTCTGTGCGCTGTGCTCTGGTCCCAGCTCTCTATGACTGGTTTGCTGCACATTGAACTGCTCAGAAATGGGGGAAGCAAGAGGGGCAGATAATAGGAAATGTGGATTGCTGTTGAAAAGCTGAAATGGGAGAATTTTGTTTGAAAGCCATTTTCTGGGCAAAAAATTAAATAACCCTTTTTGTCAGAAAATTGAAATTGGCAATAAGAAAACATTTTAAAGAGGAAAATATGTCATCCCTATTCATGGTCCCACCTTACTTCTTTGCTTACACCCTGTTTTACAAGGGCCAAAGGAGTGAGTCCCAGCATGATGTGCCTTCCTGCAGGACACTGAGATCAGGATCTGCTGTTCTGTCTCTTCAGTCACCATGACCAACTAAGATATGATGATTGGGACCATTTAACATGCCATTACCTGCCCATTCACTGCTTTGTTCAGTTCCCTCTGTGTTGCATGGATCAAAGGAAGTACAAGAGGCTCCTTGTAGGTAATGCAGGACTTCTTGTTCCCCCCCGGGTACCATTGCCAGAGAGCATTAACTGGGAGGGAGGTCACGGTGGTCCATCTCTCTTGTCTGACTGTGCAAAGGACCCATGCACACGCAGTTTCCCTCAAGGATTTTCCAAGCGATGAAAGCTTATTACCTGCTTCTGAAAAGAATGTTTGAAAATGATGTGCTTGTCTCTCCCTGCAACAATACAAACCCTAAGTTCAGATAAGATGTGAACTTAGAATTAAAGGCAATAAAATAAAGTAAAATAAAGCACAATATTTTTACAACCAATACAAAAAGAGAATTTGCAAAATAGAGTATGATGTTATCTATATTACATTACTGAGGCTCCTGCAGAGTTTAGTACCGCACAAATCTATCATGAAAGGCCTGCTTGATTTTACACCTAAAGCTTCCTGCTGCAGAAGAACCCAGGATTATTGAACCCTGAATCATGCTATAATGACATAAATATTGACAATCATTGAGGTAAACATCAAGGTTTATTGACCAAGGTGCAGTAGCTATCCAGGTTTACAGAACTAGAAGGAATAGCAAATCATGTTTCATGAGACAGGCTGTCAATACAGACTTTTATCACTTACCCTAGCTGGAAATGTGTGCCCTGAGAGTTTATGTGGAGAGAGCTCATCCCCACTCCTGGGATAGTACACTCCCAGGTGGAGCTGCCCCGGCCCTGGCTGAGCCCATTCCCCCTCACTGACTCATGACAACACTTGCAAATCATGCATTTTTATTAGGATAGCCAAGATAGAAGACTTTCCAGGGAAATTATTTTGTGGACAATTTCCATGCAAACCACCTAATGCAGAGTAACAGAGAGCAGAGACGACTCAGGACTGAAAAAGGAAAAGTCATGCACATTCAAACTCCTGCACATGTGCACACTATGATTAAAATGGCAATTAGGAAAACCTGAGTGACATTTATTAGCCCAGCAGCCTGCATTCCATTACATGCATATGCTTTTCAAATATGGTGTGTGTCCATTCATATACCTATTTATACACTACTTGGGAAGCTTATGCAAGCTCCACTTCATACTTTGCTTGTGCATACACATGGAAAATATTTCTGGGTCATAATCTGTTATCTTTCAGAGCACAAGCCAACTACCAATAACTGATGCAGTTCAAAGAGAACATTTTCCCCAGGCACTTTATTTGGTAATTATCCACCATGGGGTTCCTCATCTGTTATTGGCCTCTGTTTGGACAGGAAACCAAGCTGGAGGGAGTCCTGTTGTGATCAGGTCTGGTGATTTCAGTTATTGTAGGTCCTACATGAATACCTTTCCTGAAGCCTTTCCTCTTCTGAGGAGACTGTAAACAGACGTTCTCGCTTGTCACCGTGACTCTTTCCAGGCAGTCCTGACTCTGACTTTTCCTATTCTAACAGAGGGACTTAGCTTAGACCATGCCTCAACAACCTCTGCATCCCTCATCCATTCAGATGCGTTTCCTGCATATCAAAATATCAGTCTTCTGAGAGTATCTTGTTTCACTGGCAATTTTTCCTTTCTACGGAGGTGGAACTGAACTCATATGTGAGGAAATGCAGCAAACAAGACGGCTTATTTTGCACAGCAGTTTTCCCTCTGTCACCCAATATTGGAGCTACCTGAACACATGCATAACTATATGAGATTCATACTGGTGGAAACTCTCACAATGTCAGATATTTCATTTCCACGCACAGGCTCTGATGATGGCCTAAGTCACTATGGAAATCCTCCCAGCCTCCTTCCTTCACCTTCTGTTATCGATTGTCATTATTTGCCACTGGTGGCAGACATCCTATGCAGACATATTCAAGAAGATGGCCTAGGAATTCTGGGGCTGCTAAAGGAAGAAAATAGAGGACACTTAGATGCCTGGCTTCCTGAGGCAGCTCCACTATCTTACTGATACCGGTAGCACACATCCATCCTCATTTCAAGAGAAAAACTTCTCCTGGATTAATGCAAATTCAGGAAGGGCGATGAATATTCAACAACCTCCAAAAAGGAAAGAGGGAAACACAATGAAATTTTGGGCTGAATATTAAGAAATAATTCCTATTAATTAAAATTAGACTTCAAGGATTTGAACAGAGATCGTAGTCAGCAGTAGTTAGATGGAACCGAATTAATATTTAGCTCTTATTCCTAGGATTTAAATTCTCACTGAGCTGTGTAATATTCTGACTCTAAGCTGTCCAGAGTAGTAGTCTGAATTTGAAATACATTGAGACTCATACAGGAAGTGGCAGAAACAGTCTCATTATTGCTAAAACATATCTTGGCGGATAAACTGCTTTGTTGCAGCGAAGTAAGCCCCAGAATTACTTGATTATTAGTTTTTAGAATGTTTTGCATTTAGTTTTCTTCATTGTCCCCATTCTTATTTTGCTCTTGAGGTGCCATAGTCACTAATTTTGCAAATGACTGGGCTTTTCACAAAATGCATTGGTCATAATCTAGGGAGATGGTATAACAGCATAAAGACTCTCTCTTAAAAGTAGGGAAAAGCTCAGGAAAGTGCTGGATCATATTTAAGCACATGCTTAAACACCAGGCTGAAAAAGGACCCCAAAAGCAAGAAACTAGCAAATCCCCATTAGCATTAAGTCAAAAGAGCTTGAGCCACAGTGTTCATTCCTATTAGCTCTGAACATCAGCACGTATTGGACCCAAAGGCAATCTCAGCTTCAGGGCTTCTGGTGTACATTACTATCGCTATTGCTACTGCTGTTGCCATTGCTACTGCTGTTGCTATTGTTATTGCTATTAACATTAACATTAATATTTTATTTATTTACTTTTTTATACCTTCCTCACATGAATTGTTATTATTATTCCCCACACTTGTTGTTAAGTCTGATATGAAATCTTTCTGTTACCAACTACATAATGTCTAGGACAGACTCTGTAGCGCTGAAATTTCTTCTTCAGTCAATATTAGTAAATTTTTAGAAAATAGAAGTTCTGTGTCACGGTAGATCATGCCTTTCCTAACTACATTGGTGACTTTACATACAGAAGTTGCTTTGTCCTTTAGTGAGCCCAGAAGTCTGGAGGTCCAGTTTGTCATTGCAGTTGTTCAGCTCATGAAAAGTAATAAAATATTCATTGTTTCCTTGCTCTTGCTATAATTTTTTTGGACGATCACATTTGCCCTGCAGCCACCGTGAAGTATAGCTCTAAGTTCACTGCAAGGACCCAGTAGGATATGTCCTTGAACTGAAAGGACTTAAGCAAAACACATTTAGGTAGTTCAATGGGTACCTGTCTTGTAATTTTGAGATGGTAAGACATGGGCCAGTGCATTCCTTACTCCCACGGACCATGTAATGCAGCTTAAGTGAGACACAGGTTGAGCATTAAAGCTTCTGTTGAACTGGACATGTCTTGAAGGAAGCAGACATCAGACCTCAGCTTCTCCCAACACAGTCTTAAACTTGACCTGTTAAGTCTGTGATACCACCTCGGAGCTGTCTGACAACCACTGGGGACAGATGACAGCTGAACATGCCATAGAATAAAAGAAGAATTAATCAGTCAGGTTAACCTCCTTGCATATTTCTCTTTTTCTTAAATTCCACCAAACTAGATCTCAAATATGGTATTAATGTGATGACCTGGTGCTGAATTTACATTTACTTCCATCAGAATAGTCACGGTTCACTCCAGCTCAGCCACACGGCACATATGGTACCCTTAGTACAGGGCCAAATCCCATCGCACTGTGGCTTCTGTGCAAACAAAGTGCAAAATACCTGTCTCATGATGTTTGACCTTGGCCCACTCTTGGGTTTGAAAATCTGTCTAACACCACTGTTTTGACAAGTTAGTTATAATGGATTAATTAGCATTCTAGGGGTAATGCAGGGTCCCTCTCTTGCAGTGAAAGGTTCTGACTTCCTCCTCGGTGAATTAATCCTTTTATTTTCAGGTTTGGACTTACTCATTCTGTGGAATGACCCCAAATCTCTTCAGGAGCTTTCATTAAATACACACGGCTCCTCCTTGAAAAACTGCTGTTCCTGTGGTGAGCAATACTCAAATGTTGCAGCTCTGCTTAACAAGTTTGTGACCCCCCCCAGGGGCCACACACTTCCAGTGACAGAAAGCCCTATGTTTAAGTGTTCTCATTCAGAGGAATCAAGTAACCTACCAAGCAATAACTGCAGCGAAGGACCCTGCTGTCACAGCTTGCTAAAAGATGCACGTCCATCCCCCGAACTTGTCTGCTGCAACTCCCACTCACAGACTGCAAAGGCAAAGCATCTTGAAAGCTTTTGTGTGCTGGTTAAGATCAAAGAAATTTGGTTGCATAAATCATAATATTTCTGGAATACTAAACTGGAATAAAAGGAAGCTAGCGTTGCAAATGGAGGGAAATGTAAATGCGGAACGTTAAACAATCTCCCCTAATGGACCCGCCTCAAGCTCGCTGACCTCAGCCACCAAACAGGCTGGCAACGACTGTTCTCACTTCTGACACAAATGACAGGATGCGAGGGTGCAGTGCGAGGGCTGGGCTGAGATGGATTCCTGCTTACTGGGATTCCAAGTGGGCTTGCAGACTGCTGTTCAGCCCCTGCTAAGACTGAACTATGCATTAACACATTGGATGTTCTTGCGGAGAAGATGACCCTGTTGCACAGAGCCCATGGGGCTGACTTGTTGCTTAACACATTGACTGTTATCCCAAATCCCCAAAACTGTTTGTTGTAGCAGATGAAAGAAATACATACAGCCCCTGATTCAAGGTAAAGCTGGAAACCAGCTCAGGCTGGGGTGGTTACTGCTGTGGTATTGTGTGAGTTAAAGAACCGCACATGTGTAACACTACCCACAGCTGCAACCAGGTCTCTTGGGTCTGGTAACCTGCATAAGGTGCTCGAGACAAGCTCTGC
This sequence comes from Fregata magnificens, assembly GCA_013389945.1. NCBI lineage: Eukaryota > Metazoa > Chordata > Aves > Suliformes > Fregatidae > Fregata > Fregata magnificens. The sequence continues at coordinate 293,320 of WAAD01021026.1, read as the reverse complement.
TTCCTCCTGCCAGCCAGACACTAGTATTTGCTTAGGCTGGAGACTGACTGACTAGAAGGTGGTTTTGCAGAAAGGAACGTGGGAGTCCTTGTGGGCAGCAAGTTGAATGTGAGCCAATGTTATGCCCTTGCGGTAAAGAAAGCCAATGGCATCCCGCACTGGATTAGGCAGAGTACTGCCAGCAAGTTGAGGGAGGTGACCCTTCCCCTCTGCTCAGCATGGGTGATAAACATCTGTAGTGCTGTAGTGATGGACTCCCCAGTAGAAGATAGACAGGTATATCCTGGAGTGAGTCCAGAGCAAGGCAATGAAGATGATTAAGGGACTGGAGTATCTATGGTATGGGGAGAGGCTGAAAGACCTGGGAGTGTTCAGCCTGGAGAAGAGAATTCTCAGGGGCATCTTATCGATGTGTATCCATGCCCGATGGGAGGGTGTAAAGAAGACATAGCCAGACTCTTATCTATGTTATTCAGTGACAAGACAAAAGGAAATGGGCATAAACTGAAATACAGGAAATTCCATTTAAAAATAAGAAAAGACTTTTTTTACTGTGAGTGTGATCAAACACTGCAACAGGTTGCCACAGAGGTTATGGACTCTCCATCCTTGGAGATATTGAAAACCCAGCTAGCCATGGTCCTGGGCAACCTGCTCCAGTTGACCCTGCTTTGAGAAGGGGGTTGGGACTGGAAGGTCTCCAGAGGTGCCTCCAGCCTCAGCAATTCTGTGATTCTGTGGTTCTGTGATGTTTCTAATGTTGTTGTTTAGACTGCTGATTTGTGGGACAGTGGCTGACATTACACGTTCTCATCTTATCTAAAGCTTTGTGCTTCCAGTAGGATAAACCTAACCCCACGCTAGGACAAATGCCCTGGCCCAATGGAAAACAGATTCCCGTTAAATCCTCAGCGCTGGGCTTCATAGGTCTTTGGAAAGGGTATGAATTCACCAGGGTGGTCTAACTGTGTTCTGCATCCATTTCTGACCATAGCAGATAACAATAGTGTCATTTCTACAAGACTCAAAACCAAATAATTAACTCAAGATCTCTCTTAGACTGGTATTTCAAGTAGATAATAGAGAAGTCACGGAGCTGAGCAGGAGGTTACAAGCAAAAAACCCTGTATTATTAATCCCACATGTAGCACCAATGATTTACCTGTCAAATCACTTCATATTACTATTTTGAATCCCTCTTGGAAGCTAAAAATGCCCCAAGCAAAGCCAAGTCATTAACTTGTACATAATAAAAAACCCCATATTTTTGAAAAATCAGTGTTCCGCTTAAGAAATGACGCTGCTTTATGTTACGTCTATCCATAAAGGGACCAAAAGAATTATCCTGGGCATGCAGGCACTGGTGCGTACGTATCAGCTGAAACCACGGAGAAAGGATTTCTGTTATAAACTAGCCCCTCTGCAACCAGTTTGTCAAATCATTTGTATAAAATAAGTTTACCCGTTATTCCCTGCAGAACCAGGCTTTCTCTGCACATTTCTATGGTACCCAGTCAGACTAGACTCTGTCCTTCTCTGAATTGGTCCAGAAATACTTCTGTGGCAGGACAAAACCAGGAGCTTCAGGATGGAGAACATGGTGGAGGGGTAGTTGGTACTAGCCAGGGCTCCTGAAGTATCTAGGAGGTGCGGCCACAGTCCAGCAAGCAGCTGGTAAGCAAAAACATCTTAAACAATTCCAGCAATGCAGCCTGATCAGCAGCCTTCCTCCCGGGCTGGAGTAGCTGTGCTTGAACCTACAGGAAGGAACCTCCATGTTCTCTGCAGAAGGTGAATGCCCTCACCACAAGGCTTGAAAAACAATCTCTGCTCAAGTCTCAGCTCTCTCCTTCCCTCTGATTTTTGACTAGAAATTCCATCTAGGTGCCAAGACATGTTTCCCAATTAAGAATGTGTTGACACTGGTACATTCCCATGAGCAGCATTAGTTTGAAGACATCGATGTTTTTTGAGGAAAAGCTGTTTCTGGGAAGGCTCACTTCCCTGCTGTGATCCTGCACTGTTCTGTGAGCCATCTGGGTGACACTTCCTCCAACGTGCTGGGCCAGCACCAGTCCTTTCCTCCACTTACATCTACCTCCAGCACATGGTCCCTGCACCCATCTCTGGCCAGAAGGTGCTTTGCACCTCTGCAAGGTGCTGCAAGTGATCGTGCTCCCTTGTCAGAGCATGCATCAAGACATAAGGTGGTATGTGGCCTGTCCCTGTTGGATCAGGGCTTCTATTTAATTTGTCTATCACTGGTAACTATCTGCATAAAAAGATTCATTATTGGGCAACATATGATTTGTCCACATTAGGGAAATGAGAACAGAATTGCTATCTGTCCATTACATTTGCATAGGCTGCGAGATCCTTTTACATTCAGTTGAAATTCCTACTGAGGACATGTATGGGTCTGCAGAAATGCAAATACATTCCCTTTCCTTTTCCACAGGGATGACTTTTTGAACACAAAGCTTCCTAGAGCAAATATTAATGCTGTTACAGTTAGACACCCCAGCAGAACTGCCTGAATGGGATAAAAGTAGCTGGGAAGTGGGGTTCACATTTTGTCTCTGGTAGAAGGACAAAACCAGTTAAAAACTGCCAAACCTAAAAAAAGAGAACAGGAAAACAAAACACCTCTGGCAGAGTCCAAACTGCCCATTGACAGGTTGCACCCTGCTTGAGTCTTGAGGGCTCTTGCCAGCAAGAGCTTCACAAATTCATTGACCCCATGAGCACTTGCACAAGACCACAGTACTCAACAGCACAGTCAGTGAAGCAAAACCCCACTTCAATTCCACCAGCAGGACAGAAAGAAAAAATGACAACCAAGAAGGAGCCAGTCTGGCTTCAGAGGGACAGAATGAAAGATTCAAACGTGTTTAAGGTAATGACACCTAAAGAAGATGAGAGGGAAAAAAATCACACTTCTTCTCTGAACATACATTGCACAGGGAGGGCTGCAGCAAGTTAAATTCATCCACAGTGTGCTGTGATGTTGTTGATTCAAACAGACATGTTTCACATGTTCAAACATGTTAAGGCTGATTCAAGTCTAATTTATTCAGGCTGATCTTTAGGACTTGGCAAGGTGCAACACGGTCCAGTCTCTTGATGTAGTGCAGGCCTCAAGATCATGCAGGTTTTTCTGTCCTGTGATTGCAGGCAAACCTCAGCATGCTTTGTCAAAGTTTGGGCAGCCAACCTAAGAACCTAGGCTCCCCCTGTTCAGTGAATACTTCATGGAGACAGAGGCATTGCCAGATGGCCATTCACCCCGCCTAACTCCGCCAATGTGTACACCAACACTCTCAGGGAATTTGATAGTCATAATTTTTAAGCCAGTGCTGTGATTTTGAGGATATATTTCCTGCTATTTAAATGTCAAGCAATAGTTTTCAGATAGCTGGTTTCTGCGTGAGTCATGTTCTTTCCCACTTCTTCAGGGATGCAGGGGCAGGTTACACCAGGACTGGAAAAAGCGCTACCAGATGCCCTGTCCAAATGTGCAAGGTGATTACAATTTGGGAAAGAAAGAAGGATACAAAAACTCTTGCAGCTCACAGGATCTATGAGTCTCCGTCAGGGAGCTTCAGAAGACACTAGACTGTTTGGTTTTGCATTTGAAGTTAGGCAGGCCCTTCCGGTGCAATTCATGTAGCCGAAGGATAGGGAATGAACCACTAACAATAAGGCTCAAAGGGAAGTCCTTTGTGTTTTGAGCTCAGGAAGGAACACATCCTTGCTCAAGAAGTAACAAGTTACAAGGAAAAATTCACTGCTGTGCCAACTGGGTACCACGAACACTCAGATCTTCTGCGGTGGGAGACACAAGGGCAATATTATGAGGACAGCTTCCCTGTCTTTCAAGGATGAAAGCAACATAATAGGTTGTTACAAGCTAAAAAATTAATTATTTTGCATACGTCTGACAAACTTTTTCCATGAGCTCAGAAGGCTTTTGACATCTTCCAAAATCAAGGTCAAAATCTGAGTTACCAAAGGACAATTCTCTACCCCAAAAGCAATCCTTTAAAAGAAAGGAATTTGACCAGGCACCCACGCCTTGATGGGCTGTGAGGGTAGGACAGGGCTCTTTTCTGCAGGGTCATGCTTATGATGTGGTCTAGCCCGAGGTGATTTGGTGTCTAAGCATGAGCATGGGACTCCCACATGCCGTGTAGGGACGTTCGCTCTGCCTCAGTTTGTTGGCTGTAGCAGGCAGTGGTAAAAAACCGTTCTTAGTGTCACAGACAGGGAGGGCTTTCACTACTGTGCTGAATGGCCCTCTGCATCTATAAAAGATGTTTTTCTGTTTCTCTAGCATCATTTAAATCAATGATTCAGTGTGTGCCTCCCTACTAAACCCACACAGGCAATACCACTGGCTTATTATCCACCTCAGGAAACTGTTTTTGATTGACATTGATTTATGTTTGACAGAATTGTCACCTACAGTATTGTTCATCAAGTTATTTTCTTTAGATATTAGTCATGGACTTGATCTTATTTCTCTCATCAATTAGCAAGCCCCAAAGTTAAATGTAGCGGCCTGTTATTTCCTGAAGTCTTGTCTTTGTCTTTCATAACTGGTTCTCACCCCTCTGTTCTCACCTGAGCTGATGGCCAGTGAATCCAGCATTCAGCCTTTCTTTTCCACTGTTTTGGGGTTCATTTCCCCCTTCTCATCAGCAAAAGGTTCCCCCTTCCTTAAGTCCAGGTTGTTTAAAGTGGATCTTCAGGCTGCACAAAGGGTTGCTTTTTCCTTTTCCCAGAAATGTGACACACCAAAATACACCTCCAATCCACATTAGGAAGGTTCAGTCTTAGCCAATTTGGAGGGTTTTTTTGGTTTTGTTTTGTTTTGTTCTGTTCTGTTTTGGTTTGGTTTTTAATGCAGATTTCAATGAAATTAACTTCTTGCAGTGGAAAATAGTTCATACTAAAATGTTCAACCAGTTTAGCAGGACAAATCTTTTCCCTCAGCTCTGGTTCTGGCCACCCACCTTCTCCAAAGCCACGATAAAGGAAACCTCAGACTCTGCGCTTGCTGCTTCTGGCTTGTTCCAGTATCTGTGCAAATCAGAAGGAGACTCCCTAAACAGCTCCATGGTACTGGTTATAAACCGGTGAGTGCAGAAGCAGGCCAAGTGCTACACTGGACTCTCTTTGGAAGGGTTCAGAGAAGAGAAAGGACAGTGGGAGGTGGAATAGATCACAGATTGACACTGGATGAGTAAATTTATACAGTTTAGCTAAACAACCCCTTAAAGCCCAGTCTGGGGAATGATGAGCAGCAGCCACTGCACAACTCCCTACATCACGCAAGGACCTCTCCCTCCCGGAGTCCTGGGAACTGCAGGAACACAGTGGCTGCTCCTCAGGTGCACCATGTCCCAAAGCAGCCAGGACCATCAGGAAGAAGACATGCCTGTCCCCTTCTACACCAGTTCATGGGGTAAGTCATACCAGCCTGCTTGTGCTTTCCTGAGTGCCTTATGGGACAATGCCATGCTGCACCTCCCTATTTCCTCCTCCAGAGTTCAACACCACCATTTAGGGCTATGAACAGATATGATTTATGGAGGGTGGAGGGGCTCATGCAGAGGGGAAAAACTGGGGGGAGATGTTATTAGGATGGCAAAGCAAGAATGAGGACAAGAAAATAATTAGAAATCTCTATTTCCCTCTCTAGCCTCATACACTTCTATCTTTTCACTCTCTCATCTTTGCTTTTCTAACACAGTGAACAACCTAGCTGCTGTCATTTCCCAGAGATTGGCAGGTTCTTTATCTCCCAAGACATTTTCTATCAGCCAGTCTGCAGAACCACAGGAATCTTTGGTCAGGCATCAGCCCACTACTGAGTATGTAGGAATAAAGGTAGTTTTCTCTGTCTTTAACTCATTAATTTGAAGGGGGTGTGGGTAGGGCAAAAGAAGAGCCCCTTCCTTTGGGGGAACATAGCTGCTGGGTTTGGAGCCCTGGCTCATCGGCTTACAGCCCTCAGATTAACAGGTAACATTAGTGTTAGAGACAGCAGGCATGTCTGCTTTCTGGAGGTGCATGCAGAGGCTTTAACCAAAAGGCTATTTATATGGAAATTTGCAGACATGATTCATGAGTCCTCATAGGATCCACAGCTACAGCAACCTTCAGAGGGAAAAAATTGGTCTTGATGGTCATAGTGATGGGATGGGGATCACAGCAGGGGAAGAAGTGTCTTTGTACACTTTGTACACTGCCAGCACACCTTTGCATGAGCTGAGGGAGTTCATCTGAACATTAGGGAACTGAGCCAGATGTTCAGTCACATGAGTAGCTGTTTTCTTTGACTTTTCAAGGTCCAGCCCAAATCTGAATGCAAGTTAAATTGATTATGTGATTCAAAATGACTGAAGGTTCTATGCTATGAACATTGCTGTATAATAACTTGTAGTCAATTTTGTCTGAAGGCACAAAGATTATCTAAGTAGAATGTTTCGTCTAAGATTTGACTCACATGCAGTTTATGACGCTCAGGATAAAAAATAATATTGCTTGACTTGAAGTGCATTGTGTGCTTGGACGCTGTCAGCTTGAGCACAGTGGAGAAACAAGATAATTTTGGCAGGGGTGATCCCACAGAAGCTAGTAGTTATCCAAGCTACCTTCCCACTAACTATCTTAAGAACTCTCAAAGTCTTGCTCCATCGGGACTGCAGTCCAAGCATAAGAATTAAGAAAGATTTTAATTAAACCTTTTGAGATTGAAGTTTGCCTTATGGTTTCCTTCTGTTGTCCTTTTTTTGGTATGGCAGAGCATTACCCAGGTGCGTGTACTGGTGACACTAAATTTGGGTAAGTTGCCGCTGATTCACAAAGGAGAAGTAGTTTGATTATATCCTTTCAAGGTTATCTTAAGACAAGGTTATCGTAAGATAAGGTTACCTTATAAGACTTATGTTTTTTGGTATCCTCGCCACTTGAACTCTCTACCTGGCACATGAGTGTCCCCTTTCATATCTCTTCTTAATAAAATCCCCTGATTCCTCACCCTGTCTGCTGGTAGCCTTAGTGTGTACCAGCGATCATTGAGGGAACTCATAGCAACTTTATAATGATCATATTAAAAAATGGGACATACTGCAATAACTAATGCTAGTTCCTGGATAAATCTTGTTATATCTGAAGGGTTTGTGGATTATCTGAATGAGTTTAAGATTTCTTAACAACAAAAGAGTGGTTTATCCTACCAAGAAGAAGACAATACCATGCATGCTGCTGGGATTCTGCTGTTAATATGGTTTATACACTGAAGTAGCTGAGAATCAGAAAAATACAACAGATTTACATAAGCTTCAAAAGCTGTCCAAGCTAACTTTAACTTGATGGAAAACTTTGTTTGTGTGTAAAGTGTGACCACATCTCCCAAGAAAAAGCTCAGTCCTTTTCAGATCAAACAGATAAGCGACATGCTGTCACATAGCTCAGGGAGTAATGACAGACGACAAGAAAGTGCCTGCAGACATTTATTTGAACTGTTGAATTAAATTTATTTGGTTGTACTTATGACAACATTTTTCCTTAGTTTTCCAGGTGTTCTTGTCACCTGCCTTTTATTAGGTGAAGTTACAGGAAGCTAGTTTTAAGACTTTGTTTTTGAGTATTGGCACAGGAAACTAGGCAGTGAAAGGTCCAGTGTTTGAAAAGGCATAAAATGCATTGCTGAACTTGAGGTACCACAGTACTTACAAAAACTTTGTTCCTGTGCAGTTTTGAAGTGGTGCATCAGGAGATGCGTACAAACAACCACAATGAAATAGCACAACTCTTCCTCTGAATTTAAACCAATTAACCATGAAGTAAGTGAAAATTGTGAATATTAGAGTTGAATAATTTCTTGATTTGAGAAAATTGGGCTTTATTCAACAAAGAAATCAGGGAGTCAGACAGCACTGAATATACTGAATATAAAGCCAGCACACACATATCAGGTAAGCTGAGATGAGAGGACAGATCTATTAGATTGTTTCTTTAATAGCTAAGCCCAGGCAGAAAGAGAAAAAACAGCTCATCTCAAGAAAGCAATATGACCAATAAAGCCCAGAGGTCCTCCATCCCTGGTGGCTTTCAAGACAAGGCTAGAACAAAGACAAAGTGCACCTGATGTAGCTAGAGCCGTGCAGTAAATGACAGTGACCAGGATCTGACTCATCACAACTGAATTTTAGGAATTTTCTTAATGTGCCCAAGTTCCCAGTCTAGTCTCAGTCAGGAGCCAAGGTGCCTTCTGCAGTCAGCAGATAAAAATGGGACCTTTCTAAGTACAATTCGTCTTATCTAAGATCAGAATTGCCACCTGGAGGAGGTTGTAGAGAGAACCTAGACTCCTGGTTTTCGAATAGCTAATATTTGGTGATATGTATCCCTTCTGAGCCTCATCCTATTTATTGAAGGAATGTGCTGAGAGAAGAATTTTGCCTGGGTTTTACTCTACCTTCTCATTTTGGGAGCTCAGCAGACTCCTTTGCAATGTCCCAGCTGCTTGTGATAGGAGGTTAATCTTTTAATGAGATTTTAGAAGTCTTTATTGCTAGTTTTATGTAAGGAGTCCAGAATCCCAATGTCAGGAGCTTAATAAATAAGGTTTGTTGGTCTGGGGAATTCCACAGATCTGGAGCAAAAATTACAAGAGAGTTTACTCATACATTAGGCTGTCTAATAGTCAGGAGCTTATTCTTCTGTACAGTCAGTGAAGAGAAAGCAGCTCCTCTATTTGGCAATTCAGATCTCAAATGGAGCCTGTTTTCTGTTACTTCAGCAATTCTTATAGTGTATTAAGCCTTGAGCTCCATCTTTATAGCAGAGACACTGGAAGCAAAACCAATGTACACATTTTTTCCATTATACCATTATTATATGGAACAAATGAGTTCCATATAACAATAAAAATCACGTTTATTAAATACTATTAATCAGCTGTAAGCCCCATAGTAGCTTAATGCTACATGTGGAGTGAAGTTTTAGGCTTGGATCTATATGATTGCCTGAAAGTACGTATTACCTGCTAACTGTAACTAGTGGGTAACTCATGAAGATCTCAAGAATGCAAATTCTTCATAGTCTCCTCAGTTTTCTCTGATTGGTTTTCATTGAGCCTTACATTTTTCAGGTGAAATGGGAACTGCATGAAAAGGATATTCCTTCTCCAGCTTCAGAGATTTGAAAGTTGCTGGCAACGTACAGTTCTTTTTCACAGAAGAGATTTCTCGGTTTTATTGGAAGGCCATTTCTATAGCTATAACTAAAAGGAAGCTCACGTGAGAGGGACTGCAAGGAAAATTTGAAGGTTCATTTCCATTTTTCTCAATAAATTATGCATTGAAATCAGTCTTTGTATTAAAACTCCTGACTCTGCGCTGTCAGGTGGAGCTGAGTAAGAGCCAAGGATCGTTTCATTGGGAAGACAGGACTAAATGGCAATGACACGTCTCAACCCAGAAGGATCTCAGTTGGCTAAATAGAAAGCAGCTGCTGAATTGTTTGTTTAAACTCCAGCTTGGTAGTCTGCTATTGCACTTCCTATGCTTTCTAGGAATTGCTGCCTGGAAAAGTGAACTTCCCTGGCAGCAAAGCTGGCTTTCTGGGCACCTGCAAATGAGAAGCTAGTAGGGATGTGCTAGCACAAGATGCAACAGTTACAGCAGTCTGCCCTCCATGTACACTGTACCTCACTACATTCAGTGATTCCAGCTCTTTACATGGAGCGTTGCCACCCACACTTCCTCTGTCCTGCCATGAGTTTGCAGCATACTTTAATTCTGGCCTGAACTGAAACATGTGATTATTCCCAATGAATTGTTTGTTGTGATTCCAACCTTCTTTGCTGATTTTCTGCCTATGCTTCTGGCCTCTCTTGATCCTTTAATATTATTTCTCCTCCTTTCTCATGTTTAATTACCTCTCCATGCAGCTCATCTGTGAATTTAATTAATGGGTGATTGCAGCAGTATGGGAAGTAATAGATACAATGTGACATAACATATTCTGTCCTACATACACACAGTTTTATCCATGACTGTCCCTCTCTGTTCTTCCCTTGCAGACTTTGATTCGTTATTCAGAGCTTGCAACACTGCTCGTGAATTTTTCTGTGTCAGAGTTTTGAGATGTTACCTTAAATGCCCTCGCTAGCTAGCTCCAGGCCGTTCCCCATGCAGGACCCTGGCTCTCCGAGCATGGCGGGGCTGGCTCCCACCCTGCTGCCTGGGACCCTCGCACCCTTGCTCCACAGGGCAAGACACCCAAAACACTCGGCGTTGCAGGGCATAGACTGAGTTTTGGATCTGGCCCCTAAATCACCTTTTAAAACAGGAAACTTAACTGCTGGTAATTTTGGAAGGTTTCACTTCCAATTACGTGTGTTAAGATTTCAACAGCTGGGAGAAGCATCTCCATAATTTCTGAGCACCAAGCTGGGAAGACTAGAGTTGCCTTTTAAATATTCTTCTTTAGCAGAAGCATAGTGAACGTCCCCAACAAATTCCCACTTCTTGGCTTCCCTGTGACTTCTTTTCTTTTTCTTCCCACATGTCCCCTTCTTTTTGCTTTCCAGGAGATTATAACAGAGGTTGACAAAGTGCTAATCTTGCTGAGGATTACGCACAAGGAATCTCTATTGATTTCTTTTTTTTCTTTTACAGAAATAATAAAAGTCTGCATTGCAGGGTTTTGGGAGCTGCTGGGGATGATAAGGCACTTTTTGCTAACATTAACTTTAAGGTTTTTGCTTGCATAAAATATTGATTTATTAGAGAATCTATGAAAAATATGCTAGTAGAGAACGTGTTATATTTATATAACTGAAAATCCTCATTAGTGTATATAATAGCTGAGATATAATAATCCAGGCAAAGGAATGTTTTTACTATTATTTTTATATAGTGCTGTAAGTTTATACAGTGCTATACAAACTGTGCAAGTAGTCCCTCAGATACTTATTGTACAGTGCGGTGTGTCTGTCCTATTGGGCAAGTATTTGATTTGTGGCAAGTGGATATAATTCTGTAGTAATGCCATTTTTTCCATTGCATTTTCATGAGATTTGCATTAGTTTGAAAAGAAACTCTGTCTCATCACCAGTCATTATGATGGCTGGACAGGAGAGGTTGTAGGGTTGTATCTGGAAGAAAGAGATTATCTCAGAAGCATTAGGCAAAGGTGTCTCATGCTGCATGGGTAAGAGACATGAGCTCATGACACTCAAAATTTTAAAATACAATATGAAACAACACTGTGAAGGCTATGGCTTCAGACAATTTATTTATCAGTGTACCCATAGTTTCGTATATTGATGCTGCAGCTAAAAAAGGACTCGGGTGGATACCTCCAGCCTGTGTCTCAGAGCCCAAACCTGAAACCTTCGCTCAGAAATGGCAAATGGGGAGAGCTCCTTGACAAAGTGACAGGGTGTTTCTGGAGGGCAGGTGGGGAAAGAGAACATGAGAGGAATTTGGTCACCCGGCATAGTCCCTAGTGTGCATATTGGAAGGCGTCTCCTGGCACTGCTGTTCACTGGAAACAAAAATGCATTCAGGAAAATGGGGAAGGGCATTTCCACAAGTAACAGAAAGCTGTGGTTGAAGTGTGTCATGGCAGGGCATCTCGTCAGGCTCGCTGGGAGAGGCAGCATGTTGCAGTCTCTGAAAGGAGCCTGAAGACACCTGTGAGCTTGGATCTTTCAAAATTCAGGACAAGTGGGGAGGGAAGGATGTTCCTCTGTTGGTGGGTGCAACATGGGTGAGTATATCTAATAAATCCCAGCAGTGAGTGCTAAGGTTTGGGAGGCATCTCATAATGCTACATACAAGCAAAACAAATACTCAACATCCCAGAGAGAGGCATGGACACTACTTGCTTAGGAAAATGGGATCGTATGTCCTTTCATTTCCTTGATGGAAGGCTTTGCAACAGGCAAATCCTCGTTTCGTTCCCCTCCCCTCAAGGCACAGACAGGACCCGGTGCCTGCTGTCAGAGATTCGTCAAGAGTAAAGATCAAAGATGGAGAGTATTACCGCCAACTCCTGTTAATCCACCTCCCCAGACAGCCTTGGGTCATTACATACTGCTTGTTATTTATTTATTGAGATTTATCCAGAATAAACATGAGTGTTCCTGCACGTACTCCAAGGACATGTGAAGGTCTTTAAAACCAGCCCGATCACCAGCCCTCTCCTCCCTCCTTGCCACCCAGCTTCCCCCAACAAAATCTGGACAAGAGACAGTGAAATAGGCTCAGTTCTTACCCTCCTACCCTTCCTTCTCAGAGCTAGCACAGGTACTGGGGCTTTCAGAAAGCCTTAGAGTGTAACAATTTCAGGTCATTTCCCTCCTGGGAGGCATATACGCAAAGTAAGGGCCTGCTCTGGAAAGTACCCTGCCACTAAAGGGTAGCTTACTTGCCTGCCTGATGCAGAAGGATCCCTTCCACTGCTTTCACCAGCGCATACAGTGCAGGATGGGACCAACTCATCCATGGTGCACTGGAGATGATGACAGCACTGCCAGTCGGGACTGCCAATTGCCAGATCGCTAGAGGAGCTCACAACATTTTGATATAGTGGACATGCTTCAGAAGAACGTGGGAGATGGACAACCATCTCTGCTCTTCTGTGGGGGAAATCTAGTACTGAGGTGTTCAAGAACTGCAGGACTTTGGTTTTGAAAGGCTGGTGGGTTTTTAAGGTCCTTCTGTAAAGGCAGAACCTGTAAAAAAAGTCATGGTAGCATGTAGTACAGTGCCCAGTCTGTCCAACCTGGATGGGAGGGGAGCTAAAATGCACTCAGTAACTGTAGGCCTCTTTCAAGGACTGTAACTGGCAGGATGATGCCTCATGTCCCCAAAGCATCTGATCTGGTTCTGAACACCGTAGGAAGTTGGGGGGTGTAAAATTGGGTGTCTGATGTCTCTCTCCCTATCGTACCAGCTGTTAGATCTGTAGCAGCAAGGTTTACCACTCCATAAGGTTTTTATTCCTCCTCCTCTCACTTTAATTATAAGATTGCCAGTCACCTCTGTGGAAGAAAACACCTTGTCATCTGGAAGCTGAGAAAGTCCTGAATACTTAGAGCTCTTGGGATGCATAACGTCATTGGGCAGTCATTTCCCCAGCAATTTTGGCAGCTGTTCCATCAGATGTTTCTTTACAGCAGACTCCAAATCATATCGTTCAAATGAAATATTTGGAATGCCTGTATCATGTCTTTTGCTCCAATAATAGATTATTTCTCTGGGATGACCATAGAGAAATAAGGGTGAAAGGTCACACTACTAATCCCGCTTCAGCTGTTATCATTGTCTTTTAACTTTCCATTAATTAGGTTTCTTTCCTATCAGCAGCTCCAGAGGCTGAGTCTAACCAGCTGAAAGTCACATTTGCCATAGTGAATGGTGTGGTTTTGGAATTCAGCATTAGTTTTCAAGGGAACTTTCCCAACTATTTCAGCAGGATAATAGTCAGCAGATTATTGTGAGAGATTTGCTGTTTACTGCTAGAATTGCTCACCACTTTCAAGACTAAGAAGTAATTGTGATAGCTATCAATACAGTTATGAGGCAGTCACAACGTTAACTCCAGGAGAAATTGTCCATCCAAAGAGCTTCTGAAGCAGTTAACCTTGAGTTTGTGAAATATATAAGAAAATTATTGCTATTGGGGCATTATTAGAACTGTCTACTACTACAGCTAAATTTAGATACCCCTTTAAACTGAGCTCATGCCCCAAAATTTATAATGTACTTAAATAAATAGATTCCATTTACCTGAAACTCTTGAATTTAAACTAATTCAAAATCCAATCAGTACATAAAATCTCTTCCTCATGGAGATTCTGTGCTGAGAGGTAACTTGTCTCTTAATTTCCACACACAGTTTTGTGTTTTGAGTCCCAGAAACACAGCTATCCACTGCATTTAGATTTTTAGCAACTGTCATGACTCCTTTATGGCTCTTCCACTGTATGGAATAAATGTCCATACTGACTTCAAGTCACCTCCTGAGAAGTCACAGAATTTCATTAAGAAATGAGGTAAGAAATGAGAGCATTTCCCACATATTAAAAGAAATACTGGCTTAAACTCAGGGAGCTTTGGCCACCTACACAAGCCAAGGATCTTTCCAATAGACAGGACCCAAGCCTTCAGCCACCTCCTGACTTCTGCTATGATCAGGAGATGGGCACCACCAGAAGGTGATATATCACATCCTAAGGCTTTCTCTGTGGTCCTCTGGAGATGCCTTTCTTTCTCCATGTATGGTGGGAGGAACCCAGAAAACTAGCTTAAGACAACTGACTTTTAGTCAACTAAAGACAGTGGGATGAAGCCCACACTGTGTTCAACAGATATGTCAACGCATGCAAACTTTTCCCACAAGAGGACTGGTTTAGGAAGACCCAAGAACAGGAAGTGTGGTATGGGAAAGGCAGTTTCTGATGTAGATCATACCTCACAGTGGGCTCATCTCAAAGCTGCAGTACTATTCCATGTTTTCTCAATACATAAATACATGGAAGTATACCTAAAGATAAAATTTGCATATTAAGGAAGGACCTGAAATTAAGTTCCATATTCAGATTATAGTACCTATTACAGTCTACTTTAGAAAAAGGTGTTTGTTGGAGCAAATTATTTCACATTCAGGCATATAGATACAATAAAATAGCATAATTGCACGCAGAGACATCCGTAATACAGTAGAAAATGCATATACCCTACTCACTTATGCTATTAAAGTTTCAGTTGTACGATTCATACTGAGGTTCCCTGAGTGCTTACTGCCATTGGAATCAGCAAGAGTGTTCCAGTTAGGACTTGCCAACATGAATACAAGAATTGCACATTCTAGCCATAAATAAGTGAAAGTCAGGCTTCTGGCTGTATTTGTCTACCTGGGACCTAGTCTGTATTCTGACATTGCACTGCATTTCTAGAACACTTTGAAGATAAAAGCAGTCTGAGGGCAAATCTTAAAAAAGGATGGTGGGGAGGGGAAAGAAGAAACACCTTATCATCCCTTTCAGGTCCTATTTTGTCAATCTTTCCACAGATAAATCAAAAAGAGAATCAAGATGCCAGCACGTGTCTTGGTTGTATTATCTTAAGATAGATTTATATCAAATACACAAATAAATTGATTTTTTTAAGTCAACTACACAGGTGGTTGCGTAATGTTATTGACATTTAAAGAGACTCAGAATTTTCTATTCATTAAAAATATTAGGGAAACCATTCTCCCATTTAATATCCCTTTAACAGACTGATTTACTTTTCTAATGTGTTCTATTAACAAACATCAATACATCAGCATTTTTCCTCCAAGTCAAAGCTTGGAAGGGTGAAATTTTCCAGATAATTGATGGACCATTTAAAAGTCATTATGAAGAAGAGGACAAAGTGGAGTCATGCTGGAACAGTGCAAGGCTAAAAGTATTCTGGACCCATTCTGAAGATATAGCTAGAGGTGCTAGAGGCCTTGCTCCTGTCTGATGCTTCTTTACCAAACCCTTGTCTCCTATCACTTGTGTGAGACTCATTGCACCCAAAATCTGAATTGTCCTTTGGAGACCAGTCTTATCCCTCATAGGCTGCATAGGGAACCGCTGTTCCCACTGTAAGATGGGCTGCTTACGGAAGTGCCTGGGTGCTTATCTGATACCTAAATTATGTGGGAAAACTCCAGGGCTTTATCTCCTGGACAAACCATTTCATCAACTTGACTAACCAGAGTGAAGGAATAGGAGACTGACAAAAGCACTTCGTAACTCACAGTGAAGTTCTGGTGTCTCAGCAAACAGCTTAGCAGCACGTAGACATAGGCTACCCTTCTGCTCACATCTCAAGGAACTTCTAAACTTTTAGTGCAGTGCTGTCTGACTTTCACTTGCCGTATGGCACCCACGTCTCTGAGCATGTTTCAAGCTTGTACTGAAGGAACACACTGAAGGAGCTATTATTTTTGTGTTCTCATTACCTAAAATGCATCATCCCCCTAGCAGCATCTAGCCAGCTATTGAAGAAAAGACAGGAAAAGAGGGGCAAATTCTTGGATATAGCACAAAAGTTGAAAAAGCAGGGGAGAATGACAAGGTCCCTGAACAGCACTGAAAACACAGCTGCTATAGCTGCCCAGCACTTGGGGATGATTTGCAATGTGATCCTTCACAAACTTACCAGATCCAGTGTCAGTGCACTCCGTGTCATTCAAAGAAACAACTAGTTCTGATGGATTTAGTCTCATTTCAACATGTTTAATTGTGTCTTAGCAAAGGAATAACCACTGTCATCCTGCCTCTCTGGAAAGAAGAAAGGTGGTAGCTGTGTCTTCCATGATAGTCGCAATAAATGACGGTGAAGATGTGCTCCTCAGAGCCCTGTGTGCAACAGAATTTTCTAGACTGGAACCACTGGGGATCAGTATGGACATCTAGGCTGACCTCCTGCATCACCAGGCCAAACACTTCACCCAGTGATCCATGCAGCTTTCTTATCTCTGCTTGCTGAGCTAGAACATTTGGTTTAATAAGAGACAGGCCAATCTTTATCAAAGGCCTGAAGAGAAAAAAGACTCCCCCGTGTCCTTTGGGAAGCCATTCCATTTGTCATTAGATGTATCTTTTACTTAATATCTTGTGACTAATTTCATCCCTTGCCTGAAGAATATTCAAACATATATTCATTTTCCATGAACCCCATATGAATTTAGATCACCAAGGTGATGCATATGGCAACTCAGATTTACTCCCAGAGAAGGCTGGATGAATATATTATTGATGTGGTGAGACAGGGATAAGAGCTTTCTCTTTCCAATCTAGGCTGCAGTTTCTACCATAGCTGGGTTGTGTGAACTGGAGTTCTCACCCACAGTTTTTAGTTAAGGGTAAGAAGTATCCCAAAGGAGGAGGAAAGGTCAGACCTTTCTATACTTAGATGGCTAGACTCCATTTTAGAAAGGGGAAAGTTGAGAAATAAGGGAGCTTATTTTGGGATTGATTTGAAGAACTCCTACATTGTGGCTGCTGAAATCTGAGCTAGACTTGGCAAGGCAGTGGGGAACCTCTAGCTTTCCCCAGGTTTTTACTTTTGTTTTGGATTCCTAAAGAAATCTGTTTTCCAGTGATGTTTATTAGTTACCCTGTAAGACAAGGAGTATTTGGTGCCATCAAGCAATTCCTCCTTTTTGGAAGTATTGACTTGATTCCTGAAGTGAAAATTGCATGTAAGATAGTTTCTTCCAGAAATGACCAGGTGTTAAATGATACGTGTTCATCATCTCTCAATCAAAGCATGTGGTGTCACTCACCCTGGCCAGCTTCATTGTTGTTCTTATTATAGGATCTCCTACAAAGGTCACATTTAACTACTAAAAATAAATCCATAGCCCAAAAAACATTTGTTCCTCAGCAAACAGTTTGAGAAAATATAGGCTACTCCTGTATTAAAAGTACAGATCCAGGTCACTGAGCTGACCTACTTAGGGGATATTTTAGGGCTTCCCGAAAGGTTTCATGTCCTCCAAATGTCAATCTTATTTCAGTTCCATGCATCAGCATAAGTCTTCTTACTTCAGAGGAGACTGTTATTTAGATGTAGATTTTATCAAAGTTTAACCAGCTTAACATTTCTTTTGAGAAACTCATAGAAAGTTGAGATGAACTTGACTATAGCGTTTAGCAGCAGGAAGAGGACTTGAGTAAAACCTTATTTTGGTCCCAAATGATAAGACTGATTCACATCTTAGTCTCTTTGACTACATGATGTGTAATTCTACCAAAACCAGAGAAAACTTGACATGTGAGCAGAGTCAGCCCTCTTTGTTTAAATGCTACTGAGGGTGCTGTTTTGAGAGCAGTCTCTTTCTGAACTCAGACAAGGGATAGGACCCAAGGAGCAACCTGATTTCCACCCCATGTTCCAGCTCACAGAATTATGAGATGCTTTCTCTATAGCGTGAGCATGCTTAGCCTTTGCCTTTTTCTTGTTGGTATGATATTGAGTGGAGTCAATTGGGGAAAAGTCTTCCTAGCATTGATGCAGTAAAGTCAGGTCAGCATAAGCACTGGTCTTCATTTAGGCTGGTGTGACTGGACTATCTATTTTGGGTCATCACCTACACCTGATGAGGTGTAACCTTCTCTCAAGAAATTGCTTTCACTGACCATGGGCTTGGCCATGCCACTCGTGATGTTGCAGTCATCCAGGCGTCAAACTCTTAGCAGCTTTCAGCTGGCCATTTCTTCAAGGGCTGGTGCAGGATGACTCTCCAAACATACTTATCAAGTTGGGCTCTGCATGGCATGCTGCAAGGACAGGACAATGGTGTTAAGCTAACAAGTCAGAGGAAAAGTGTAGGAAGTCACAAGAGAAACCTGAGTGGAAGGAGAAGCCAGGAGCAAAGCATGAAATAACACAGGAGAACCAAGGCTTAGGTCTCCCTCTTCAGCATTTCTTACTGACTACCCGGGGGAAGTCCCTGCCCTGTGCATTGGTTTCTCTGCATTCTGTCTTGAAGTGCTGAACTTTCTCTCTACTTTGTGCAGAAAGTCTGGCATTTCACTTTGAGCAGACATGGTAGCAGGCACCAGTCTGAGGTATGCGTGTGAGCCTAGTTCTCCTGCAAAACATGGAAACTGCTTCCAGCTGAATGGTTCTTGGCAAAATAACCTAGAAGACCTTAGCAAAAATAGTCCAAGTAACTCTGAGCAAGGTGCTTTTAAAGACCCTATCAAACCCCACAGCATATATTTAGATACTACCAAAATCTGATATTGTGTACTGCCTTGCCAGACTTCCACCTTACAGCAGGAAGGACAGAACTATTTCTCCTCCCAAGAGGGATGTGAGAAAAGATCAGTGGCAGTATATGAGCTCAGAGCCTCTCATGATGGGAGCTGATAAGGGCACAGGTGCAGATACAGTTAGCTGGAGCAGAGAACCCATTAGGATTATTCTAGCAGTGGCCTGCATGGGGAACAGAGCAGAGCCTAACAGAAACCACTGAGCAGGTGAGCTGGAGATCAATCCTGCAGGGCTCTGCCCACCCCTCCTCTCCCCACAGAATGATCAGTGGCTGCACAGGCTCTGCCTTCTGCTGATCGTACCCAGAGACCACAACCTGCCTCCTGTTTGCCTCACAATTAGATAGCTCAGGATTTCTAAGACTACATTTCCCCTGTTGATAACACCTCACCCTTTTTCTGTGTTCTGTGCCCCATGAAGAACAAAGACCATTACAGTGAAAACTCAAATAAATTTCTGACCACATGCTCCTAAGTGACAACAATTGCACTGTTAAGTCTGAAATACATCTTTTGGAAGAAACCAAGATTTTGGGGACAATATGCATGAGTGGGTAGAGTCAGGTGGCAGTTTCAAGTGTGAGAGAGACACATCTCTAATGGGTAGACTGCTTATTGGAGCCTGCCGCAGAGGTATTTCCTGGTGGGAGTGAGGGATAGCACAGCCATGATATCACAAGGGATTCTAATTTACTGGTGACATTATTAGAGCAAGACCATTAAACCCAACCTTGTGCATTTCAGTCTAATCACATCTTCAGATAGAAAAATACTTTCACAAGCCTTAAGCTGGAATTGATTTTTTTTCATACACCAGGAATTGAAATCAAGGCAAAAATGGTTGGAAATTATTTAGCAGTTACCAAGAATTAAAGAAAATCCTTTATTGTTAATCAAAGTGGATTAATATTTTTTTTTTTATTGAGGAGCTATAATATATTTTACCCAGTTTATTAACTAAGCTCAGCTGAGGATCAGTTTCTTAGAATGGTTGTCATTGAAGACGACTGCTGTTTGCTATTATGTGATTGTTTATCTGCTTGCATCCAAGCAGCCCTCTGATGGATAAGTTGCCTTCCAGTGCTTTCAATTTGTATAACAGCATGGTGCATCAAAATGCCATTAACACTGAACAAAAGAAATCTATTAATAGAGAGGTCTGGATGGTCAATAACTCCTCAGCATGTATGCATGGTAAACACTCAAGATGCCCATACTATCAATGGTTTGCTATGCTTTGGGTCTCTGGAGATTACTTTCTGTAGATCAGATATCTGTATGTGGCCAGCTACAACAGCAGAAGCTACCTTGCAGCCATCCATCAGTCCCAAACACAACATCTCAGCAGTTCAGTATTGACAAGCACCCTGCAGCCTCTTTTCCAGTCTCTAGCAGGCTTGGTGGTCTGTCTGTTTGGGGGATGAAAGTGTCTCCTAGAATCTGTCGAGGTCATATCTAGTGTAGGCAATGGTGTGACCATAATCCATTCATAATCCCTTGTTCCTCTTCAATTCTAGCTAAATGCTTTTCTTGAGACACTTTGTGGTCTCACATTTTGCTGCAATTTGCCCGAGCTCTTTCATTGTTTCCATGACATGTGCCCCTACACCTCTCCAAAAGGCAGTGTTTTTCTTTAACCTTCCTTGTTCTCAACTCACCATCAGTTCTGCCTCCTGACCTTGCCAGGGAGTCTCATTAGGCAAAAATTACTTCTCTGGTGATGGTCCACAGAGCAATCCTCCCAGGCATCACCACTGAGGCTGGTTTTCCCTGAACTCTTGCCAGCCTGTTGATGTTGAACTTGGCATGGAGACTCCAAGAGAGTCCAAGAGAGCCACAGCCCTTTTTAAACATGCCATCCAGCTCCACAGGGAGAGTTCCTGGGGTTATTTCACTCCTCCTTGGTCCCTCTAAATTTTGCTCTAAAAGCCAGCTATTTTCCCACTTGACTCATGACTGCTTTCCCCATAAGAGACACCCACTGTACCAAGGGCACTATCAAGCAGTTTGATATAGATCTGCACAAAGCAGACTTGCTTCACCAGTGCCAGAAATTCTCATTATCCTTCTGAGGCTCCCCATACCAAACCACTTTGCCTGAGAAAAAGGTCTGCTATGGAATCCCACATCTGCAACCCATCATTCTGCCATGTGGCTCTGCTGGCATTTTCCATCCCTTAACTCTTCCAGCTGTCTCTGTTGATAGCATAACCTGTTAGGAAGTTTGTCTGATTTATACATGTTGCTGGTGCAGGTTTCCTGGAGAAGTAGGGGTCAAACAGTATTTTTTACTCAGGGACACTTGCTCCAACAGGCTGCGCAGTCGTATCATGGTATTTCCTGCATGACTCATGCCAAAGCAGCTGCTGATGGTGAGATTGTAATTGTAACCACTTAGAAATGATAAAGCTCCATGCCTGTTATCACACTATTCTGATAATTAATCTCTGTTAGCGATTAGTGTTGAAGGGATTGCAGATCTGTGAAGTCAACTTTCACAGTCACTTTGACAAAGGAAGTGCTGAGCAGTCTGGTAGATTTACTACATGGCCCAAGACTCTCTGTCTCGGATGTAGGAATGGAGTGGTTGGCCTGCAAAGACCAGATCTCAACCTGAAGCTGGGTCTTCCTGCAGCATATATTTTGGCAGGGGTTTTCTTCGCATTTACCTGGATGACTGGAAGAAGTTGGATGACTTTTTCTTATTCAATATGGACTCCTTGGGAAGTTTTGGACGTTGACTTTGCTGGTGAAGAAAGTAAACATGAAGGTTTAACAAAATGAAAAGTCACAACTAGTGACAAGTTTGCAGATGACACCAAGCTGAGTGGTGCGGTTGGCTTGTTTGGGAGAAGGCATGCCATCCACAGGCTGGAGGAGTTTGCTCATGCGAACATCATGAAGTTCAACAAGGCCAAGTGCAAGGTCCTGCACCTGGGTCAGGGCAAACCCCGGTATCAGTACAGACTTGGGGATGAAGGAATTGAGAGTAGCCCTGTGGAGAAGGACTTGGGGATACTGGTGGATGAAAAATTGGATATGTGCCATTAGTGTGTGCTTGCAGCCCAGAAAGCCAACCATATCCTGGGCTGCATCAAAAGAAATGTGGCCAGCAGGTTGCAGGAGGTGATTCTCCCCCTCTACTCTGCTCTCGTGAGACCCCACTGCATCCAGCTCTGGAGTCTCCAGGACAAGAAAGACATGGACCTGTTAGAGACGGTCCAGAGGAGGGTGATGAAAATGGTCAGAGGGCTGGAGCCCCTCTTCTAGAAAGAAAGGCTGAGATCATTCGGGTTGTTTAGCCTGGAGAAGAGCAGGCTTTGAGGAGACCTTATTGTGGCCTTTCAACATATAAAGAGGGCTTAAAAGAAAGACAAAGAGAGACTTTTTACCAAGACCTGTAGTGACAGGACAATGGGCAATGGTTTTAAACTGAAAGAGGGTAGGTTCAGATTGGACATAAGGAAGAAATTTTTTATTATAAGGGTGGTAAGACACTGGAACAGCTTGCCCAGAGAAGCTGCGGATGCCCCATCACTGGAAGTGTTCAAGGTCAGGTTGGATGAGGCTTTGAGCAACTTGATCTAATGAAAAATGTCCTTGCCCCTGGCAGGGGGGTTGGACTAGATGATCTTTAATTGTCCCTTCCAACACAAACCGTTCTGTGATTCTATGAACTATAACTGGTCTGGATTTTCAAGGGCATTCACAGATCTAAAGGAGAGGGAGATGCCAAATGTTATTTTCAACATCACCTAAGCAAGATATTGTCTAATGCCATGAAAATCAGTTCCTTGGGTAGACTATGTTTCATGTTATTGACTTACTAGATGAGGAGAGAAAAATGTCTTATGGATCAAGAGGGTGTCTCTTGGAATTGAGGTTTCTCTTTCCCAGGAGCGGGCTGTTCCTACTAGGGTCCAAAATATTTCTTACCTTCTTCCACTCTTCCAGCACAACTTGACTTTTCTCTGCTTTTACATAGCAGCTTCAGAAGGAGGCTTGGAGACTATACCAGCTTGATGTTCTCTGTAATCTGATGGTTTTGGTGGATTCAGAAGACCAAGTGGGAGGGGGGCACCAGCCCCTTGGTCTGAAATTCCTCTTGCATGGAGTTGCTTACAGGTCTTAGGTATGGGTTTGGTCCAGCTCTGGTTCTATGCAATTTTGGGCACAAAACAGGCTACATGATGCTCATCTTGGGCACAGGCAAAGGAGGGGACCAGCTCTCCAAGGAACCTGAAAGTTATAAACATTGAGCTGTGGGTGCATTGAGAGTTAGGTGGAATCCTGAATGGTGACTTTCAGGAGGGCAAATTTGAACATAGACCTGGTGTTCTACCTCCAGTGCCTAAATCTTTGTAAAATCAGGATATTAGGAACTGGACAATAGTACAGTGTCTAGCTTTAGGAGCAGTGTGTCCACTGCCACACCATGCACTAATTATTCATTTCTGTGTTTACACAAGTTTGGAGATATATATATTTAAGCCTAACTATACATCCTGTTTTCTTATTTTCTTAATTAGAATATTTGTATATATATTTTTATATATATATATATTTATAAACTTACTGTGAACAAAGGTGTTCTTTTTGTTAGCCACATATGCTTGCACCTTTGCTCAAGGGCTAATAAAAACTTCTGCAGGTTGTTTTGCTATTTGGACTGCTAAAAGAAGCATCTGAGATGTGGGGTATAGTGCCTCTTTCTCTCATCAGTTTCTCCAGCTCTCATCACCTAGCCTATCATATTTGTTTCTGTTTTCTTAACTCTTTCTACTGTAACCTCATGTCAAAATAAATACAGTATTTTGGGTGGCTTCTTATGAGAATCATATCCATGTAAAGAGTACCAGTAACAGATGATGGCTCTATATGTGTTGCAGAAAACTATATTGGCCTCTTTTGATTCTCTTTCACATTCCAAACTTTATTGCAAACTTAATCAAATGTTTTGAAAAATACTAAAACAGTGTAAATAGAGATTGACAGAAAAATATCTTGGAATAAATAGAGCTGCTGGAAAAAATACGGTTTTAGAGTGTGGGAGAGTGCCAGTCTCACAAGTAGACAATTTCAACAAAACAGGTTGCTGTGAGTGAATAAATATATGTGTAATTATTTGTGTGGACTGTGAATGGAAAGGATCACTGGAAACTGAGTGCAAAAATGTGGCAATGTATAGGGCAAATTGAGATGGCTCAAGTAGAGCAGTATCAAACTTCAGAAGGAAGTAGCTGTTTCCATCTCCTGGGGGAAACATCCTGGAAACATAGGCAAACATGTTCAGCAAAATTTTTTATGATGTTGGTGCTGCCTGTGCCATTCAGCGCTGCTATTTCATCTGGTTCCATCAGTGGTTAGTTGTCCTCCCAAGAACAATGAGAAGCCCCAACGGCACTGAGGGGAGATGAACTGTGGAGATCTTGCACAAAACTGGATCCCTCCTAAGATCTATCACGTATTTGTTCAGTGCAGCCTGCAAAATTACAAAATTAATTCATACCTTACTGACATTAATTAGAATCCTAACTATCATCAGTTAGCTAGGTAGATAACAGTAGTGCAAATAACTGATTCACGTACTGTGTGAGATGCTGGGTCCCCCCCCACTCCTGCTTTTGAGCACAATGATTTGACAATGGGCACAAAACATAGGATCAATTATATTGATCATCCCAGCATGTTTTCCCTCTCTCATACGGCTTGTTATTCACCTGCTTTAACAAACTGTGATACATCAACAGAAATCGTGGTGTCACATATGATATGTCCTGACAGCCAGCCAGGATAAAGGATATTATGGAGGATTTACCACTGAGCACTAATTAACAGCTAAATTATCTAGCTGAAATCAGGTGACTACCCCAGACAGCGTCCCAGGACACCACTTCCTTTCAGCCACTCTCTGAATAAGGATTACCAGACAATCTGACACAAGAAACAACAATTTCAAATGGCATTGCTAGAGAGAAAAAAAGCTCCGGAGGTCCAGTTATTCCCTTCACTCAGAGATTATAATTGGGTTGAACTGGGTCTAACATCTCCCATTCAGTGACAGCCCGTTGAGTGCACAGTCATCAAAGCTCAAAGAGAAGGTAGTAAAGGAAAGACTGAAGACAGATGTAACAGCAGGAATAGCGAAATATTGGTGAGCTCACAGTGCTTACCCCTGATCTCTAGTTCATGGTGTCCATCTTATGGCAGGTACTCTTAGGCACCAAAAAGAAACAAGAAGGCAATGAAAGTAATTGTTTCTGTGGGTCATCGAAGGAGTTCAAGGAAAACATGGGGCAGCCCAGCTAGCTAATCTGAATGGGACCTAGGTATCCCAGGCCTTGTTGTAAATGTCCCAGTAAAATAAAGCCTTGCAGAAGAAATCGAATAATTAACAGATCCACCAGCATTTTATTTGATGCTTCTGAGCTAACAAACTTTTGCAGAAACCCAATGTTTCCAGGAATCCTGACTGTCCAGCACAGGGGTGGTGGTCTGCAGCTCCAGGATGTAAAAGAAAAAGAAAGAAGGGAGTAATTGGTAGGGAGAACTCAGATAATCCTTCTCTCAGTGGTCATCCCAGATGCTATGAGTCTGGGTGGACCCACAAGGAAACCAGTCCAATGCTGGAAGACTTTATTTCAGGGTATGCATCTCTTGAGCCCCACAGGAGTGACTCCCTCAGGACTGTATCTCCGAGTCCCTGTCTCCAGGATAATCAGCAATACAGGGACTGCAAGAGTGTCTGTGCAAGTAGGTACATGAAAGTCCAGGAGCCTGAATTTAACTGGGGATGCTGAGCAGGGAATCCAAAGGAGGAATAGACACTTCTGTCTGCTTCACTGCAGCTTGTATCAATTACACTGAGCAGCTACCGGGAACAGACACTGGTTTGTTAATGCAGCATATTACTGTTGCCAAAGTGAAACTTTCTCTGAATTTCTGGTTTGCAAGACGTTAGTTCAGTCAGAAACCAAATTTCAAAAAACAACAGTTCCTGTGAAGTGTAAATCGTGGGTTTGTGGCTGCTCTTCCTGAAGTTTTGTAGACCAGAGCTCTGCACATTTTGTTGTGATCAAGAATTTCTGGACATCAGCTTTGTGTTTTGCTTTCAGTCTAGTCTGTGCATCTGTCAGTCTCTGTCAAACTCAAATGCTATCCTTTCACTCAAAAATGAGAGCTGAGGCTTCTGTCTCATATCTGAAGGAAACCAAGCTCGCCTTGAATTTTTCAATGTAGATGTGGACTGACCAGCCTTTCTGAAGTCTGTATCAAATTTGCTTACAAGTGCTTCCTCTGAAAGGCAAGAGATGTCACAATATGCCTGGGATGAGTGCCTGGGGAAGGAGGGAGCTCGGCCACGTGGGACTGATGCCCACCTCCAGAGGGAACAGGGCTTGGTGCCTCCCTGCCTTGCAGCCTGCATCCCAGCACCTCCTTCCAGGGAGTCAGTTGTCATCAAGCTCTTTTTCTCTCCAGGGAAGCTGTTTCTTTGCAGCTATAGCAAGGTCTCTGCTTAGTGCCTCCTCTTACTCAGAGTATATCTTGTGCACAGCAGGGAGCAACTTCAAAGGAATCCTTTTTTTTCCAGCCTTCTGTTAGTTTTCCAGACAGCCCTTCCACTATCTTCCATGGTTCAGCATTGAGGTGCCTGCTTCAGGGGCACTTTCTGACCTGAGATGACTTGTATCTTCAAGCTTGCAGAAAACAGGCTGAAGTTTATGCCTGATCTAAAAGCAGATGTATTCAGGCTGTTGAGGAACCAGCTGCACTCTGCTCCCATTTACCTGAGGGGTGAAACGTGGAGTGACCCTCTGGGAGCACGAAAGCACCTAGGGCTTGCAGAATCTGCCCTAGGGATCCTCAAAGTTATTGCCCTTGTTCTGAATGAGTTTCATGGAGAAGGAGATTGTGACTGTTAGATGATGAACTCAATCCTTCACCTTCATTTTGTATTAGGGTGATAACAATAGGAAGAGAGAGGAAAGACCCAGCCTGCAAGGGTGCTACTCTGGGACACCTAGCAAAAGATGGAAACCTTCCACTGTGTCCCTGGGAGAAACGGCAGAGGGAGGCACAGAGGGAGGCAGCAGGATTTTTCCCCCACTAAACACAGTGACTCCAGCCTGCGCTGACCGAACTGGTATGGCCACATCAGTGTGACCACTACACAGCAGAGCCACGTCATCTGAAATATCCTCCAGATCGGTCCCAGAGCTGGCTTCATTTTAGGCAGGTGGAGCAAAATCTACCCAGCGACGACACTGCAGGTAGTACAATTTGACATCTCCAGCTGCACGAGTGTGGTTCATTCACTGGGCTTGCCTTGGGGAGCAATGCATTTGAGGATCAGACTTGCTACTTGAGGCTAGCTGGGCTGTGGTGAGCAGGTGAGCAGGAGGTCATCGCTGTTTTGCTCTCAGTCCTGTAGCACAGGACCAGGCAGATATTAGTCTTTACCCCACTGGGTAAAGAAAATGCCACCACATGGTGCTGTTAAAGTGGGAGCAGTGTTTAGACAGCATTGCCTTCTGAATCCTCCATAACAGAACATGCGATGCAGTGTTGAAAGAAAGGTATGGCAGTTTAAAGCATAGGCCCTGGTAAGCAAGTTTATCTTACAATGTGGGAGCTCAGTCACTGCTCTTGAAACAGAGGAAATGGGGAAAAAATTAATCCTGGTTCAGAAATGGTCTCTGCCTGGCATCTCAGGGACTCAGCCCAGCCCTTCTCACCTGAGAAATTGCTAGAGTCAGGGTCTGAGGAAGGCCTGCCTATCCTCAATAGATATTTACAGAGAAGACATAGCTGCTCTTCTTCCTCACTTTGTGCTTCCCCTGGCCTGGCCTGCTGCATTGCTACAGGTAGGATATGATGATTCAGCAGTACTTAGTGAGATGGATTGTCTCTTCAATACTTACTTGTCAGCAGGTGCCTCGCAGGAGCCGTCCTACGACCTGCAGCTGGCGATAAGCAGTCTTCCAGATGTTCCTTGCAGCTTGGCAAGAAACATGCCAACATACTGAAATTTCCTAATTCATTCCGGAGTCCAGCAGCCCAGGAATTTACCTGCATAGGGGGGTGAATTCCTTTCAGACACAGTCCCTCCAGCCGTACTTGCTCAAAACAGCAAGCAAGTGAAATCTTGCATGAGTTTATCTGTATCATGAAGAAGATTAAGTTCCTGGTTACAAAATNTGAATTCCTTTCAGACACAGTCCCTCCAGCCGTACTTGCTCAAAACAGCAAGCAAGTGCTTTCCCTACCCCCCCGGGTTTCTGCAAATTAAATCAGAGTTGTAGGTGAGGCCAGCTCTGAAGGTTGGTCCCTTCCCTGCCCAGTTATATTCATAGTTTCGTTGCTGCTGTTGAATATAAATGAAGTTTCAAAGCGCGTTGGAAGAGCTGTCTCTCTCCTCCCTGTCTCTCTTCTCTTTGAGGGAATCTGGCTGGGCTTCAGCTTGTTGTGAATTCTGGGTGTCTGAGACTGCAGATGAAGCATCCTTAAGCTTCTCTGAGATGACTGTCCTTTGATGTTTAAAAGGTTTTGAGGAATGTTGACTCCTCATTTCTGTTCACCTTTTTTCCCTCAGGAAGGCAACTGACTTGTAGCCATATCTGCTTACCTTGTGAAATCCTCTGGATTCAGAACCGTGTGCCAGCTATATATCACAAATATGCCAACGGGTTTTGTTTTTTCCCTGAGACCACACTTTGTACATTTACCAAAGCAGATGTCAAATCTGAGGAGGGCTTGAGCTGCCTGCCCTCTACCTGTGCTGTCAGCTGCTGGGGCACAACCACGAAAGGCCTTTGGGCTGTAAGAGCCGACCTTGTTTAGGTGATGTGTAACTCTGTGGGATGTCTGAGGTTCCTCAGTGCTTTTATTTCATGCGTTCATTGGAAAATTAATTGCTAAGATTCATTTTGTAGGACCCTGATGCATGCAGCTCCTTGAATGCTCTCCCCCGGGTGTGTCGCTGGGCACTGAAAGCAGGATGCCTTGCCGAGTCTCTGCACCAAACCTTGCTGACACCCCTCGTTGGCATTTCCAAAGAGGCCTTCATATATATGACATATGATTCAAAAGTTGTTCTAAATCTAGAGGATTTCCCAAGCTCTGCAGAACAATTGCATAATGAGGAAAGAGCTTTTAAACCCCTCAAAGGTTTATTTTCTCTTTCTGTGGCCATAAAATGAAATGTTTTATTCACATCCGTACTCCCATGAGTACAGTTTCTGTAATAAAAGATGCAACAAATGAAACTCTAACACCAGCATTGGATTAGAGCGTGTTGTCATTAAACTGCTTAGAATTGTTTTCAGTCTTTTGCTTTAACTTGGATAAATTAGTTCATCATTAGTTTCCACAGTGAGATTTCCATTTTCCTTTCTCCATGTTTGATACCAAAGTGCTTCAAAGCAGCTTTCCTAGTGACATACTGTATCAGGGAGGAGGCATGCTGTTCCCCAAACACAGTTGCCTCTCATTTCTTAACCAAAGTAAGTCAGACAGAATAGTTCCAGAGAAAAATATTGTTGTGTTTGTTATTAAGCATGCATATCTCATTTAATATCAAGGTCAAAAAGTATTAATATGTCAAAAATATATTTTATTCTAACAGGAATTATAATTTTTATTGTGATATTTATGAATTTAAATAATTCTGAGCACTCCCTTGCATAAAAATGTTTGCCTTGCTCAGCAGCAGACATGAGGCAAAGTGTGCTGAATAACAGGCTTTCCAGCACTGCAGCAAGTATCCTGTTGTGCTGTCATGGCAGGAAGATTGGTCTAACCTTCTGCTTTCTTGCAAGTCACCACTGAAACCTTATAAGGGGGCTGTGACAGTTTGAATATCCTCCCTCCCCATCATTATATCACACATGTGTCTATAACAACCGGCAGCAAATGTCAGTCAGAAGCGAGCCCTGGTCATTGTTTGGTTGACCTTTTCAAGTGGTTATGCTGGAGGCTCTTAGTCAAATTTTCTCATTGCTGGGTGCTCTTCTGCAGTGCTGATGCTCAGCCTGTCGCCAATAATCTATTACTGCACCCACTATATGCTCTCCTCTGCTCTTTCACCTCTTGGGTCTGTATTCAACACAACACATCACACAGAGAGGCAGAGGTTCATCAAGACCAATTTCAAGCTTTTATTTCGTGTCTCACTTTAGGAGCATGTTGTATGTAAGGTGCATAGGCTCCCTCTTTAGTCAGTGAAGAGAAATTGTCACTTTCAGGAGAACAATGAATTCATTCTGCAAATGGCCATCAATCTTGGCCCGAGCAAAAATCGGGAGTGCAAAGGGCCACTTACAGTTTGGTCTGTCAGGGTTACCACTGCTGGACACCTCTACCAGAAATCTCTTTTCACTCAGCTGTATGTCTAAGCACAACTCACTGCTCCTGGGGAGAGATCCAGGTGCCAGCCCAGGACTCAGGGCTGGATTATCTCTCGGCACACATGTTTTAGGTAACCCTCAGCATCTGTCCCTGTGCCTCAGTCTCTGTATATGGAGATGGCAGTGGCGCTGCAGGGGAATAAGGTTTGAGGTAAACATATCAGAGGCTCTGCATGCTCATTCCACCTGTGAGGACACAATGAGGGTATGATGTCATGGTTGCCCATGCTTATTCCACTGGTTAGGACCCAAGGTGGGCATGATGTCACAGCTGAGCATCCCAGAGCAGTAGAGCTGGAGGAAGTCAGCTGGAATGTAGAGGTCTGTGGGAAAGGGGTAGTTGCTCAGCACCCTGCCCATTTCACCAAACCATAGCAACAGGTGAAGCAGCTGGGGAGAAAAGGAAAATATTTTAATTCACAATTTACAGGGCTACAAAGAGGAGTAGCTGTGTCTTTTTTCAAGTTATTAAAATATCATTTCCCAAGGTAATTCTGCAAAATGCTGTGTGGAGAAATCCTGATGCTTACTTGAAGAGTTAGGACTGCCTAAAAGCCTAATGGGATTCTTTGGCTCAAATAGGAAATACACTCTTTGTGATCATGATGTAAAGGGGATCTGTGTCTGACCAGTACCAAGCAGTTTGGGAGCACCCTGAGAGCTGGAGCAGCTGGTCTGTGTAACTGATACGGGACAGTCGGTGCTGGTCTGACACTTGGAAACAGGACACAATCTGGGGTGAAGGTGACCTTCACTCTCAGTCTGTTAAATGTAGTTGGTCTTAAAGGGGATCATCAGTCTATGGAGGAGAACCGGTATTTTTCTGAAAACCAGTGCTTTCAGATGTATCCCGCCTTTGAAATCAACTCTTCTTTTTTTGGATTTACTGACTTCCTAGCGCAATTGCTTTCTCCCCATTTGTCTGACAGTGGGTCATGCCTTTTTTCCACCATTGGCTTCTGTGTAACTTTGGTAAAGAAGAATGCCCCTGCTTTAGTCCTGTGAAAGCAATCGTTCCATCACATAGGTGGGAGGTCCTGTGGGCAACCCAGGTTTGGATGTTGCTGGTCTGACAGTATCCACAGCCCAGGAGAGGTGCCCCGCTAGCACTGCAGAGTGGATCCTCATAAACTGAGCAGGCAGCTTGGGCTGAAACAGAGGGAAAGGGATGAGAAAGAGTATAAACGTCCCATCAACATCGCATCTGGTTAGAAATGAGCACCAAGCCAGATTTGTGCTTTGATCCATACAGAAGCCCAAGCCATGAAAACATCTCCTGAAGTGAGATGCTAAGAGTTCCCCTCTGGGCTTGGTGGCTTTGGCACAAGTTAGGTCTGCTATGTCCATTACCTGTGATGTGCCATGGGACAGCAGAGAGAGAAACCAGGCAACATTCAAGATTAGCATTGTGTGAACAGTGGTCCTCTATTATACAGCCTTAATCTCCAGTGAGGAAGGAATACCTAAACATACTGGCCATTTTAGGCCTTTGTGCCCATCAGAAAACCAGCTCATAGGTCTGTTGTATGGTTAAATACACAACAAGCTATGAGGCATCTAGATGCTGCATTAATGGATACCAACAACTGCATAAGCTGGGTAGATACAGCCCATGGCAGAAAGCGAATGTTATGTTGATTACAGACATAAATAATAAAAGTCCCTTGAAGATTTATAATGAAAGTGAGCAGAAAATTTTACCTGGTGGTACAATTTTCAATCAGTAGCCAAAGTTGTGTGCTGTAGCCTGGTTTCCAGTTATGCTTTTAGCATCTATTTATTAATGTTAATTAGCACAAGTTGTTCAAATGTATCTGCTAGAAGGCAACATCAGCATATCTTATAATGATACATTTCCCAAGGAGGACTCAATGCAATACCTGAGAATAGTCATGCTGGTTCTGTAATGAGATCTTTATTATTCTAATAATTATCATGGATGTGAATAATATTTTACACTTAGAAAGAAAGCTTATTCTTAAAGGATCCCCATAGGCCTTCCAATCCTCTTCACTTCTAGAGTACATCCTGAAAAGACCAATGACTCAGTCCATGTGGGCTGCATGCCACATGCAATGCTCAGAGATAATGGACCTCAGGACACTTTGCAGCTGACCTCAAAAAGCCTCCCTAGGAAAAGGACCTTTTATTGCCATTCTAGCAGTTTTTCAAGAACTCAGGGATCACTATGAGTTATCATTAAATTATATTTATATATCTATTTCACAAAGAATTCTCCATCCTTGGAGGCATTCAAAATCTGGCCAGACAAAACCACAACCCACCTGATCTCCTGGTTTCTCTCTGCTACAATGTTGGTAGTAACGAGACAACTCAGTCCAAGTTTGAACCATATTTTGAAGACCTTCCCTCCACTGCATACAGCCTGTCACAAGGAAGCCTTTACTAATGGGATCAGCAATAACAGAGCGAGCACTAAGAGCCACATTGGAAGTGGCACCGCTAGCTTTCACAGGCAGCTCTGGCACTGTGCCTTGGGCAAAGCACACTTGTCCTTGTGCATTCTCCTGCATTTTGTCAAGTCCTGTTTTAAATAATTGGATTTCCACCACCCTTCAGAAATACAGTATTAAGCAGTATTAGAGCTTTTCTTAGAAAGCTTTTCCTGTTGTGCAGTTCCCATTTTCCACTGTCAGTCTCACCTTTTAACTTTAGGCTGTCCCACATCAGACTACACTGAACAGTTTTGCTCCTTGCCTGGCTATTTAATCACTGTTTGGCCAAGCCATGCATAATTTAGTTCCTTTAATCCTTCCTATTTAGCTTGTCCTTCAATCATTTTGTGGCTGTTCTGAAAGCCCTCTGCTTTCTCTATGGCTTTGTGGTGCCGACATACCCAGATCTCCTGCTGCGCTCCCCTGGATATGCAGGAGTCCTGCTGTCTCTGTTGCCTACAAATCTATCGGGTGATTCTTTCATGAGGCCCGTATGCAGATTTGTGTCGAATTTGTTGTCCCCTTCTACTCCAAGATTTGCTTACCCATAATCACTGCACATCTTTCCCTTCATAACAAGTATTTGCAATCTGTGCTATTTCCTTTGAGGTTCTTGAAATATTTTCCCAGACTTACTCCCCCTTGCTGTTTCCTACTCTCTCTCAAGCTGCCCTTGACTCTTTGCATGCCCTCTTCTGCATGCTTGTGCCTGAGCAATAACCACTCATTCAGTTAGAAACATATGTTTTATAAAAATCTTAGCCTTTTTTAATGAACCTTTCGGACACTGCTGAGGTCAGTACAGACCTATCCTTTCTGGACATTCTTGTATCTGCTGCTAAATGGGAAGTGGAGCATCTTACAGAAAAAGTTAAGAGTTGTGATGTAATCAATCTTGGCTGAATCTCCTTGGCTAAGATGGAGAAGAAAGGGTGTGAAAGGTAGGAAAGTCCTGCTGAAACTTTCAGAGAGTTTCAGATCCTTAAACACAGACTTTGACAGGTCTTCCGAAGCAGAGCCTTCCACACTGAGAAAAGCTCCGTTGGAGGGCCCCCCTGCACTGTGAGAAGATATCTGAGAAGCTCCTCTGCCACATTGGGCTTCCAGCTGTGAGAAGACCTCTGAAAATAAGCACATAAAGACTTCCTTTACACATTCATAACAGAAACTTTGCAAAGGCATTGCCCCTGCAACAAGGCTGTCCACTTGGAGGGCACAGGAAAGGACTGAGTGCTGCTTGGAAAGTGCCAGGTACCAGTCTATGCCATGCAGAGAGGCAATAGAATAGGACTATATCTTACACTGGTTCATGTAGTCAGGACAGTAAGAATGCAAGCCTGTGTAGTGCATGAAGAATGGGAAGGGTGTGTTAATATGGGAGCCAAGAGCAATAAACTTCCTGAGACAGGATTTAACATGATGTCCCCAGACAGAGAGGAGGGCTTCTCATGCTTCAACCTTCTCATGCTTCACTGCAATTTTCTGCTCTTCCTCCCAAGGACTGAACCCTGAACTGGTCCCTGAACCCCAGTCACTGGGGTGGCTCCTCTCCCTGCCTGTCTTGCTTGGCGGAAGCATTCATGCACTTCCCCAACAAATACCAGCCACTGTGATGGCTGCGACGCCTGGTAAGCATGTCAGCCAGCCCATTCAGCAAGGCCCCAGCTCCACCCCAGGCTGAAAGGACTGAAACAGCTCCACAGTAAATACAAACATCTAATGGAACGTAATTACCATCTGCTGCTTTCCAAGGCAACACATCCAAATTACCAATTGGGAAATAATTACAGCCCACAAGTCTCCAGCACGAGGGCCTCAGCTTCCCTCTTGAATCTGCATAACTTCCCGATTCTTCACAAACTGCAGCCCTGCTGCAGGTGCTGACACATCTCTCACCTTTCTTTGGTTGCTGAAATGCACCAAACATCAGGATAGTATTTGTTGAAGGAGTAAATAGTGAGATCCATCCTCTGAGGGCTTGTCTTGTATCAGCCAGAGGCATGTCATAAGCATTTGATGTTACTTACCCCATAAGCAAGGATTTGAAGCTGTGAATGAAGGCAGGGTGGTACAAGCCCAACTTCTGTTCACCGCTTTCAGAAATTTTAGCACCTATTTAAAACACTAAAGCAAATAAAGGAAACTAGTTACTTGCAACAGGATCCTGCAGGGCATGAGTTCCACAACACTAATCACAACACCAAATCCTCTGCACAAAAGACCCATACACATCTGCCCGCATGAGGTCCCAGGCTGAAAACCCTGGGTGCAAATTAGGTGAACAGATACGAAAAATGGACTTCTTTGCTTTGCTTTGTCTTTGCCTCACCCTTCTTTCAGCCTGGCAGCAAACGGTGCAAACTGTACTGCCTCTCTGCCAGCCTGCGCAGTGCTGCTGTGTGCACTGGGGCATTCAGCTAATGCTCCAGCTACGCAGAATCACAGTCATCTGAGGCCCCTCTCGCGGGGCGTTCAGCTCAGCCCACAGCAGCACAACAGAACTGATTTCTTTGTGTCAGACCCTCCATAATAGCTGGCTGCATATCAAAAGGGAGGTGAAGAGAGCAGCTTCTGATCTGTGCACTGATAATAGAATGATTAGCGAGGCCTGACTCAGATTTTCACTCTGTTCACAGGCTAAGGACTTCATTAGCCCACAGTTAAGGGTGCAAATATCTGACAGTTACTTGTACCGTGAGGCTTTTAACTCTCCTGAGTGCACTGTGCTTTTCTTATATGTGTCCCTATATTAGCAAGCCCAGATTGCCAGGGAGGCTGGAAAGCCATTCATAGAGAATGGCTGCAGAAGGAAGAAACTTCACACTACAAATTCCATTTCTACTTGATGTCCAAGTTACACTCTTCCAGGTCCAGTCTTTAAAGGTTATTTTTTGGAAACACTGTTTGGAGGGAATTGTCCCCCATAAAACTATGAGCAATGGGAGAATATCTTTATCTGATGACTGAAGAAAGACCCAAGTCGTTTGCCATATGGTGCAGAAGTGGACTTCAGTTTAATTGCCAGAGTCAAGTCCAATCAGTTTCCCAGAATGAGACTAATCTGATTAGATGAAGTCCTCAGAAGCCAGAATTGCCATGGTATTTGACAATGCCTTTTACTAGAAGCTGGTTTTTTCAGCTTTTTTCTGTAGCTTACAGTGTGTGGCAAAGCTAAGATTAAGAAGCTTTTTTAGTTGTCACATCCTTGTTATGTGTTGCCTTCAATTTATAGACCTTGGTCTGTACAGAATGCAATGAAAAAGGTTGTCTCATGACCCAAAAACCAGATGTTTGTGCTGAAACTATCCCTAATGGGAAAAGGCCACTCTTTAATGAGTCAATGAGTTTGCAGGATGTGTTACTGATGTGGGTGAAGTATTATATGGAGAACTGAACCCTGAGTCATGGACCAACCAAAATGATATGTTGAGGCTGGCACTGGAAAAAAGTTTAGAAAGTCAAACACTCAGAGAACTTCAGGAATTCTATCTTCCATAGACTAAAACAAAGAAGGCAAGGCAGTGGTGATGAGTTAAAGCAGTATTAGTGTTCAGAAGAATGCTAGACGCTAGAAAGGAGGACTGGACACATTACTCTTGAGGGGTAGCTCTCCAAGGTCAAATACATACTGAGCTGGTGAAAGACAAGGGCTGAAAACAAACAGGATGATAAATTTAACATGGAAATGACCGACAGGGTAGAAATGACTGTCCAAGAAAACCAAAATTTGCAGAAGTAAGGTGATTAGGAGAATTTGGAGGCCACGTAGCAGAGGAAGAGGCCAAATGCTGCTAAAGAAACAGATGTAAGGAATAGATTTGCTGCAGGAATGAATATGCAAAAGAAATCAGTGCAAATGTAGATGAGGTGACTGTGGAGCAGGGAGGAGCACCTCATCCTTTAGAAGTAAAAGGGCACAGTAAAAGTAAGAGTTGGAGTCCAAGCAAAATAGAGGGCAGAGTATATGGAAAATTAAATAGGAAAGCAGAAAGAAGAGTGTTCTCAGACAGAAGACAAAGGGAGAAGACTGAAAACACACAAAGAACAGTAGCAAGGTCTATGTGGTTGGGGAGTCCTTATTAAGAACTTCTAGTGGGACTCACACCAGAAGAAATCAGGTTGAAAGGAATGTGTTGTAAATATAGCATTGAAAAGCACCTGGGACTGTAAGGAAGTATCCAGAGCACCCTTTTTATTGAGGCAAATGACACTGCTGCATTCCCAGTTAAATACATAAAGGAGGAATGTGCCAGATGAGGGAAAACTTTCTGCAACCTTCTGTGGGATTTGTGGGATTTCCTGAGACACAGGGGGAAAAAAGGACAAAATAATGAGGTTTAAAAGATGGTGCTAAGAGAAAGGCTTTGGGATGTTCATTCTCTGGAAGGAACTCACAGAAGAAAATACTGCTCATAGCATGGACTTGAGGAGAAAGCTGGTACGATTGAGAAAAAAGTGAGGGGAGAAAGCTGGGAGAGGCTCATGCGTTCTCTATATCTAGTAATAGTACACAGGAGAAGGGAAGTCTGGTAATCAAAGACAGCAGGAATCATGGTGAGGAAAGGATGTGCAGTGAAGAAAGGAAAGGACAAATACAAGCCAGCGGGAGTCTGAATAGTAGTAAAAGTCTGTCAGAGCACCTAAATGGATCAGTATAAAAGGACTGGAACATTAGTGTGTGAACAGAAGCATCAAAAAAAAAGAGAAACATAGCTACTGTGAAGGTGTGAAATTGGAGCTGATAGAGTTAACAAACACAGAAGATCAGTAATTGAGACTGGTTCTTGAGTGTGCAGGCTTTGAGAACTGTCAAGTTAGGTGGTAACGTGACAGACTGATGACAAAAGCAAGGAGACCGTGTCAACAAAAATCTGTCATGGCCTTCCCTAATCTGGGACAGAATAGTAAAAGAGGTTCTATTGGAGAAGTGCTTATAAAAAGCTGAAGACTTGCAGGATTGGGTCTGGAAATGGGTAAATATTTATCGAGAGTTAGTGAAGGAATTTTGTTATGGGGGGACCTTAATTTCCTAGATAATAATTTACAGAACAAGAACAATTGACAGTGGTAAATCTCTGGTGTCTTGGACATGATAACTCATGAGTTTCTTGACCAAATAGTCACTCCATAAGCAAGAGGCAATACTTACACTGAGGAGTTGTGAGGCATTACAAATGGCAGGTTGAACAAAATGACCTTGGGTGGAATGATCATAGAAGGTTTCAACTGAAATCGAATGATAGGACAAAGGATGGATCTGTGGGTAAACTTCTTCAGTTCAAAAAGGGAAGCTCTTACAAACTCGGGGAAGTGTTTAGCAAGGCCTGAAGAGCTCTAGGACTTCAGTTCAGGAACAGCATATCAAATTCCAGGTGTAAAACTATTAGGAGTCTGTATCCAGGCAAGGTTTTCAGGGAAGAGGGCTCCACAGTTAACTGAATGTAGAAGAGGCACATTAGGAGTAAGCAGAGCCTGGAAGGAAGGAGAGCAACTTTTTCTGTAAGCAGTGCAACCAGGAAAGCATGGTTGCTTATGGATGTGTGTTTTGTTTCCTGCACTCCATCTACCCAAAAAAACCCCCACAAAACAACCAAAACAACAACAGAAACGCCAACCTCAAAACCTTAAACAAACTCTCCCATACCACTTATATCATCCCCACCTGGCAAGACTCTGTACAAGCTGTGGGTAGCCTGAAGGCACACGCATGCTCTTTTGCAGGCAGAGCAGGCTGGCTGGGAGGCATGCGCTGACTGACAAGGTGGCAGCTGCCAAACAGAATATATAATGGCTGGGAGATGCTTCCTTTTCCCTCGGTGGAGACACTAATCTCATCTACGCAGCTGCCAATTTTTGAAAAACTTACAGAATTTTAATTATCATAGGTGCTTCTACCATGCTTTAAGGTGGGGTTGAAATTGGCCATTGGGTTTGAAAGTTAGTGCAGGAGAGGAAAGGGGGGGAATGAAAATCTTTTTTTTTCCTTGGGAAACCAAGCTAAAAGAGATTGATCAGCAAAATAGTACATCTTAGAGGTCAAGAAGCACAGTGATGAAGGAAGAACTGCCAAGTGTCAAAGTGAATTACATGTTAAACCAAAGAGAAAAAAACTTTTTGGTTATGTAAATGAAATGAGGATGAGAAAAGAATAAGTGAGGCTAAGATGAAATGAGGGAGATGCTAAATTAAAGCCATACTCAGTAAGACTCCAAAATAAAAGGAGGACTTGGCTTCCATTTTTAATGATGTGGATGTTGACCAGGATATCAGAACAGGAACACAAGGACAGAGACAGAGCAAATGTAACCAAGCAGAGGTAACATTCCAGGAGCTAATGCACAACCCCAAGAGGCACCAGCTAATTCACCACAGGTTCTGAAACAAGCAGCAGTACTGTAGACTGCAGGGATTATGAATCTCCCACATCAGGCCAGTTGCTACAGGCTTGGAGAATGGCAGTTTATTGTTGGGTCCCCAACCCATCCACAGCTCTGAGGTAGATCTCCTTAGACATTTTCCTTAAAGGAAGCTGGCCAAATCAAACAAACAGCTTTCAAACTGACTAAATTGGGTTTTATTTGAGCAGCAACTGGGACAGACGGGTCCATTCAGTCAGACCTGTTCAGACCAGTTGCCTGAAAGAAGTGGCAAACTTTACACAGTCCCTCTAAGGGACCCTCTAAAGGACCCTCTTAGGTTCGTGTCTTGGTGCCACATCTGAGGTCTGTCTGTGAGCCTGTTTCCAGCAGTCACTGCTATCCAGCCTGCCAGAAATGCCTCTCAGCTCTGCCTCGACGGTTAACCTCTGACAGGTTTGATGTCCCCTCCTGATCCCAAGCCCCACAGCCCAGAAGGGAGCACACCCCACTCAGATGTACCCTTGCTGGGGACAAATCCGCCATGGTCATGGGGTCCTGATACGGAAGGGCAAACAATGTGATTTGGAGCCTGAAAGATGAACTCAGCTTGATGCAAGCTTTGAAATAGATTTTGAAGGCAGAAGTAATTAAAGGCATGGATATAAGTGGGAAATGGGCTAGAATGAAGCGTGGCTTTATCCAAAGGAGATTGTGGCAGGCTAATCCGATATCTTTCTCTGATAAGGTAATGGAGTTTTTAGACAAAGGAAACATGCTAGATACCATCTTTGTGGACTTTAAGAAAGCATTCGATATGGTGTCACATGAGGAACTGATTAGTGATGCTAGAGAAAAACAAGGATTACAGAAGAATTATAAGGGAAAGGAGGAACTGCATAAAGACAAGACAGCAAAGGACTTGTGTTAAAGGGAACAGTCAGGCTGGAATAAGGTTACCAGAGTTCCTAAAGGGCTAGGCTTAAGGCCAGTCCTATTTAATATCTTTATTGAAAATCTCAATGAACTGGGTAAAGTGCTAATAACAACTGGTTGGGGGGCACTGTAAATACAGCCAAAATCTGGATACTGTGTCAAGAACCAGACAATCTTGAGGACTAGAGAAATCAAAATTGGAAGAAACATTCTTCCAAAGAAAATTGGAGCAGGATCTGGTAATTTGGTTGTGGAGGAGCCGTGGTGACCCAAGAGTCTCTCTGTGTCTAGGGCCTTCTTTGGGTGTAACTGCTTGTTACTGCTTTGGAGTTTTCCATTGCAACATTTAGTTCGGCCTGCTGAAATGCCCATCGTTTCTCAACTTGGGGTTGAGCTTTGTGAACTACACCGTTCTTGAGATATTTTTTCTCTTAATGAGCTCCCTGTAGATATTTTCAAATTTATCAGCAAGTTAA
Source organism: Fregata magnificens (assembly GCA_013389945.1). Classification (NCBI taxonomy): domain Eukaryota; kingdom Metazoa; phylum Chordata; class Aves; order Suliformes; family Fregatidae; genus Fregata; species Fregata magnificens. The sequence continues at coordinate 252,844 of WAAD01021026.1, read as the reverse complement.
TTAGTTTTGTAGATCAGGATACCCTACGGTTTTCATTTCCATGCAGGGAACACTTTGGCTCTCCATCCCCTGGACATTTATTCAGGATTGACAAGCATGATAGGACTGACTTCAGTTTTAACACCCAACAAGCTCAGGATCCAAAATGTGGAGGGAGAAGGCAGGTGGTGAATTTTGTTGCCATGGATTGCCGTGGCCCATGTGGCTGAATGGCTCTGATATAGCCCTTTGGCTGAAGCACCATCAGGTTTTGGAAGGAGAAAGTTGCATGGAGCTATACAAACCTCAGAAATAACCATTGCATGATCAAGAGTATCAGGAACACTTTCTTCACTTTTTCTTAGGTCCTGTAGAAAAAACTTCTTGTTGGTCCAAATTTCTGCAATTCTGAGGACTGGTAAAAACCAAACCACTTTGAGTTTATTCAGTCTTTAGGCCACCGTCATTTCTGCCCCTCCGTTACAGAGACAGACAAGCAGATTTCCAGGAAGGAAAAATCGTAATTCTGCTGAAGATGTATCAGAACTAACAGATTCTTCATTTACCAAACTGCCAAGCTTTGTGTCAGACTCCTCTTTTGCCCTGGTCCACAGATGTGCCAGATTTGGGGTGGCAGCCACAGCAGGAATTACCTGAGGTGCTTCTTTTCCCTTTGAATACAGAAGAGCAAGTGTTTGCTCTCTGCAGGAACAGCTTGCTTTTCCTCCTTCCCCCTCCCCTTTTCACTTTGCCTCATGGAAAAAACACATATTTGTTTAAAGTATTTAATCCTAAAAATCTCATGAAATCTGTATGATTGGGTGTCCTGTATCTTCCTCTCTTCTACAGGCCTTTATACAGGGGGAAAAAAAGTCACTATCTGGAATTTGCATGTGATGGAAATTCCAGGTTTTTCTCACATGATGTGGCACGTTTAGAATTTTCATTCTAACCTGGGCCACATGCGAATCATTTCAGCAATGGGTCCTGGACATGCTGCTCAGCTGTTAAGTCTGGGTGTGAATCCAGCTGCACCCTGACTACATCTTAGGGTGCCGTCTGGTCACACATCTCCCCCTTTGTGGTCTGTTTTCTGTACAAAAAGACTCAGTCCGTGATCTGGAAAGATGTCTGCAGTACACTCCGCAGTCCCTGTGTCGGAAAGTGAGGGCCCCTTTGCAGATTAGATGATAGAGTCATCTGGAGCAGCAAACCAACTGGGAGAGTGTGCAAAGCCCATTTCCATTCCTCCGAGCTTATGAGCCACTAAGTACAGGTGGTCTGTATAGGAAGCATCTGGCCACATGCAGATATCTCCATCTAAGACAATCCCTCCAGGCTCTCTTCAGAGTCACCAGAAAGAAACAGGCATTTCTAGGGTACAATTCAACACACACATCTGAAAGAAATGCTTCCCATTTCTCCTCCTGCCTGTAAAGGGAGTCTGAGTGGACCAACTCGGAGGGAGATGTCTGCATCAGAGGTGTCAGAAAGCACAGTCTTGGAAGTCAGGGTTCATTTCACCCAACTTCCAACTGTCATGATGCTGAAAGAGCCTCTTGTTCGAAAAAGGTCAGTTCCCTTATTCCTCATTATTCATTATCTTTTCATATCTATTTAACATCAGCTGTTTGAAAAGCTATTATTCTAGCATGTTTAGTGGTGAAATGGATGAAGTGCTCTTCTCCCCCCCATGCTGTGACCTCTGTGATGGTCATGAATAAAACTAATGACAATAAATTATAGAGGTGTTGCTGGATATTGCCAGAGGAATGATAAAATGTGATGGCAGTTAATAGAGCATGTTTAAGAGACACAAGGCAAGTGTTGTCTACCGAGAGACACCCAAATGCATTAGCAAATAGCGAGAAGTGGCATTCTGGTGCTCACGGCTATATCATTCAAAAGCTTCCTGTGGCTTTTAGCTCTAACCTCTTTGGTGCTCCACCTTGTAGGGCATCTGTTGCACAGATACGTGCTGCTTCTCACCCTGAAGCCTACTAAAAGCACATCTGGACATGGAGCTACCAGTTACACCCAAATTCCCCCGCAGCTTTCTGCACTGTGTCACACATACTAATGCAGGGTACAGGTGTCTTGAGCCCTATTGTTCTGACAGGTTGTAATTAATTGTCTGTATCAAAAAGTGAGTCGTTCCCCAGTGGACAGCCTGGCAGGCTAAGCATAGCCCTCAACCCACCTGGAGAAGACTATAATATGTCTGTGTTTAGCTTTATTGTTGACCCACTTGTAAGCTGTTTGAATGCTATCCCTTCCCCAAGTCTTGCTACTGGGTGGCTCAGCTCATCTCTCTGTTGGCTGCTTTCCTTCTCAGAAAGTGGCCACGCCAGGTCGGTCCAAAGGTCCATCAAGCCCATGACCATCAGCTAGCAGCTGAGGCTAGGGAAAGGTGAGAACAAAACACATCCAGGATGGACGGTGCACTCACATCCCCACCTCCTCCAGCCACACCTTAGCCTTTTACTCACCTTCCCCTAGTGTCAGCTCAGCCAGGTCCTACACCAGAGGACCAGCTACCTCCAGGCGCTGGCACCTTCTCTGCGCAGGTACCTGCATTTTCTGAGACCCCTGAACTCCACCTGCTGCTCTGACCTCTTTCCCTCAATAAGTCACCAGACCGGGGTATTCCAGTCTCTAACACTGTGCCTGGGATGAACAAATGCACTAGTTCCCTTCTTGCATATTCCAGCACCTCCTAACTGTTTCAGTGACCTGGATAATTTGACACACACCTAGTGCTTTTGCAGCTCCCATATGCCAATAAGGTTGTAAGCCCCTTCCCATCACTGTAACCACCCCCCAAGCCTGCGGTTTCCTCTATTACTCACCTGCTGCCTGTGAACTCCTGCTACCCTGTCCCCAACCCACAAAATAATGACAGCCTCCCTGCCTGACCAGGGCAATGCCATCTCTCACCTCCCTCCAAAACCTTGGTTTACCCCTTGCTCCTCTAATGTGAGGCAACTCTTGTTAGTACCCTGCCTTTATAATCATTGCACCCCTTCTGCCTACACAATCCAGTCACCTGTGCCTCCACCAGCACAGCTGAGCCCTTCTCTCCCCTTATAAACCTGTGTGTGCACAACCCCTGCTTAGTTCCTACCTCTGCAACCCCCGCTTTGTTACACCCATTGACTTTCTAATCATGCCTCTCTCCCCTGCGTAGCTCCCCTTTGCCCCAAGCCTTCCTAAGACCAAGAAACCCTCTGTGTGCCTGAGTCAAGCTGAAACCCCACCACCAACAGCATGGTTAACCTGCAGCAGCTAAATCCACCACTGGTCCACTGCAAATGTCAACCTCCTCATTCCCTCCACAGCCTCCCCAAAATATCCTCTCTGTAATTCTATGGAATCCCTTGTTCATAAGCCTGTGCTTCTGCTCCCCCAGAGTCCTGTCCCCTCTGTCTGGTGGGGATGTGTCTGCTGCTTCATTCATGTGCCTGCACCATTTTTTTCAAGGTCCAAGGCCACTGGAGACTAGTTCAGACACTGAACCAGCCAGCTTGGCTTTCCTCGCAGCCCAGGGCTCCCTAGGAATTGCTGCCTTTTGAAGAATATCTGTGCTTCCTCTCATCATCCTGGCAGTACTAAATAGTAATACATCACCTTGCTCTTTGCTGCAAGACCTTTCACTTGATCTGGGATGTGGAGCATTTGTGCAGGAATTGGGCAGTCAGTGTGGCTAACAAAAAATGAACGATCTCTGTCCAGGATTAGTACAACAAATGCATGAACTAAGATCATGTAGTTCTATAGATGCAAGGTTGTAACAGACCTTTTCTACATAGAAAGGCAGAATTACTTTCTCAGATATGCTGCAGTCTAGCAAAGGAGTAGCTATGTGGTGTAAACCAAGTGCAATTCTAGCGCTCACATGCCACGCTGCAGAGATGGGGAGCATGGAGCAACAGGGAAGGTGAGACTAGACAGACTCCACTTGCTCCCTTATCACAGGCCTGTGCCAACCACTCTTCATCCTGACTCTTCAAAATGCTCTCAGAAACACGAACAGCCATGTCCTTTGAGAACTCAGAGCTCAGGCAACTCGCCTGACTTCCAGATGGTTGAAGGTACGGGAGGTAAATCCTGCACCAAGTAAATATCCAGACTTAAAAGCAATGGAGAAAGTGCAAAGTCAGTTCTTCCTTGCACATCTTTGCCCAGCACATTCTTAAATGTCAACTGTCTGTGAAATAAATTCATTTCAGGCCATTCTTAAAGCAATCAATGCTAGACATCAATGCCTAAGGTTTCTGCCTGCGACAGAGGGCCTGGGACTTTCATATCACATAGACCTTCATGCCACTGAGCATGACTGCTAGGAAGGAAACAGTACTTTTCCTTAGATGTTTTGGTCTGGGTGAGTGCAGTCAGTTGGAGGGCAGATTCATTTTGAGTAGCCATGTAAGGGCCTGATCTGAACAGGGGAAAGCTGTGCTGTGTGACAGGAGAGTGTGTGCTAGCTGAGGAGGTGGGTGGAAGAGTTACAGCTTCATAAAACTGCCTAGTAAATCTCTGTCCAGTGTAAATGATTTCAAATACATTCCTCCCAGTCTCCTGGGTAGGTAGTCTGGGAATACAAAGGAAATGAGGCAGTGACTAAAGTTACACTGAAACAGCTACCTAGGAAGGTATGAGCACTGGCCAGAGACAAGAAAGGCTTTTCCCAGAAGATCATGCACAACCAAAGGGCTGCACTTGCAGCTCAGAACCTAAATATAAGGTCTATGCATCCCACCTGTGCAGCCCCGCGATGTCCCACGAAACAGTGTCAGGATGACTGGCACGCTGCCTGTACGTCATCTGTACAGGTGGAACAGCTCTGAGTGCCTGCAGGCTCTGGGGGTGCTCCCCACATTAACAAGGGCTCTTGTAAGCAGGTGTGGGTGGAGCAGTGCCTCTGTACCATGGAAATCCCAGGTTAGCCCAGATTTGGGCTACAGCAGCGTGGTAGTGTTGGTGGGTCAGCTGCTTTGTGCTGCAGAGATGTGCTCTTGCCTTGCGAACCTGTCTGCCAGCAGAAGGCCCTTGTGCACCTCTGCAAATCAGCTCACTAGTCCTCCAGTCCAGGAGCAGAGCAGCATGGATGGTCTCCTTGGTGCCGAGTTCAGATCGCTCTTGTCCTGATGTCTAACAGAGTGGCATGAACTTCCCATCAATCATTGCCACATATTGTGGCCTTTCTGGGTCTAGCTGGTATGAGATATTGCCCCAATGATAAGGAAGCTGTGAGGACACTTCTGCCACAAGCTTCCAGTCTTGGCAGAAGAAGCACAGGAAGAAAACGTTTGGCTACTCTAGACAAAAAAAGGAGAAATAGCTGGGGTTTCTAGGAGATTCTGAGTGTCTTTTTGCTTTTCGACAATACAGTCTCCCAGCAGTACTGACAGAAGCAAGAAACTCAGCCCTGCCATGGTCTAAGTGAGAGTGAAGCAGACTCCTCCTGACAGATTGTTGCTCCAGAGTTTGGTTTGTCAGAGCATGTACAAACTCCCTGTCTGTAGAGATGAGATAATCGCAGGCTGTGCCTTTAGAGGCTGCTGGGGGATTTGAGTAGCTCTGAGTGTGTTCAACAACCACCAAGGACAGCAAATCTGGGATGCTGGAAAAAAGGCCCATAAGCATGCCCTGTTCACTACTGATCCCACCCGAGGCTGAATTGCAAAGTGCAGGTGGCTACCTGATCTCTTAACAAACTGAGATTATCCTGAGACTTCAGAGGTCCTTCATACCCACTCTTCTAAGTCCTGTCAAACTCTCTAGATGTGTGAGGAGCTCAGGTACCTCTGCTTTTGTCTCTGGCTTTAAACCATACTCCCTGAGTCCCCTTACTCCCTCCATTAGCATGGGGTTGTAGAGCCCAGCTCACAACTGGTCTCCTTCAAGCAAGGGTTGTTCCAGCTCATTCTCCTCTGTGGTCTGGTCTAACCACTAGTCTCAGACGGCTTAGGTTGGACTTCCTTAAGGAACTACCTGCCTTTAAGTCTACCCCAAATTTGGGGAAGTTTCCGTCAGTATGAACTTACTGTTCTTACCTCTTCCACCCTCTTGTCAGAATGTCCTTAGCAAGGACAACATTGCTGGAGTGCTGTGGCTGAGCAACTTGAGGGCTTTGGCACAGTGGTCATGAAATGCAGCGTAAATCACAGCCGGAGACTGAGCAAGGTGGCTGTGGTTGTTATGTGTGAGAAACAGATCCTGAAGGAGGGCATCTCAAAACAGTGGCCTGCTTGCTCTGTGGGTCTGAGAGCAACTGCAGATAAGAAAGGCCACACCCCACTCCTGAACAAGAACAGGAGAAGATGAAGGAAGAGTAAATAAAGCACAGCAACACTCATCTCCCATTCCAAACAGCAACAGCCCAGAGGCTGTGATTGCTAATTAAACAATATCTCCCATGCAATGCAGGCAATGAGGGTGACATTTACCTCTTGTAGGCTATAAATATCCAGCCATAAGCAAACATTTCTAATCAGTGATTATGGGTGAGATTATTTTCCCTGACGTTATAAGTGATTGTTTGTTTATGCAGAGTTAATGGGCAAGATCATGCTGGAGGTGCTGGCCAAGGATTCAGACCTAGTGCCTGCACCAGTGCTTTGGCATCATGCTGAACTGGGTCACTAGGCTTGGGAGGACATCCCAGACCCTCCAGCACAAGCTACATCTGAGCCCTGCAGACTTTGTTTTCAAGCTCACTGAGTCAAAGAGTAGAATCATAATGGTTCAGTCTCAAGGAGCGGCAGTTCAACTGAGGGAAGGTGGCTATGCATGGCCTCCTTGTTTCAGAGGCTGCCTCCCCAGCCAGACATGGAGGCTCTTCCCTTGCTGTGAAGTGAGCAGTACATGGGGGCGTTGCCTGCCCACCTTGCTGGGTGCAGCCCACCTCTCAGATGGGGTGAAAGCAGCTATGATACGCTTGAGAGGAATTGAGCTTGGGATAACTGCTGACAGACTGGATAGAGGAGACCTTTGCCCAGCCCACGTTCAACCCCTCCAGAATCTGAAACCATGCCAAGGTGGCAAGCTCCTCTTCTCTTGCAGGCTTCTGTGTAGGGACTAGATATGGAGTGTGAAACCAGCGGGGACAGTGAATATGTTTGGATCGGCCCCTAGCTGTTGTCACAGCCATCTGGGGAGGTAGAGACGTTTTTCACTGCACCAACCTTTTCCACTCCAGTGAACACCCTTCCACACCACCGCCTTCAGCAGCACAGGGAAATCCAAAGGGTCTGCCTGGGTAAATGCCCGCATAGTGACAAGCAGCGCCAACAGCCCTGCAAGGGATGCAGGGAGGTATGGAGATGTGCATGCTGTAACGATTTGTGACAGCTACCGTCTTACTTCAGGGAGTGAAGCACACCAGTGTGTGGGGAACATGTGGAAGCAAATATAGCAAAACAAGCTTGGAGAGCTGGGACCAAGTGGAGCTAGGGGAACTCCTATGCCAACACCATCTTTGCTGATGTGTCTATATTTTATTCAGTATGTTTTTTCCTCCTAAAAAACGGAAGCTGGAGGGACTGAGACAATGCCCTTTTCAGAGACATGGCAATATAACAGCTGGGCTTATCCCTCCTGGCAAGAGGGCTTCTCAAGCTGTAGCCTAGATGTTGACCTAGCAAAGCACCTGCTAGACTCAGGACTCATAAACATTTTCTGGGCTATTCACGTGCTCATTGCTAAACTACCCATCAGCTGTCTCACCTGCTTAGACTGGAAGGTTGTTATTGCACAGTCCTTAGCACACTGGGCCCTGGCATTGACTGGTTGCTCTTTGCACTAACATCATGCAAAGGTAGTAATTAATCCCAGTTTCACTGCACAAAGTAACGAGTGGCATATCCCACAGACCACCACTCTCCTGAAAAAGAAATGGCTGGGTTCTAGATTTTGATGTGATTGGTGGCAGTGCTGCTGATGGAAAGCATCATTGTCAATGCCGGTCAAGCTCCAGTGCTCAGGTATCACATGTTGCCACTGAGTAGAGTTTCAGAGACCTACCACAGCTGCCTCTGGGCTATGAGCACCTGGGAGGACTTGTTCTTCACCCTCCTCACAGGGATCTTGCTGGCTGCATGGGCCCTGAGGCAGTTGCAGCATGGATTGCCTACTGATCATGAGTTGACAACTCAACTATCAAGTCATTAGGTCTGATGTATTTCTCAGATGTGTCTGCTAGTTCCTGACAAGTCCTCCAGGACAGTAAACAGATGAGGTGAAGAACTTTAATTTCAGCATTAAATATCCTAAATAAAACAATGGTTACTGGTTTGGAAGCTGAAAGCTAGGATGCAGGCTGTTTTCCTTGGTACTGTTCCTTGCAAGTAGCTTGGGTTAGCTGTGCTAAGAGAGGTTGTGCCCTTGGAGGGAAGTTAGCAACTGAATGAGCTCATGGCCTATTCCCCACACCTGAGAACAGGTGTCTCCTTATGCCTTTACAGTTCCAGTGGCTTGCATGTGCACTAGGCTGTTCAAAACATTTATAAAACTATTTTTCGTTGGAAGCTGAATTCACAGCAAAGTGAAATTTACCATAAAAAGTGTCTGCTGCCCAGGGAAAATGCTGAGGCTTTTTCTGAAAACAGAGTGACTCCAGGATCAAAGCATTTCTGGTTCCTTGCCAAATCGCATAGCCATGGACTCCTGTGATATTCACTCTCGCTCAGTAAGAGGGAGAAAACAGTGCACCATTGGAGAAGGAGTCCAATCACAAAATCCTCATAAAAACCCACAGCTACAGTCACAGCTACCATAACATGCTACAACACTGGTCAGAACTGAACTTTGCAGGAGCTTCTGTGAGTTCCAGGAAATGTGGGGATTTACACAGAGAAGAAACTAAGAGGCTGAGTAGGGACTTTGACAGTGGCAGAATCAACTGAGAAAGAAACAGAGTAAGCTCCCTCCATCACCGCACATTCGCAGATGAATGTCGTGGCTGTAGATGAATGTGGGGAAAGCTGTCCTGCCCAGAGTGATGTTTCTGCATAAAGCAAGAGCAACATGCTTGCTTCTTTTGCCAAGTCATTAGTATCTGATGTTCTTTAGCTGAATTAATTTGTTATTAATTTGTTATTAATATTCATTAACTGAAGGAAATTCAACAAGAGCAAGTGCAAGGTCCTGCACCTGGGGAGGAACAACCCCACGCGCCAGTACAGGTTGGGGGCTGACCTGCTGGGAAGTAGCTCTGCTGAGAAGGACCTGGGCGTGCTGGTGGACAGCAGGCTGACCATGAGCCAGCACTGGGCCCTTGTGGCCAAGAAGGCCAACGGTGTCCTGGGGTGCATCCAAAGGAGTGTGGCCAGCAGGTCGAGGGAGGTTACCCTCCCCCTCTACTCTGCCCTGGTGAGGCCACATCTGGAGTACTGGGTCCAGTTCTGGGCTCCCCAGTTCAAGAAGGACAGGGCACTGCTGGAGCAAGTCCAGTGGAGAGCCACAAAGACGATCAGGGGACCGGAGCACCTCTCTTGTGAGGAAAGGCTGAGAGACCTGGGTCTGTTCAGCCTGGAGAAGAGAAGACCGAGGGGGGATCTTATCAATGCTTACAAATATCTGAAGGGTGGGTGTCAAGAGGATGGGGCCAGACTCTTCAGTGGTGCCCAGCGACAGGACAAGGGGCAATGGGCACAAATTGGAACACAGGAAGTTCCACCTGAACATGAGAAAAAACTTCTTCACTGTGAGGGTGACAGAGCACTGGAACAGGCTGCCCGGAGAGGCTGTGGGGTCTCCTTGTCTGGAAATATTCAAACCCCGCCTGGACGCAGTCCTGTGCCCCCTGCTCTAGGTGAACCTGCTCAAGCAGGGGGGTTGGGCAAGATGATCTCCAGAGGTCCCTTCCAACCCCAACCACTCTGTGATTCTGTGATTCTTCTCTTTTACAGTCATTTCTTCTCGCTTCTTCCTTGGGGGTCACAGTGGGGCCTCCAACCCCATTTAGCAGGGAATCTAGGGAGTACCCAAAAGACCACAATCCTCTAAAAAATATCCGCTATAACATGGCAGTCTGGTGCCATGGTGCTGATTTCAGATCAGCCCTTCTCTCTTCTTGCCAGCCAACCAGGTTTTGCTCCTATGATAAGGCTGCTTGTCTTATGGTGACTTTAGACAAGCCGTAGAGAAATACCTTTGAATACCAGCAGCTCACTGGACACTGGGAACCAGTTGTCCTCCACGTTCCCAATCTCTTCTGGGCACTGGCTGCAGAAACTTAGCATATATATTGCTGCAAAGTAACATTACTTACTGCTTTATTTCCAAAGCCAATGTCTCCATCACAAGAGTTATTTTCCTCGATCAGTCAGTGACTAGGACTGCTGTTAAAGAGGTAATGAGAAGATAAATTGTGTAAGGCAGCTGACAGCAAGAGCATAAAATTATGTCTCTGAGGCTTTTTGTCCTCAGGGAAAGAGGCCCTGATCGCTGGTGCTGATTGCAAACCTAACCGGATTGGTAGCAGTGCTGGGATTGCCCTCACAATATCACCCCTGCATTTCCCACCAGGGCAGTATTGAGGCTCCAGGGAAGTTTAACAGGGACTAATAGATCTCTTCTTTGAAAGTACAGTTCAAGAGGTCCAGGTAAATAAGAGGGCAAGCAGGAAGGGAGAGCACTGTATTCAGGGCTGGGCAATAGCTCAATTTTATACATAGAAGTAATATCTGGCTGGGTTTTGCCACACTGACTGCATGCCTCAGAAATCAGTCTCCATCTGCTGATGCCTGTGAGAAAAACTAAGCAGGGCTGGGCCACAGAGTCCTGGGGTGCAGCTGGTGGCACCCTTTAATTTTTAGAACACAGCATATCCAGGAAAAGAAAATTGTACAAAAACCACAACAAAATTGAGATTGTAATGGGGACGTAACTATGCACCTATTCCTTGAGTACAAGGGGACCCATGCAGGGAAGGACTACCTGGTTCCTGCCTGTTCATACCCAGTGGTTAGGTCCAGCTTGGACATCCTGGTCTGTGCTGCACAGAATCCTTTGCATGTGCAGATCTGGGTTGCTTTCAAAATCCTGGAGGTGGACTTTGGCCATGCCCAGAAGAGCAGTTCAGTTACTCTGTGTCCAGCATTCACAGAACAAGTTACCCATCATCCACACTCCTGTTGGAAACATTATTATCTGTCACCATCTCAGCAGGACCGGACTTGTAATTTAGCTACAAATGACAGAGCTGTAAGAACCTTTTGTCCCTCTGTCCTGGAGGTATCTTGGCTAGAAATGCAGCTCTTTGTATCTTGGCTTTGACCGTCTTCAATGTTGACTTGCTCAAAAGCAGAGACACCTTCCTAAACACCTTCAGTGAAAAAATAGTGTGGAAGGGGAGCAAGAAGACATTAGGTGGTTTGGGGATCTGAACAGGACGTGTCTGGAGAGGCATCAAGGACCAAAGACATGCAGCAGGTGGTGATAAGAGCTGTGTGTCACAGGTGGCAGACAAAAAGGTGTGTGCAGTATAGGGGCACCAAAGACAGGAGCCTCGTACATATTGTGTGGGAAGGGACATGAATATCATGGACAACAAAGTGTACAAACTGAGGAAAGGATGTGAATAGACCATGAAGGGTGTCTGTGGGAATGCCTAGCTTTAGATACCGTGCTGCCCTCATAAAAGGGATCTGGTACCAAGGAAACAGGGGCAACGGCTCTGGGAAGCCCACAGCACAGAGCAAGTGAAGATTTTGTTAGACAATAGCAGTTTGCAATAATACTGACTTCCTGATGGGGACCAAGTGATGTCGCTGGGCTCTGCTGTCAGCCTGAATGCTGCAGAATCCTGTCTGGTTTCCCTGCTAATGATTCATCTAGCAAGAGGGATGCACAGGAGAGCAGCACGGAAAGTTCATGGAGAGATTGCATTAGCAGCTTTGAAATATTGATGTCTCTGTGCTCTGCATAAACTGTCCCTCCTCCACCCCCAAAGCAGGGAAGAGTGGCTGGGGCGAGGGGGGGTCATTTGTGAGCAGAAGCCGCCTCAGCACTGGCAATCGGGAGATGCAACTCTCTAGACTGCTGTGTGCAAAGCGCAGAAAAGGCTTTTAATTCACGAGCGACTAAAGAGAGACAGGCAGAAGCAGGACAAGGCTGTGGCTGACAGATGGGAATTGCCACAGGACTCTGAAATGCAGAGCTCATCGTGGACCTGCTTCTCCAACCCTGGTCTGCTGAAAACAACAGCACAAAGCGGGAAGCAGAGACCACCCAACTCAGGTGGGGGCTGCTGGCCCCTGGCAGTGAGTCCCACATCCAGCCACACGCCACAGCCTCCAGTGGCACTGCACCGCTTTGCACAGCAGTTAGGAACAAGGGTTGGGTTTTCCCAGGACTATCTTGTCACTGCGATGAGGGACACGCTTGTGTGGAGTGTGCTGTGCGGGGCTGGTGGGTGAGTGGCATGGCTTTGCATATGCAGCAAGGAGCTCATGTTAACAATCACAAGAGAAAACAGATGACAGGTGCCCAAAGATGCTTCTCTGTGGAAGCAGGGATGTGGGTCTGTGCTGTGACAGTTGTATGAGCTCTAATGGAGCGTGATCTACACGGGAAGATGCTTATGCATGGAAACTCCATTTCCACGGTGAAGTCCCACCTGAGCCTGCTAGGAGTTTGGCTTGATACAAAAGGGTTGTTCTGAGCCCCATGAAATGCCATGCAAAGTTAGAAGAGCCAGACATAGGACTGCTTTGTTACTGCACGACATACTCTGAAATAGTCCTTAGTGTCCTCATCCACACCCTTGGGACAGAGCTGCCTTTGTCTCGATTCAACAAGCAGCCTCACCAACCAGCTATTTTGTCTGCCAAACACTCATCAAGCTCCAGTTCAGAAAGGCAGGTAGAGTGAGCTCTGTTAGAAACTGCATGTTATCTCAGGATCCCTTCACAGGAGGAGGTTCATGTCTTCAGAGGCTTCAGACGAAAACAGATATTCACTGGGGCTGCTGCTTTACAATTCCCTTCAGGAAGTGATGGGACCTTTCTCCTCCATCCCAGACTCTGGATCAGGCCCAGAGATCCTGGCCTGGATGCTCAGCATTCACTGCAATGGGCCCTCATGGCTTTGGGCCATGTCCCGACGAGAGCAGGCTCTGCTGCAGAGAGGACTTTCTGCTCTCCAGGAAGCCACCCCTTGAGACCTTCCCTGCAAACCAGAGCTGCTGCTCCGGAGGGAGCACTCAGCAGAGGCTCTTGAGCAGGCACAGTTCCCTGGCACAGTTGCTGCAGGAAAAAAGTGAGCAGGGAAATATTCAGGACTCTTTGTGAGTTTGGGGGTTGGTTTTTTTTGGAAGCTGCTGACACTCACTTGAGATAGCTCTTCCATAGCAATTTTCCCTGAAGGTGGCTGCTGCTCTCCAGAAGACACCCCAGGCCCTGCCCCATCAGTGCTGCCCCTCTGCACTCTCAGGCCATCCCCGGAGGTGGCATTGCTGAACGAAGTCCCCTGTGTGCACCCCCGTGCCAAATGCCACGGCTGTGCTGCACCAAAACGGCTAAGCTTTCTGGGCACTGCCCTGTACTCCTAACAGGAGGGTGAGTAATCTTTCAGGAGGGTGAGGAGGAAGCAGGTGTTGCCAGAAAGCTGTTTGCAGCTCTCTTTGGGCAAGATGAGACTCTTCCCGCACCCATTTTATGTCAACAGGGGATGTTGATGGTGGAGCTTGCCGGCTGCCTCCCCTCCTCATCTCTGCTCGCCCAACAGTGCTGACATTGCGGACATGCAGCCGCAGCCGTCATGTTGTGACGCTGCAGGGGGAACACAACATCACAGCACTTGCTTTGATCCTGGAAGCCTGTGGCAGAGTCCTCCTGGGCTGGCGGCTGCCTCTCCACTGAACCTCCCAGGGTGCTCCCAGGACTGGGCTTTGTTCAAGATTCCCCAAAGAGATGCCATCTTCTCCAAATTGTCACACCTACCCTCGCTGTAGATACTGCCAGAGCCTTTCTGCTCCCCAGAACCCATTTTTCTACCTGCTGGCATCTCTGCGATGGCAGATGGGAAATGGCAGCTGCAGAGTCCTCAGGTCCATCGGCACAGAGCGAGTAACAACTCTTTGGAGGACATCACGGTACAGCAGCAGGGTTACCTTGTCCCTGGCCCCAAGGGCAGGCAATGTTTCCGCCTCCAGCAGAGAGACAGCTGATGGCGCTGGATGGTGGCCGTACCTAGGAAGCCCACAGGGTGCACATGGAAGCATCTCATCCCACAGGCTGATCCATCTCTGATATGCAGGTGGCAGAGCTGGAGCAGGAAGGCAGTGTGTGACAACATCTAACTCCACACCTAGAGTGTGGAGTGCCAGGAGTGCCAGGAGCCAGGGGACAGCTGGACTCTAAGTAGTGTGGGGAAGGGGAGATCTGAGGTTGCAGGGAGAGCGATGCACTCTTGCCAGGTCATTCCCCCTCCATTGCTGAGGTTCATTCAGGAATTTCCCACCTGGGTGTGTTTAGCTGTCCCCATTCTGCACAGCCGTGGACTAACCAGGCCACACTAGCACAGAGAGGCCAGCTGGGGTCCCCACCTTACCAGAGGGAGAGAAAATGAGGCTCTGGGCAAAAAGACCCTGGAAGAGGGAGCCACAGCTCATGTGACCCACTGGCATTGCCACCAGCTGGAAGGCCTTTGGGAGCCAGTCCTACGTGATTTGGGCTCTGCTTCCCTGATTTCCCCCTGCAGGGTGGGAGCAGCCTTGACAGCTTGCTGGGCAGGACTGGGAGCTGAGGGACAGCTCGCTTTCAGACATTGCCCTGTTTCATATCTCATTACTGCAGATGTTTGTTGAGGGGGTCTGTCAGTAGATAACTCTTTCTTCTCCTGTGAGGGAACAAAAGCCAATTTTGAAAAACTCAAATATTTCAAAGAATGGTTGTTCTCTGCCCAGCGTCAGGGAGTGTCTGTGAATATGAATAGTTTCATCTAGCAGCCTTAAGCTGGGACACTGTAAATGCTTAGGCAGTTATCCATGGCAGTGCAAGTTGAGGGGTAGGGAAAACCAAAGCTTCCGAGCACAAGCAGATCTCCTGTGATGACCTGGCTGTGCATCCCTTTACCCTGGATTCACTGTTGGGCAGGCACTTCTGGCAGAGGTCTGGGATGGATGGCTGGGAGCATACAGTGTGCAATTTATACTTTTTTATAGCTCCTGATCTGGCTTAATGCTGCATTCATAGGTTGCATGTTGCTTACCAGGCAGCAGGCTAGACTTGTGACATTTACAGCAACCTCAAAGACAGGTGCTGTTGCTGCAGTGCTTTCCCAGGCAGCTAGAGACTTGCTGGCTCTGATGAGCTGAGCACCGTGGAGCCTTGTAAAAGGAGGAGTATCTTCTCTTACGTTTTCCACAGGCCCTTCTCCTACTTCCCCAGCATGCTGAGTCCCAGTCCACAGACCCCCCTCCGCAGAGAATATTGAACTCTACCTCTAAGTTCCCTTTTGAAAGCAGCTATCACACCCCCTTTATCAGAAAAATTGTCCACGGTGGTGTTAGTTCTGCGCTCCACTTTCCACCAAAGAGCCCCTGCCTGAAGCCCCAGCCCGAGCCCCTCCAACACCTGATGAGTATCCAGGGGTCTCCTGTGTAACCCAGCCTTTGTATCCTCCTCCTAGGTACATCAACTTTCTCCACTCCACTCTGCAGCTCAGCTCCTTACAGTGCAACCCAACCAGCCTTTCCTAAGCCAGCAAGCTTGACCTCCCCAGGAAATGAGGATTTTGCCCTAAGCATTGATGTAGTTCTGAACCACAATCTGCCCTGCTGTCTCTCTGCTTCTCATTGCACAGGGGTGGGGACATGATGGAGAGGAGAGGATGAGTCCTGACAGCTACTGCCATGGGCCAGATCATGTCTCAGCCCATGCAGTACTCATTAGCCTAAAGCCTCGCTTCTCTGCTTTTCTCCCTGCTTCCTGCAATCCATGTTATACTGGAGAAAGGAACTCTTTTGCAAAATGGGAGACAGATGAGAGCAGGGGGAGGGGAGAGAGAAGAGAGAAAGACTAGATGAAATCTTCTAGACCTTCTTACACACCCAGGTTATGTTCCTGCATAAGAAATTCTTGTCTCAAGCATCATTCATAGTGTGACTTGCAAATGCTGCTCTTAGTCCATACTATGCTCCTGTCTCCCAAGAGTCTGGGGAGTTGCTGTCTGCATAGACATCTCAGCAGTTGTGTCCTGGAGCAAATTGTACTCATGGTTACTATAATCCCACTCATCCATTGTTAGCATTGTCATGAATTGTTGAACGGCTGCAGTGTTCCACCCCAGAGCAGCTGTGTTTCGGTGGTGGGTGTTAAAGATTTAAACCAATATTTTTTTCAAGTGCGCTAAAATTCTTTGTAAGATGCCATGTTCATTCACCGTTCATCAGCTCCCACCATGCTAATGTGTCTAAACCGCTGGCCATGGCACCTTGCCGAAATGCGCTGTGCTCCTGAGAAGCAGTGCGGCATTGTAGCCCCAGCACTGCACAGCTACAGCACGGGAGGGAGCATCTCAATGAAATTATGGTGCTTTCATCACCCGTTTTTATTACTGCCAGACCCAGCCTTTACATTCTGGTCAGGAGCTAATGAATCATGATTCGTTGCTTCACTTGCAGAATGCAAAATATCCAGGTGAGAAGAAATAGGAAAAATCCCCAGTCTCGCTCAAGTGTCTGTTGTCAGCCTGCCTCCAGTGAGCAACACTGAGAGGTGCCAGGGTTTACCCTGTAACCGAGTTGTGTGCCAGGGGATGCTGCTGCTGTGGCACTCCCCTGTCCCAGGCTCATCAGGCTCAAAAGGATTGTCAGAGGGTCACCGAGGCCACTACAGGCTGCCATCACAGGTGACTCTCTCTTATCTTCCTGCCATCTCCCACTTTAAAGGCATCACTTTTCTCACCTCTTTTCCTCTTACCTGGTGGGTTTCAGAACCCCACTGGGTGGCTTGTTCAGGACCTTCTCCTAATTTCCAGCCCAAAAATATTTGTGATCAGATCACATCTGTTTGATCTTGTATCTGCTCCCCCCTCAATGCTCCTTAGCATGAGGCATTCATTAGCATTAAAAGGGAAAAATGTAAATCTTTAGTTCTTTTTACCCAAACCCATGTAAAATCCAGATGTTGTGAAGCCAAAGGTTAGGTGAGTTAAAAAAAAAAAAAATTATACTGACAACAAGAATCAGAGACTGTCAATGTTAATAAATAGTAATAACTTACTAAATAAATAAATTCATATTTGCCACCAAAAATTGGAAGACATTAAAATCTTAGGTCCAGAATTCAGAAGCAGTCCCCAACTCCCTAAGACCAGGCAAGATTGCATGTGGAAAGCGAAAGACCCCTTTGCTGTGGCTGTGGGCTGTTCCACCCGGCAGGAAGCTGGTGCCAGCTGCAGGCAGGACGTGGGACCTGAGGGACGTCTGTTCAGACACTGCCGTCCACATTGCTCTTCACCCATCTCTCAAAGTGCCTGGGACTGGTAGCACAGCTTTCTCCCTGAAAGTCTTTCCCTGCCACGCATGGGTTTCATGCGCAGAGGAGGGCTGCTGCAAAATGAAGACTGACTTTCTGATAATTGTGTGTTGCCTTGCCAAGAGGAAGTATGCAAAGGGATGTTCCCCCCAGTCCTCGTCTTCTCCCTCCCTCTCGCCATCAGTGCTCGGCAGGGAGCAGGTCTCTCTGAAGGGAAACATTGGCAGCTGTCAGGCTGCTGGCAAAGCTGAGAGCAGCAGAAAGAGCAGGGTGTAATGAAAATAGTGAACCTCATTAGCTGCGTGTGTGCAGGTGGGGACTGGCAAGAGAGATTCCCAAATCACAGTGAGTCACTTCCGTAGCCCTTCAGAGCAAATAAGCCTGATTAAAATATTAAACTGCAAGAAAACTCAGTGACATTTTAAGCAAGAAGAACTAGAAGCCGCGAAGCAGGTACTCTTAGAAAATTGTCTTCTTCCAGCCTGTGCAAGACAGGCAACAGCACAGCGGGTTTACGGAGCATGCAGGTCCCCGGGGTTAACCTGCACCCTGGCAGAGCAAGTCAAGGGGATCCAGGACCACTTTGTGGTAATGACACAGAACCACTGATCCACAGCATAACCCCTTTGCCCTGGCCACCGACTGCAGGCAGAAGCTTTCCTGTGACCCTGCTGCCACACAGAGTGCTCGAGGCTCTCCTCGCATTCGCCAGCTCAGCCCACAGGCAGGGTTTGTGCAAAATCCTTCTAGGGTAGGATGGCAAATCTGGACTTTGGCACAGCCTGTGTTTTGGAGGGACCACACTGCACACGGGGACTCTCATTCCTGGATGTCAGGGCTGCAGACATCCCTCCCAACATCCCTTTTGGGAAAGATTTGGGAGGAGGAGGGAGAGATGAGATCAGACTTTCAATGAACTTTCCCTGGTGGAAAAGGCAAAGCAATTACATTAGCCCTTCTGAATTGTGCTCCTGCTTACCAGGGCGCGCAGGGCTTTCTCTTTCAAATACAGATGAAAGCACTGCCTCGTGCCTTTCCCTGGGGGGATTTCAGAGCGGGTGAAGGTGGTGAGGAGAGGGCTGTCCTCAGAGAATCCTGTCCCCTTTTCTGCAGGCTGCCAGAGCACCCTCTTGGCTTTTGGGGTACAGCAGAGAAGACAACAATGTGGGGCTACTTTGCCTGGAGAGCAACTAGGAAACATCTGTGTTCAGTGCACTCCAGCGCTGGGGCCCACCACAGACTCCCCAGGGCTTGTAACCCTGTGGCTGAGCTAAGGGGAGTGCTACCTGGTTTGTTTTGCAAAGCACTCTGAGTTTTATGGATAACAAGCAGCCATAGCAGAGTAATGTAGAAATATGTGAATGTCCCAGGAAAGTGGCAGCCCAGGCCAGGTCTGGCCATGAACATAATAAATGCACTGGTCTGGATGTCAGATGGCCCATGTAAGACATGTCACCTGCAAGAGAGGGCTGCAGGGCTCCTGACAGTGACAGCAGCAGTGGCCTTGCAGGGTCCTTATGGAATAGAGCTCACAGTACCCAGGTGAGCCCAGTCTGCAAGGCCGCAGGTCTGCACAGAAGCTGCTCTCAACCATCGTAGCTTGGCTGAAAACCAGCACCAAAACTGAGCAAGAAAACCACTGAGCAAGCAGGTGGGGAGTGGCTCTTAGAGCCCAGGTACTCTCCCCTGTAGCAGATGTTGGCTCACATCTGGGGCAGCCCCTTCCCTTCAAGGACACTGATTTTACATTTCTGTGCAAATGTTTACTGCTGCATAATCCTTGGAAGAATTTCTTTTTCCATGCCACACCTAGTGCGTGGTACTGCCAAGTGTGTTTTCCCCAGATGCATGCCCTAAGCCAGGCAGATGGGCAGAGACACATGGCTGGAGTGCATCACATGGCAGAGAGGAGCTTGCCATCTAATAGGCACTTCTTTTCTGTGCACCTGCAGCTGGATTAGGACTGTTTTGCACTGCAAAGCAGCCATCAGCCATGTTGAGACCCTGACCCAGGAGCCATGAAACATGATCACAGCTGAAATGTTCGTATTTGTGACAGCCGATCACATCAAGTGCATCTGTTATTGCAGAAAGGCTATTGGTCAGCTGGTTTCAGCTTGCAGCCATCTATGCAGCCTCATTTTTCTAAGCCTGTGGGTTTTCAATGCTTAATGCAACGAGTGCAGCTTCAGCCTTGCCTCCCGTCCCCTTTGCACAATGCTGACACAGTCCTATGGTCAGCCAAAATGTGGGACTGATCCAGCTATGAAAAAAAGTTTTGGTTGATCAGTGTCCCAGTCGTTTAGCTCCCCACACCCTGGCTCAGCATGAAGGAGTGGGGAGATAGGACTGTAGGAGGAAAAAGAGCCAGCAGTGCCACCACAGCATGACACCAGCTCAGTCCTTCCAGGCAGAGAGAACCCACATTGCCCCCCTGCCGCCCCCTCCGTCCCCCCTAGCTGCTGTGTATCACTGACTTTCACATAATAAATGGTAGCCATTATTTGCCATAGCACAGAGTCTCAGCCCTTCGTGTGTATTTCTCCAAGGAACTGCATTTCTCCAGTGGAATTGGCTTTCCTACATTTAAAGTTGCAGCTGGAAGTGATCTGGGTAAAAGAAACCAGGAAAAATACATACGGTGCTAAGCAAAAGTAGTGTTCAAGGGAGGAGAGCCCATGTATGGAATTGCAAAATGGTCACATGAAATGAGGCTGTCCTTGTATTTGGTAGAATTTTCCCGGCCTGAACTTGGAGAACTATATCTCTTCTTCCAAAGAGAAATGCTCCAGAAAAGAGCCTGGGAAAGGAAACTGTGAGGAAGAAAGTTGTCACCAATTTAGCTGTTAGCCAGTTCATTTAAGAGGGCTTGGCTCGCAGGCACTTGACACCTTGCTAGCTTCATGTACAAAACGCTTTTTGACATCAAATTGGTGCCATAAAACACAAGGTGTGAGGAAGTCAGATGTCTCCTGAAGATGCCAGGTTAAGTGAAACTGGCCACCAGCACACTGAATTTCAAATGCTTTGCACAAGGAAAATGGCTGGAATTTCTAACTCAGACAGCATGAGCTTTCCAAGCTCTGAGATAGTGGTGGACCATGTGAACTAGGGGATGGGAGAAGGGTCTCAGAGGGACTTGAGAGTAGGTCTGGTGGACCTGTGGTTCTGTTATCAGTTGTGTGTCAGTACATCCATGAGATCTATGTCATTAAGTAGATAGTGCCCATAGCCTGGACAGCAGTGCTAAGGAGAGGATAGTGTACTGAGGCACATCCACAAGTTTTGAATGGCATATTCAATGTGATCAGTGCCAAAGAGATGTCCCCCTCCTCTTACTGCTTACACTGACCACCTCACATTTTCCCCCAGGAACAGCTTCACAGACTCATGGCTTTCATGATCTGCAATTGTTTGGTCTTTGACAAAGACCTGGAGTAACAACCAAGTATTTGGCTCTAAGATTTTTTAATTGTTTCAAAATGGTTGTAGATTCTGTGTAGGGATTTTAGATAACATCACCTCCTGCTCAGGTCATTCCTCCCTGGCTGCCCAGGATCTAGGTCTCCTCTTTTAGAAGGGCCTCCCCAGTAAGTTTTGCAGCTCATCTCTTGGTGCGGAGGGAGTCACCTTCCTCAAGGGACACGCTTTGCATCTGGACTACATACACTGCAGTGTGTCAGCACCATCTGGACAGCAACTTACCACAGCACTGAAGGGGGAAAGCAGATGGAGAGTAAAACAGGGAAAAGAGAGAAGGAAAAAGGCTTCCTCTATATAGGGAAAATGTCCTGCACACTATTATTGTATCCTGCAAGAACCACTTTGCTATTCAGGGAACTTTTCCCCTTCCTTCTCCCAGTTTCTCAGTCTGAAAAACAGGTAAGGGATTTCGCCCAAGCTCTGGAGGCCTTTTAGAGTCAACAGGGAGAAAGAGAGATTCCACATATCTACAGCTTGGTGATCTACTTTGGATCTCGGATGAGAAGAAGCATGGGCTCTCAGTGTCTGTCTCTGTGGACCTTGAAAGGAGTCCAGCCCAGCACAGGGGAGACAGCCACATTTGCTGTGTAAATATCACTCCAGATGTCTGCCCATGGGATTATTCCAGACAAACATGCTTTCACTTAAATTCAACCGTTAACTTACTACATGCTCATTTTTTAGTTGAGTGCTATAGAGAGGGGCTTGCACTTGCGGTCAGTGTGGTTTTGCAGACAGCCTTTTGCAGTCCTACCATCCTGGCTCACCTTGCTTGACTTCATCTGTAGTTCAGCTTTCTTCATCTTCTGTTGCACATTTTTACTGTCCCCCCTCTCCAGGGACAGCCCTCAGAATAAGCAGTGTAAGTGATTGCTAGGGATCCCATGTCTCGGGGAATATTTGTCCCAAAGGCTACAGACAGGACTGCTTGCCCACATTCAGAAGGATGCAGTCGGACTCCTTTGCTTCATCTGAAATGCTTTGGTCCAGCTGGGTCCAGATTTTGCTCCAGCTACAGGGTGGTCCTTGAGAGGTTATTGAACTAGAGAGTTTTGCAGGCTTTCACAGAACAGGGTTGTAAGGCTTGAGAAAACTGTCTGGCTTGGACAAACATCATTTTTCTTATTGAAATATAGTTGTGATCTTTACTCTGAAGACACAAGCCATGTGCTTATGGAAGTTTTGTTCCTGTTACAGCTTCACATTTGGACCAGAATTGCTGAAGTAAACCAGTCACTTAGCACACCCATCCTAGTCCGTTCAATCTGACATAAACGTCATTCAGCTCTAAAAGGGGCACTGCATCCTCATCCCCACCTCCATCTGCTCACCCTGCCTCCCACCTTTGTACAGAAAGTGAGATCAGGAACCTGATCTGGCCAAAAACTAACCTGGATGAGAAAAACAAACAAAAAAAGCAAAGAGAATTCTCTGCAAGATCATATATACACTAACACGGGCACAAGAGAGGCAGGAGAATCACGTGGCTGAGGGCTGAGGAGGGGCCAAGACCACCTCCTTCAGTAGCATCACTCACTTACATCCAATTAATATGACCACAGGACTGCTTTGCTTGGCCTTGGTGAGCTTGGTGCAGAAGTAAATAAAAAAAAAAACAGTAAAAAAGATGTTCCAACAAGCATAGCTGAGCATCAAATTCGCTAACATAAGTATTCCCATGGAAGGCAGTGAGTGAGTAAATAAATAGAAATTGCTTTACCTACAGGAGAGTAGTTCATACTGCTATAAATATTATACTCTGCCATATTGCCAGGTTTCAATACAGAAAGGTAGTAAATATTGCATAAGTTATCAGGGGAGTTTCAGTATTGCCAACCACACGTGTTAAAGAAACCACAAATGAGATCTTAAAACAAATCTGAGGTTGGATTAAAAACCACAGGTTCAAAATAAATAAATGTTGATGTCTTTTTTTTGCCTTTTGCCTTCAGGGCCTTCAAGGTGCAAAGTGCTGTTGCTGTCTCTTTACAAAAAAGGAGGCAGTGATCTCCCTTTAATGAAAAGACAGATGAAATTCCCTCCTAATCAAATGATTCAAGAACCTGGGGCTTTAAGATCTATGATAAAATAGTACACTTGTGCTAAAACTGGGACAATTGGACACACAAACATTTGTTTCAGGGGATGTTCATTTTCTATGGAAAGAGGTACCAGGATGCCACAACTAGCAGCGCTAGTTTTGAAGATGTTACTTCAGTAGTTATCATAGGATTTCCCAAAATAAGACCTGTTTGAGCAAACCTAAATATATGATAAATACTGTAACTTATCGTCAGTATAGACAGATTAATTATTTAGAGACCATTCAATGTGCTAAGCAATTTAGTACACTGAAATCAAGCCAGGTTTCCTGGACCTGGACTAGCTGGACTTTAAAGTCTGTGAAAGGCAGATATCGGACATACAGAGAGATCACACTCTGCCCCTGCTTTTGTAGACCTCCACCCTGCTTTCCCAAAACAGAAAGCAAGTTCTTCTAAGCACATCCAGATTTTCTCATTTTAAATGACTTCTTTTTTTCCCTTTAACAGTAATCCAATTTTCCCAACACCTAAGTTGCTCTGAGACTTACAAACATATGAAAAAAATTATTAAAAAAAATAGTAGTTTGTCATTTCAGCTGCTTTTGAATTGGCCAAGCAGAAAATTGCTAATTACAACATATGGAAAAGGGCTTTTAAATTAAATATTTATTTTTAAAAAATGAAAATAATAAGCATGCATAAAATGTCCAAGGATCTGTGTTTCATATGAGGAACATGGTACTGCTCGTGGTCAGAGTTAGCACATCTGTCCTCAGCTCCTTCGGAGAGTATGTGGCACCTTCTTCCACATCAAGTCTGAGGGAATGGAAACACTGCAAGAACAGAAAAGGTAACTAATAGTAAAAAGCTAGATTTTGACACTGTCATATACAGGTATTTCTGCGGAACTGCTATTTTGAAAGCCAGTGTTTAATGTGACTTCAGCTAGACTTAAGCAGATGCTTAAAGTTAACCATCTGCTTAATTGCTGCTAGGATTAGGGATGGATTTAAATAGAGCTTTTAGTTCTTCCTTAACATAGTGCCACTTTCTTTTTGCCTTAATAAAGCACTTATGCCCATGGTTCATTTTCAGTGCTTGATTAGTGCTAGTGATTTCACTTATATGCTTAAAGTTAAGAATATGATCAGTATTAGATTGTATCTGTATCTTAATTGTCTAGAAAGTACTGGCCCGAAGCCATGTTTAGCAGTTAACAAGCATGCAGACAAGTCCTGCATCTAGGAATAGAAAATGCCAGAAAACAGCAAAAGGATGAAATAAACTTCCAACAACCGCGACACACACATTGTTGTTCCTGGCCTCTAGCAGAAAGCTGTGTAATATAAAGAGAAAGTCCCTGCTTCTCTGTCCATACACCTTGAGGCTGGCCATGTCTTGCTGGCAGATTAAGAGCACATGAATTTCTATGACTTGAGAGTGATTTAAAATGAGTTGACAAGTTAAGAGACTGTTTATCTTGATCATCATGTTGGTTATAATGTGGCACATTTATCACTCCTAAACCAGAACAGAGGCTGGAAAAGCCCTACTGGACTCTGGTCTGCTCCATGCAAGCTGGCAGTCCACCCTCCTCACTGTGGTCTCTGGGCATCCTCCTGTAATGCCCTGGGTGACAGGACAAGCACCTATTCTGAGCCATTTGGTTCCATGGCAAGCCAAATAAGATTTTTTTTCTGGGAATTATGCTTGGAGTGTAACAAGCAAGGAGGCTTCTGCTTTTAGCTTTCTGCTAATTCCTGTGTCTTTTCAGTGTAAAGAGAGAGTAAGATGGGACAGCCGGGCACCCCTGGCTGTTTCCTAAGGTGCAGCAGTGAATAGGGTGTTTGACTTCTGCTCTCAAAGCAGAAACACAGTCCAGCCCCACTAGACTCACTGGAGAGCCCTTCTTGCAGTGATTTCACCCTCGCTTTTTGTTTCTCTTTATACTTCATGAAAGAGGGAAAAACAGGGGGAGGACTTTGTGTTCCCTTTCCTTCTCCTTCCTGCCAATACCATGGGGTTAAAATGACCATGTGTTTCTTCCAAAGGTATTAGCATAATTATCTCTCCACTCTGAATGTGCAACAGCTGGCTGTGTTCCACAAAAGATGGCATTTAACTAATCCTGCTTTAGAAACCCATACTATTTATATCTTCTAAAATCAACTTCATCTTCAGAAATGCCCTTTAAAGGACACATTTTGTTCTATTCTGACCATATGTTTTCACCGTGATCTGCGTATTTTAAATGTGTTTCCAAAGGTTAGCATCCAGGACTGCTCCCCCAGATGCTGTTTGTGCATTCCTGTCCAACATTAGTCATGCAGCCTGCTCAGCTGCTTGATTTTTGAGAAAACCTGTCCATATTTATCTAATTACTTTGTGTTTGGAAAGTCAGTGTGAAGTTCTCAAACACAGAGGGGATCCCAGGCACTGACTGTCAACAACAGCTAAGTTTGTCCTACGGGGTTTCCCACCAGCCATGCAGAGCTTTCCCTCTCGGAAAGAAAGTCCTTGTTCTTTCTCTTCATCTGGGTTTCTTCTATTGATTTCACCACTTGTTTTTCCTGATTTATGTTGGAACATGTGAAAAAGGGCAGCACTAAGTGAATTAAAAACAAAGAAAATCAGAGCAAATAAAATATGAAATGCTATTGAGAGATTTTAAACTCCAGATCAAAAGTGAGTTCAAACATTCCCATTTGGGGCAGTGGGGGTCATTGTAATTATTGCTCTCTAAAAGCAGAGGCATTGCTGTTGAGAAATTCCCATGCAGGATATGTCTCTTTTCCAGAGCCTCCTGCTGGTGAGTCTAGCAAGGCTCTGTTAACGTTGGAAAAAGTTGCCCTTTTTGATAGACCTCCTGCCGTGTTGTCTACATGGAGGAAAAAACATTTCTTCATCAAGAAAACAGCCTTTCCAGAGATGCTTCAAAAGGTATCAGTTTCCTTGGAGAGAGATATTTGGAGCTCTGTGTAACCTTTATCTTCACTGCAGTGTTGCTATTTTTTAAAATAACATTTTAGCCAAGATTGGGAAACATTCTTCTTGTGGTTTTGTTTTTCTGTAGGTGTACTTTTTAGCTGTAGTTGCTTGAAAACAAAAGTTGTATTTTCCTCATACCAAGCTCTTCCAGACAGTTTGCTTTTGCAGTTTGGTACTTTGATGCTTTTGAAAGAGTCAGTGAGTATCTACATAAATGCACTGTGAAGGAGACCTATGCTTGTGAGTAGGGAGAGCATGAGTGGCTATGGTTTACATGGTACTTGTTCCATCGCTGGATATAGGGCGTGTGTGGGAGGAAGAGAATCCACTGAAAGGAGCATGTGAGTTTGTGCATGCTTTCAACAGAGCAGACATATTTTTGTGAGTGAACTTGAAGCCCTGTTGTACAAGACAGTCCTCCTCATGCTACCCATTTTTACTCAGATGTTTGGGGGAGAAGGATTATTTTCCACCTGTTTTTTGGCATAGCTCAGTGGGCCATGCTGGTTTTCTGAAGTGGTCAAACGTAACCTCCAGAACTTCAGTGCCAATTGCAGCTGAGTATTTTCCACCTGTGGCTGTACATTCACCTCCTCCCTGATTTCTTACAGTTCATTTAAGCCTCCATCTCCTATAGCCTTAAAATAATGAACGAACAATAGCCATTGCTGTGAAGCAGTTACGGCTGCAATGCACATACCTACCTGTGGCAAAGTCACAAAGATAAAGAAGTGGAATGACCCCTGTCCCCACATACGCTCTGCTTTTCTGCCATGACGACCAGGTTGTACATACATGTATGCGTCATCATCTACATGCACATAACACATGCACTCATATGTTACATGCCTGTAGATATACATGCACACTCACATAAAAAAAACTACTGATAAGAAACACTGATTGTAGCAAGCCCAACGGTAAAATCATAGCTTTCCATCAGGAACTTGCTCCGTTAGAGCAAGTACTTCATCCAGAGCGATGGTTTCTGCCATTTCTTTCCTTTTCTGGGTAGACTAAACTCTGCCTGTAACTATGTATAAGTACTTACAGTTTAGAAAGACTTCCATTTAAACTGTAAAAACAAGAGGTCAAAAAAGTAGCAAACGACTGAGTTGAAGTTTCCTTTGAAATGTTAACTCATACAGTTTTTAGTTACTTGATGGATATTTTCCAATATTTTCTGCTTGGACAGAATAGCTCCTGGCATGAGTCACTGCTGTACAGTGAAGGAGGCTTGTAGCAGTCCCAAGATGTAAGAAGCATGAGGAACCAAATTACAGCTCCAGCAGGTGTCCAGGTGAACCAGACTTCTCTCTTGCCACTGCCAGGGAGCTCCTGCAGCCGAGTCCACAGCGCAAATCCTGCTGACAAGCCTGCAGCAGCTCCGGGTGTGAGAAACACTAGCCTCCTGCCTGACCTTGCTATGCCAGCAAAACAGGGAGCATCCACGCAACCGTGCCAGTGCTGACAGCTTCAGCTGCCCTCAGTGATGCTGCTCAGGAGGGCACACAGTGGTGCGGGCAGGAGGGGAGCTTCTGTTGGAGGATACTGGGGCACTCCTGGGAGGCTCTGCTGATGTGGGTGAAACAGCAGGGTCTGCCTCATGGGAAAGGCCTGGAGACAGCTGAGCTAGTCAGTTAATCAGAGCCTTTCAAAGTTGCTTTGGTTTCTTGTTCCTTAAGTTTCAAACACCTGCAACATGAAAGTGTTGAGCTCCAGGGAGCTGCCACAGCCGTAATCAGGCAGGGTGTGCTCTCGCTGCTGTGGCTAGCAGGGTTGTGATGGAGAGTAACAAGCCTTGGGTTGAACTGGGCTGGGGGGACGGTTTCCAGTCCTCCTGGTGTTACCGTGTGGCCATAGGGAAGTGATTCCACCTGCCTTCATCGTTTTCCTCCCATGTAACCTGGGAACAGTTGCAGCTGCCTTACCTTCCCCACAAAAGTGGTATGATTAATTAGCATCTGATTTATGCTTGCAAAATCCTATTAAAAATCCCCCTGTGATCTGAAAAATCTGACCTGAGTGTTCCACGGCTGTTCCTCAAAAGTAATAAAAGCTTGCAGATGCAAGTACAATTGCTCTCTGGCTGAGCTTAAACCTGGGGCTGACAGACCCCACCCTACCTGCGATGGGAGTCTGGAAGCTGCTTGTGAAGCTTAGATGAGCACTAGAGGAAAGCCTGCATGGAAAATAACAGTTCCATAATCAGTGCAGGATTTGGATGGCGTGGGTTACTAAAGAACAGGGCCATTCACTGCTTAATGAGGATTAAAATAACTCTTGAATAGCTGCCTTATTCCCCGAGCATCCTGTTCAATGAATGAGTCACAGGATTACAGTTGAAAAATAGGCTGGAATGGTAGAACAAAAACCTGACATAATGAATATCAAATTAAGGGCTTGGGGACAGCCTTTAATCTGGTATTTCCAACCCCTTTAATGACTGACATGCTGACTTTACTAGTAGCTTAATTTTTGGTTTTGTCTTGTGTGCCCTTGCTACAGTCCCTTTTTTAGGGGACAGTTTGTTTGGGTATCGTTAGCCAGGTGCAGAAACACTCTGCAAGCAGAATATTCACAGCATAGAAGTATAAGGTAATTAGTTATTGGCTAATATACATGAAAGGCAGCTGGGATTTAATGATCTATTAGGCTAAGTATTCATATGCTCATCACCTCTGATAAGGCACTGCAGAGTCCTGGCTGGCTGGGCAGAACTCTTTTAGGAGGGGACCATGGGCTTAGCCTCCCCAGTTCCCTGGGATGGCCCCCAGTGCTGAGAGCTGCAGCCTGCCACCATCTCTGCCTAATCTAAACTAATGGGAAAAGGCTTTGCTAACAAAGGGTTGATGTCTGCTCCTCTTGCCTAGGCACCCTGCTCACCTTTGCTTGACCAGTATGGCAGTGGTTAAAGGACATTTGCTCAAGGGTTCCCCTCTGGACTACAAATTGTCAATAGCAAATGCTAGAGTGGGGCAGGCAGATGATAAATGGGTAGCTTTATGCTGAAAGTATTTGCGTTCTCATCATCAGTTTTTGGTCTGCTTTCCTCCTTGCCTTTGGGGTCTGCATTTCTTTCAGTTCCCAAAGCCTGAAGTCTTTTGTCGTATTAAAGTACTCTGGAAGATTAGCCCTTGAAAGGGATTTTCTCTTCATTAGTGCAGATGCCAAACAGTTATCTTGTCATCAGAAGAATAAACTGCTTGTTGTATCCTTCTCTGAAAATCTCAGCTGGGGAATAAGGTTGAAGGTAGGCAAATGCTGAGGTTGCTGAAAAGACCAGAGGGGCAGAAGGCAAGGAATTGTATTTCATAGGCTGATTGCTCCTGTTTAGTCCAATTTCTTTTGTCCTGTCAACTATAGATTTCAGAGCAATTCCCAGCACTTTAATAAATACTGTAAAACTAATGCAAAATATTACATGACTGTCAGAACTATCATATATCTGTAATAGAGTTGGCATATATTAAAAATATCCTTGCTTTGCAGTTTTTATAAGGAACTTCATTAGGAAAGACAGGTAGGAAAATACAGCGTTTTCTTTTCTGACACTTGCTATCTTTTCCATTATAGAACACAATAAATCTGGGGGGTTTTATTAACAATAAACACATATGAAATCCCTGAGAGTGAAAAAATATACCCTAGAGAAGACTAAAACCACGTACCTAAGGAAAAGGTTAAGTCCTTATGAAAAAAAAATTGTTTCTTAAGAGGATCTCCTGGATAAGAAGTGCAATGGGAACTCTTTGGGGCTAAGTTTTCTTCATCAGTTGCCTGGGGTTTTGCACCTTGAGACAGACATTTCAGTCAGTGATTTCTGCTGCAAATGAGAGCTGTCTGTCCTGACCACAGGAAGAGCAGCTCCTTTCAATGGTGAGATCGATACCTCAGCAGACGAGGAGACGCGCTTCTGTGAAGAATGGGATGAAGGGCTGTCCAGCACTGCCCCACTGCTGGAGCTAACCCAGACACCCTGATTTCAGTTGCCCATCAGGGGTTCTCTCAGGTCCCCAGGGCCAGATCCTGACTTGCTCTGGGCCATTGCCCAGAGACCTCTGAGGGAGTTCATGTTGCCCCAGTGTCAGTTGCTCAGTTACTGCAGGACCATAAAGCACTCTCCATATTCACTGGGAAAATTATAGCTTCATGTTTTATCATCCTCTGTGGAAAAAATGCTTGCGCTTCTTGAAATCAATCGTTAGATGCCATGGCTGACACTAGACTAAGTCTTTTCAAAAATGCACGTGCACTCTCAGCAAAATTAGAAGGATCCCTCCTCTCCATCTTCAAACACAGGCTGGGGACACTAAGGAGAGAGGCTCTTGGGGAAGTTTAGGAGATCACCTGAACCCCTCTCACACAGCTGCCTGAGCCCTGGCTCCAGGCACAGCAGAAACCACCTCTTCCTGCAGGAGACATGGTCTGACCATGTTGGGCTGCCTGCCCATCTGAGTGTCACCTCCATGGAGAGACATGGAGAAACGTGAGGAAGCGATAGGGAGGAGAGACAGTGAGGAATCAGCAGTGGTGCACAGGCTCATTTGCTTCCCTAGGTGCTGAACTTGGAAGATTTCTCATTTTCAGTGTCCAAGATATCACTGCCACCAGCTGAAGTAGGGTGCTAGGGCCTGCGGGTGCTGGCACTGGTGGCCGTGGGGTGCCGGGTAGGGAGCCTGGTTGGGGACAGCTCTGGCTGAACGTACAGTGCATGTTGCCTGTTCAGCTGGGCCACTTCCCCAGGGCTTGCGGGGCAGCTGTACGGGCTCTCCTGCAGGGACATGGTCAGGGCAGGAGATGGGGCTGTCCTGCTCCTGTCAGCAGCAGCCTACATTTGGTTGGTTTCACTGTACTCTAAGCTAACGCAGGTACTTACTGGTGGATCCAACCCAGCAGCACTGAGAGCTTCTGGAGTGCTTAGACAGGTAGGTAGCTGCAGCAGAAGGGCCGCCTCAGCATGGCAGCAAGGCCATCTAGGCAGAAACTTGTCCCTTAGCATTTCCCAGTGCCTACAGACTCCTCTTTCTCCCTGCAGTATCTCATCCCCTCCAACAGCATCTTCCCTTCTCCTTTCATACATGCATCCCAACACAGACTCCCCTCCCCACATGGGTGAAAAGTTGTATTTCCCAGAGCAGCGGTTACTGAATTCGCATATAGACCACAGATATAATTGCGTGGGATGCAGCATTTTGTTCTGTCCTTACTACGTGAACCCATTTCCTTTGGAAAAAAAACCTGAAGCTCTTAGAACGCCTGTCTGTCCATGTGTCTTCTCCCGGATTGCAAAGGGGCTGGGAGCACTGGTTTCCCTTCTGCCAGTAAAACGCCTCATTCTTTCTGCTGGTTATTGTATCTGATCTCTCCTCCAGCTGTGCTCAGAAATGGCATATTGTGGTCTGGCAATTCAGAGCACTGTGAATCCTTTATTTCCCTAATGGAGTTTCCTAGTAAATAGCTTCTAACTCAGATCCTTGTCTCTACAATAGATATGCTTCTGCCTAACTGGCACTTCACAATTAACAGCATTATCTTGTTAAACCTGAAGAGGTGCAGGAAGGCTCAGCCATCATTTTAAAGCATTTTATTGCGTAGAAAGTGTTTACAATAGGCTACAGAAGTGGTAAATGAAGACCAGTGCTGCATTCAGATGCCTGATTAGCTCAGCCGCATGAAAATGCCAATAATTAAGGGTCTAACCATTTTGGATGCCAATTCTTAAGCAGTAGCCTCAAAGCACCCGAGTTTTTTTAGAGGGAAGGGAAGGAAAGGGAAGGGGAAAGGGAAAGGGAAAGAGAGAAAGAGAAAGAGAAAGAGAAAGTGTTTGGGGTGAAATGGAAAGCTGATCAGAGTCAGAAGACAATAGTTCCTATTCATGTAGATGCAGGTATAATTGTCCTCAGTGAAGACACAATTTCACCCAGGAGTGAGGTTGTGAGAGTAAGTGACTGCATTGGAGTACTCTGTGTTTTCTGGAGAGAAAAACCTCTGTTGTTTCACTTCTGGAAAAATTAATGTGTTCAAGTTATGTCTGCTACTGTTTTAAATGCTTGCATTTCACGCTCACGAGTGTCTCAGTCTCTGTGTAACCTTTTATCTGTCAGCTCCTGTAGTGTGTAAGCAATGCTAGTAGAGAAGAGGACAAACAGTTTGGATGTTTGGATGTTTTCTGCAATTTGATTTGTAAATTAGCTTTGCTGTATCGAGGCTGGAAGTCCTTGCTGTCCTTAGCTACCCTGCATGACTGCAGCCCTACACCTTGCTGAAACCCAGAGGGAGTAGCATAGGAACCACAGGCTACTATACAAAGCATGTGGAAGGATGGAGACCTCCTGGGGAAATATCTCACTTTCTAAGGCTTTCAGGAAAGAAATGGCTGTATAGCAATTCGGTCATGCTCAATGAACTTATCAGCTGCAAATGTCAAGGACAGGTCATCAAAAAATACAACAGGCTCATTACTACCTAGTTTGCAATTTTCCAAAATAGATTTAATAACTTATATGTAAGGTAAAAAATGGTGGGTAAAAGAACTGACAAAATACATGATGGACACCAAGTTGAACATGAGCTAGCAATGCGCCCTTGTGGCAAAGAAGGCCACCAGCATCCTGGACTGCATTTGGAGGAGTGTTGCCAGCAGGTCAGGGGAGGTGATCCTTTCCCCTCTGCTCAGTACTGGTGAGAAACATCTGTAGTGCTGGGACCAGTGATGGGCTCCCCAGTACAGAAGAGACATGGACAAACTAGAGTGGGTCCAGCGAAGGGCCAGGAAGATGTTTAAGGGACTGGAGCATCTGTTGTAATAAGATAGGCTGAGAGCTGGGTCTTTTCAGCCTGGAGAAGAGAAGGCTCAAGGGGATCTCATCAATGTATGTAAACAACCGATGGGTAAGTAAAAAAGATAGGGCCAGGCTCTTCTCAGTGGTGCCCAGGGACAGGGCAAGAGGCAATGATCCAAATTGTAATACAGAAAATTCCACTTAAACTTAAGAAAAAACTTTCTTACTGTGAGGGTGGTTGAACACTGGAAGAGGATTTGCAGAGAGGATTTGGAGTCTCCATCCTTGGAGGTATTTAAAACCCTAATGAACATGGTCCTGGGCAACCCGCTCTAGCTGACCTTGCTTTGAGCAGGGGGTTGGACTAGACGATCCTCAAAGGTGCCTCCAGCCCCAGTGATTCTGTGGATTTATGAATCTGATAACAGAAAATTAGCTGTAAGAGAGAAACAGTTGTTCTCAGGACACAGACACTGTACAAAACAGCTGCCTTTGCAACCAAAAACCCTAAAAATTCTGCATAGAGACTGCTCCAAAGCTGTGTGTCTGGCAGTCCCAGCAGCCCCATTGCTGGCTATGATGACTAAACACCAGTCTAACAGTAATATTTAAAACACATTTCTGCTTGACAATGTCATGAACCGAATCTGATTAAGTCTATATATACCGGCCCAGACCTTAGCCCCACAGCTTTTCAGAAGCACAGAATATTTAGATTATCTAAGAGAATAATCAAGTTCATGATTGACAAGCCTCATGATCTGGAAATATCTACATGTGGAAGAGTTTTCTAGTAATAAATTGTTTTCTTAGTCCCACCAAAAGATATGAAATATCTAATAGGAGTCGAAGCCAGATGATTCAGTTAAGACCTAAAGTATATTGTGGTTTTTGGTAATGAAGACTAAAAATATTGCAGCTATTTCTTTTAGGCGTGTATCAGACTTACCATCACATACAGTCTTTTAAAATCATACTGCTGAAAAGGTCTGTTTGAACTCCAGAAACAGTTAAAACCTAATGCAGAAATTAGTGAGCAGGATTCTGTATCATGCTTGCTGGAAACTAGACGAAAAGTGTCCCATCTGATCCTTTATCTCTCAAGAATCCCTCTGGGCAGTTACAGGGATTCCAGAAATATCTAGTTTTTCATTTGTCTCACCCATCCTCTGCTCCAGTTTCCACATTAAAGTGAAATTAGACTATATGGAGGAACAGAAACTGAAGTAAAGTCACAAAAGCAGTTACTGCAGGATTTTTGCTTGCTAGAAGCAACCAGCAGTGGAGGATCCAAAGGAAAATTCTAACTTAGGCGACCTGTAGGCCACTTATTCAAGGGCACTTTAGGTGTCTACGTGAACCTGGTCTCCTTTCAAGGTTTGCTCATCACATACTGGTTGCCAGGCTAGTATCGTTTATATTTTCAGCTGTCTGTGTATATAATAAGTGCCTATTTTCTAGATGGAGAAGTAAGTAAGCTAAGGTTTCCAGTCGGTTGTCATCCAAATAAATAACCTCTGACTTTAATCCTGACTGTACACAGACATTCAGCATGCTGTGCAGGGAGATGAGTTTCCAGTGAGATAAAGTAGCAGCCAACATGGACTTCTCAGAAACAAATCATGTCAAGCTAATCTTATTTTTATTTTTTACTGTAGCTTGCATTAAGGATCATGACCTTAGCAAGATTTTCAGCAGTTTCCGGAAAAGTAATGTGAGACTAATTTGAGAAGCATGTTCTTAATGAACCTCTATAGGGTAGATGCCATAATATGGCTGACTAACCATAAAAGGTAACTAAATATCAGTAGGAGGAGGAATTGGTGTGGTTCTGAATTTAGTCTTCTTGTTACTGGTGGGAAAGGAATTTGCTTATTAAATTTGCAGATGATATGAAGCTTGGATGACCATAAGTCAATTAGAGGATGGGATTAGAATTTAAAATGTTCTTGACAAATTGGTGAAATAGACTGAAAATAAATTGATTAAATGGAGAAAAAGGCTACGCATTGGACTGAAACAGGAATATTAAAAAGCCTTGTACATGTTGAAGAACAATTGGACAGGTAGCAGTTCTTTGGAAAAGAAATAAGGAATCATAAAGGATCACAAACTTTACATGAACCAGGAAAAGAAAAATATCATGCAAGTTTGTGTGAACAAGAGTAGATGACTGGGAAAAATCCAGCCACTCCACTCTGTACTGGTAAGGTCTCTTTCGAGAAACGTGTCCCACACTGTATTCCAGACTTGAGAAGGATTTAGGTGAACCGGAGAGAGCACAGGGTGCTAGAATGACAATAATCAAAGGCAAAGCAAGTTTTATAGGGAAATATAAAGGGAACAGCACTGTTTAGCTTGAAGAATAAAGTTAAGGGAACACATAGTAACAGCTTTGTCACGAAGAGCTATTGCAGAAATAAGGGGAATTTTCTCCATGTCCCTGGTAGACAAGAAAGAAGCAATTGGACTAAAAAGCAGTAAGAAAGACCTAATGAAACAGATCTTCCAGGGAGAAAGTGAAATATCAACGACACGTTTTTAAGAATAGCAGACTGACATCGGACTAGCCCATCCTGCACTGGGAGATCATGAGATGCAAGAAGATTTCTTGAAATCTCTTCTCACCCTACATTACTACAGTTCCATAATGGGTTGTAAAGATCTGGACAAAGAGTTCATTCCTTATTGAAGGCTTGTCTGTAAACTAAAGACAATAGAATTTTATCAGCAGTCACTTATCTAATGGTTTTATTACAGTGAGAAAGAGAGAAAGTTGTTTTCCAACCCAAAGGGTAGTTACCAACCACAATGTAGCAGTCGTTCTGCCATTGATCGTTCCTCCTACTTGGCAGCATGGTGCATTTAATACTGAATGCATCAGGTCTTACAGGATTCTCACTTCTCAGGGGAGGGAGATCTATAGTCCATGTGCAGCTATTTAACTCTACCTCCTGTGTTTATGAGTTCACTTACTTGATCTTTCCCTGTACTTATACAGGACATTGTTGTTGTGGTTGCGGTCACAGTGGGAGAATCTGTTTTTCGTGTAGTTCGGGCTAACTTCCTGAAAACCTCCATGCTAAATGGAGATGGAGCAGTGGAGTAGGGGCTGCGATGTTCCAGCCGTTCCCAGGAACACACCACCGAAGTCGGTACACCAGTTGTGGTTTGTTCCTGTCTGGACATGCTTCTTACCTTTGCAGATAACTCTAATTTGCAGGCTCAGCAGAAGGGGAGCGGTTTCCCATTATCGTGTTCTTCTTGCATCTGGAATTTTAAGTGAACTACATAACAGAATCTTCTGCTTTCTTAAGCATTTTCTTCTCCTTTCTTTAATCATGCTGAGATTTCCTGTGAATACTGTGAGCTGTAATTATCATCTGCAGATCAGTGGGTATGCTAAGCTGTTTCTTAAACGGCTTTTTTTTCTCTGTGAATTTCAGATGACCAAGAACAAAATTATAATCACCTGATACTAAACAGTGCCACCCAGACACCTACACATGGTAAGAGAAAACAAAGAGCAAAATTACACACGTTGTAACTTTCCTCTGCCAGCCAGTAACATTAACTGATATCAAAGAATGTTTAATGTTAATAGAAATGTTCCTATGGCAATGATGCATGAATGATGGTTTCCATTAACATTAAACATAGGACCATATTTTTAAATAGTACGCACAATGAAATATGGCCCACTCTTTTATAATTTCACCTACCAACCTTGTGTTTCCCCATGTCTGATTGCTCCTTTCTTCCTTCCACATCAGCAAGGTGCTGTCAGATTTAACCAGCCAAACCAGTAAAAATGATAACCAAAAAACCCTCCATCTTGTCAGCTGAGCCACTCAACTTATAGCGCTGTTTGTGCATATTTCTAAGATAAGTTAGAAGGACAGTGAACATGAGGCAAGGACTCCTAAGCTGACATGGTTTTGGCATAACAATATGTGGCCAGAGTTTGGGTTCACAGCTAAATCCAAGCTGTCCAGCCCATACTTGCATGGGTCTGGTCGGGGTAACCTACTGAAGCCCCTGATTCACTGCACAATATCCCTCTACTTTCTAGTATGCAGGATAGGTAAAAACCATTAAGAGATTCACAACTCCCTCTGCCCACTTTCATAAACAGAAGTGCCTCTTTCTAAACCAGTTCCAGTGGTTGCTCTCACGGCCTTCCAAATCCCCTTTATTTTATTGTGGAAACATGACATTTCTCTGACCCTCTAAACTTATGAAACCCAGAGCATCTTTCACGTCCCTACGTCCACCACAGTGTGGACCAGCACTGACCTATCCCCATAACCTCAGAAGTGATACCTCGGACGTCTTGGGCAGCCTATCACTACCATATAACCTATCTGGTCAACCCTCTAAAGGGTGAGAGCAGCCCTTCCAGAGTTCCTCTAAAACCTCCCTGGGTTTGGTCTTTGTACCCAAAGAGCTTCTGACAGTGCTCTTGCTGAGCTCTGAAAAAACCATGATTTTCATTTGTCTTACCTCTGCACATGGTTCAGCACATTTATTGGCACCTCTCTATCCAGCCCTCTTGACCTAATAAACTTGGGGATGCCCCATGTCGTCCTTTAGGCAGTTTCAAGAGCTCAGTCACTATTCAAAGATACTCCTTTGTTTTCCCCTTTGTTTCCACCATCTCATCCCAGCCTGGAGATGTTTCTTCGCTTCCTCCATGGCCATAAACCCTGTTCCTCTCTGCTCAGCCCTGTCCGTCCAGCCCTTCTGCCTCCTCTGCCCTAGCTCCCTCCTCCTTTATATTTCCTTGGCCCCAGATTAGCAGTTGACTGTGGGCAGTACGTCCCTCCCTGCATCATAGCAATCACAGACCACACAGTCAAATCACCTGCAGCTTCCTGTCTCCATCCAAATGCAGACCAGTCACTGCCACCCAAACCAGTCATTCCCCCTGTCTATGTGCAATCAGTCCAACCTCTGAATGAACCCCCAGGTCCCCTCTGCTTTCTTCCCTCTTCTGCTGCTACCTTGTCTTGGTCTCATCCTTGTTCTTCCCTGCACCCTTTACCCTTTGAATGTGATATATTCCTCCAGCATTTGCAGCTGGAACCTTCCTTCTGCTGGGGAACCAGTAAGTGATGGGTAAATCTCATCTTAATATACACTTCTGGCAGCTCTGAATCTCTGTATTTGTTAATCTTTTTGTTCTGGCATTTGTTTTTAATTCTGAAACTTCATCTTGATAACTATTCTGGAATTGATTTATTGTGAGTTGTGTGTTCTTGTATAGAAATTTCCATGCTGCTTTGCTGCAAAAAAGGGTGGGAGAACAACTGCCCTTGAAAAAGTCACCTAAACCCTTTGGTGTTTCTCCTTCCTGGAGGGTGGGTGAGGCAGCTCCTCAGCCTACAAGTTACTTTCAGTTGTAAGACTACATTATTAGTGGGTTTTTTTCAGTCTCCCCAAAAAACACAGAAGAAACAACGCCAGCTTTGTTTAACTCAGACTGCTTATTTTTTTTACTTTTTTACTTTCCTGAGAAAAAGAAAAGAAGAAAAAGATGGAGTAATACGGTTGAAATTGTGTTGTCTTCTCTCTGGTCTTACTACTTGTTCTTCAAATCTAGCACATGCTGGGTTCTGAGATCTGCCCCAGCAGAGCCAAATGAGTCCCGTTTACCTGTGACTCTGCCCAGAAGTTTTAATATAGCTCCATCATCAGGTCCCTATTGCATTCAATAACTCAAGGTAACAACACGTGCTAAAACAGTTAAACTTCCCTCTGGCCCTGACAGATGCTTTTGTTTTTTATGTACTTGAGAGACAAAAATCAAAGCAGATATACTTACAATCTTGGATTAGAAACTTCCACTTTTTTTGCTCCACTCATTTCTTGCGTTTACAGTATCTTAATAGTTTGGTTGTACAAAGTGACTTGAATGATCTGACTACAAATAACTGTATGATTCAGAGTTATATTTTATTTCTAAGTTATCCATATGGTCATGGACACTTTTGTTCATGATATTCACGTGTGCTGTTGCTGGTGAGCCATTGCTTGGTGAGTCTAAAAAGATATTTTGACCTTTCAGATAAGGCATCAAAAGAGCTTGCAGTATTCATAATTACTGCTGAAATTCTGAGATAGTTCAGCAATGCCACAGGTTTAATTTAATTCCCTTCTTGGGTAGGGCATGGTGTACGTTTTCTGTGTGATCATGTAAATTTGTACGTGGACATGAGCTGTCTGTCTGAGTACCATGGTCATGAGCTCTGTCCCTCAGCCTGTCTCTAGCACCCACCATGCAGTGACAACATCTGAAAGGAGCAGAAGGGAAAGAAGCCAGTGTGAGGTTCAAGACATGCCCTGTGTTGCACATGGCCCGAGTTCAGTTCACTCTTAGCTGAAGTAAAACAAGCAGAGAAAGGTTTTCAGGCTACCAGCACAGAGCAAGCAGGGCAGTGGTTGTAGGTGACTTGTCACCAAACAAGCAACACGTCCGCCTGAACAGCCAGAAATCCCTCCCATGCCTGGAGGAGCTCCCCACAGCCTCCCCAAGGGCTGCCTCACCCAGCAAGGATGCGCTTGACCTGGTATATATGAAGGGAAGCATGAGCTGTTGCAAACTGAAATACCTGTCAGGATGAGAACTCAGCTGCTGTGGGCTGGTGATCTCTGCCCCATGTCCTACCATCACAGGAGCTTCACAGGTTTCTTACCTTCTATAATTCCCAATACAATGAGTCTCCAAACTCATACAACCCTGGGACTGAGTAGCGGAGACTTTCCACAACCCAGTTGTGGCAGACATGGGGCCCAGGGCTCTGCAAGAGATCTCCTCATGGAGGAGGGATGAAAGCCAAGTTCCCTGTGCTCCCCTTTCCCCTTCCTGTACTGGCTAGTCCCTTGCAAAAGTAGAGCAAATGGCACCAACCCATTGGTTTCCCCAAAGGTCTTGGGAATCATAACAGGATCATAGTGTGCAGGAGTGATCCAGATGTGCAGTGGGGCAGCCATTCCCCCAAACAGCGTTCTGGGAACAACCCGCTGTAACCCTATCAGCAACATTGTCTTTGTTCAGCTGAGAAAGGCAGAGGATAGTAAACATCTGTTTCCCTGGACTGATGCTACCGGTTGCCTATGTCCTGCTTCCTGCAGATGTCGCTGCGACAGGCCCTCTATGAATGCACATAATGTCTATCATCACCATATGCAAGCACACCTTTGTATTACTGTGGCAGTTTTTTACCTGCAAAGAAACAAATTAAAAGGGATAAGGACAACCTATGCTCACAAGGAGCCAGGAAAAAATGAAAAAGCAGATTTGACCTTAGATCTCTGAGCTGTTCAGCTTCAACTTCAGGTTCCCAGGGTTAAAATCCCAAGACCCTCTGTTTTAACCTGACTTGGGGGGTTGCCACTCTTAGCACACAGCTTCTCGATGCAAAGGGTATGCCCATCGCAGTGGGTTGTGCAGCCGCGAGATCACTGGTGTGATTACACTGAACTCTTCCGATGCAGGAAGGAATAACTACTAATTAACGGTGGGATCGCATATAATCTGTTCTGTCAGGCTGCTATCATTTAATTAGCATAGTGCTGTTTGCAGCACTGTTAACACAGAGTGAGACGAAAGTCTCCCTTTTCTCCCTGCCTGGCTGGCACAGAGGGTTCGCAGAGGAGTGAAACGTTTGTCTGTCCTGTTTTTGGAAAATGTGATATGTTGGGGAAGACAATTTCCAATGGGAATCAAAAGAAATGACCACAGGCAAGTGAGTCTTTCAACCTGTGATCTGCAATATCAGGATTTAATTTCTGCTGTTGTTGAGGGCTCGAAATTAGCCAGCATGATTTTGAGTATTCCACATCTTAAAGAAGTCTGTTGATCTTCTTCTGGTGTCGGTGTATTCATGAACCTAATTGACTTCTAGGACACTGAATGTCCCATTATAGAGGAATCTACAGTCCTTTAGAAACCTCAGCCTAAATTCAGCTTTCAGTGACAGACTTCAGACCTCAATTCCACTGAAATCGGAAGGTCGATGTGGGTTTCCTTAGCTCTAAGCTTTAGTTTTACATCAGCTGCAGATTTTAGCTGCAAATGAAGAACTCTGCAGCAGTTTTTGGAAATGTAGTGCTTTTGTATGTAAAAGGTGAATGTGAGTGCTCCAGTCCTAGTTTCTAAGCACAACTAAGTTTTATATATGAAATGCAGATAAGTCTTTTGAAACATTAATTTATCTTGCTTAGCTATTCAGTCTTTATACAAAATAAGCACATAAAATTATTTTCCTATAAAAACATTAAAATGTGAAAAAAAGAAAAAGAAGCTAGGGGCACAAAACAGAACCGAGGCAGTGTAGCATTAGCTGTAACAGAAATATATGTTGACTGCCTGGGCTCAGTTTCTGTAAAGCTTATTACTTTATTTTTTACTGCTACTGAAGTTTAATCTCATTATATTTAGTGCATATTTAATTATGCTAACCAAAATAGTCTTGTATAAACATTTTTACATCTATATAAATAACAAGCACATTGCTAAATAATATAGTTAGTAGGAAGTTCATATCATAATTTTTCTGTCAGTTCATTGCATTTGATAATCATCTCAAAAAATACTTGGCAAACCACCATAAGCAACAAATGGCTCCACTTCAAGTTTTTAATTTGACCAAGTATTTTTCCATAGATGATGTCTGGGTTTGCTCTGGGAGGCAAATTTCATTTTATAGCTGTACCCATGTGAACTTTAAACAAATTCCTATATACATATGCATGTATGTGTGTGTCTGTCTTATATTCCTCTTTCTTTCTTTCTTTCTTTCTTTCTTTCTTTCTTTCTTTTTCTCCTTTTTCTTTTCTCTTTTTTTTTCCCTTTCTTTTCTTTCCTTCTTTTCTTCCTCCTTTCTCTTTTCCTCATTTCAAAAGTCCAGGGCATCTTCCTTCCCACACAGTAATAGGGCTTGGGGGGATATATTGCTGAAATAATTCTTGCAACAATTTCTGACATCACACCAGAAGCTTCAATTTGGGACAATCCCAGAAGATATGAAAATGATTCCCTACAGCATCACATCTCCTCCAGCAATTTGTTGAGAGTTTTGTGTCTATTGTGTTTAAGACATTGTTTACAAAATCATAACAATTAAGGACTGTTTAAATTAGATTTATCCCCAGTAGAGATATATGTGAGGAAATTAGAAGATAATCAGATCTCTAGAATATAACGTACAGAACAAATAGACACATTACGTACACTGCTCTTTCTGCAAAGCAGCAGGGCTTTAATGAAAGTGGGAAGAGAGAAGAACCAGGTAATCTGACGGGACTGGACAACATAGTGCCAGCTTTTTGATGTGTGCAAGTTGCCTTTTGTGATGGGGATACCAGCTGATGATTCAGCTGCTTTGTGCACCAACTTTGCAAGCAAAGTACACAGACTGTTGTGTTGCAATACAGCTCCAGTTACACAATTACAAAGCAGATTGGAGCAAAGTTGTTAGTGAATCAGGATTGCCATTTACCTGTCTTGACCTGAGAATTTGCTAACATGTCTTACAGTGCAGAGCCAACCTCTATGCAGGGAATGTATTGGTTTGTTGGGGCCATGGCTGGGCTTAAGCGATGTGACTAGCCTCTGATGAGATGTGTGCTGACCTTCCTTTAGTCAGTGATGTAGAGGGCAGAGAACAACGCTGGGGCTGAGAACAGATAAAGGACTTCAATGACAACTTCCTTTAAAGCGTTCAGCACTGAAGGAACTGGTCTTTGCTTTTTAGATTACATATGTTGCGTGTTTGGACAAAGAAATCACTCTTTTCATGGTCTTAGTATGGCAGGGCTAAAACAGCCTCCCAACTCGAGGTGCAGCCCATCTGCTGAGTATGGAGACCTTAACTTGCAGGTGAATACTGTTATGCCACCCATGACATGGTCCATGTTCCACCCAGCAAGTGACTATCAGAAACAAAACATTGAGGCTCATGGAGTAAAACTCAGCTGTGTAACTGTGTCTCCACCCTCACCCATGGGAGGAACCGGAGGAGATTCTCTCTGTGACAATACAGTTGTTAAGAAAGAGCCAACATGAGCTGAATAGCTCTGACACTGGCCTCAGGTTCCTCTTACAGAAGCAGAAGGTCTCAAACCATAAGCAAGGGGAAGCAGCATCTTTATTCCTAGTGAATGTGAGACCAGTGAAAAAGACCAAAAGTTCTGGAGGCAAAATCACAGTATCACAAAAATCAGAGCATGTAAAACTGCTGAGACAAAGGGGAGTTTTGCCATTTGCATTGCTAGGAGTGCTATCAGTGTGGGGCTCACTATGACTCTGCCAGAAGGTTGAGGTGGGCCCTGCACCGCCTTCAGCTTGTCTGGGAGCTTGTGCCTCACCCTAGTCCCAAAGGGCTGAAAGGAGACAGTCACACATAGCCCATTCAGGATGGATGATTTGTTTCTCTCAGCAGCTAGAACTAGTTTTGGCTTACTCACCTTGCCTGTCTGCTGCCAGGACCAAACATGCTGCTGCACTTTCCTTTTTGAACCAGCTTCCTCTCTATGCAATGGAAAGCTTTGAGCATGAGGCACTCGCAGAGGTGGAAGGAGTTAACAGGCTGACAGTTTTCAATTGCACAGTCTCAAATTCAGCAAGAACGAGTTCTAGTCCCAATTCTGCACAGTTCTACATTCTGGCTGCTCTGGTGCCAGAGCCATGTGTTGTTTTCTGCATCCCCATGAAAAGACAGCAAACTCAAGGAGAAGCAAATATATCTTTTGCTGTGATGGCTAAGGGCAATTCTACTTTTTGTAGTTTTTCCTTTGATTTTAATCGGTAACATTATTCTTCCCACCCCACGTTGTAGTGTGTAACTATGCTATGTTCAGTTAAGCACTTTGTGTACTCAGAAACATCTTCATGTTAATAGCCCCTGGGTGATACCATTCAGGTATATTATTATGCTGTGTGTATATATTGTAGCATTTAAGGGAATCATCCTGCAATGTGCTGGTGTACCTCATCCACTTTGTATCTTACCCCTTCAGATTGATGCTCAGTTCTCAGCCGTGAGCCCTGAAAGACCTAATCCTAGCACCATCCTATGCAGAGGTTTTTTATCACTGACTGAATTTAAAATCCCACATCTCCAGCTCATATAAATGAGGGCAGCTATTCACTGGAGAGCTACTGATTTACACCATGGAGGACCTGACCTGGAAATGTATAAACCTCTTTGAGATTCTTTGTGAGAGATGCAAAAGACTATTAATAACAGTGTTTGTAACATAAAAAAAGAAGTGTGAAAACACAGAAAGTTCCCCCCACAAACACTGAAGATATATGCTATAAATTTTAATTCTGTTCTGTGAACATCAGTTCTTTGCCTGCTATAGCAGTATGTCACTTCCAGGATGGCTCAGGAGGTGCTAAGTCTTGGCACAGAAGGCTACCAAACGTCATCAGCTACTACCAGATTTTCCTGAGGAATGAGGTCCTTTGTAAGAGCTTGCATCAGAATCAGAGGAGACTTCGTGTCTGAGCCTTCAAATGGCTGAGCAGAAGGCAGTGCTGGGGGAGCAGTGTGTGCTTTGACAGAGGACTGAAGCTATGCTGAGCTGAAGCTGAGCAGCAGAAGGCTTAGTTGTATCAGCTTCTCCTAGGTGACATTGTTTGCTTTCTCTGGGTGAATGTTTTAAAAGGCATCTGTTGAAATGTCTTGCAAAATTCACACAACATATGTGCAGACTCATATGCAAATATGGAGCACATCCCTTTTGCCACTTGAGCTTTGTTTAAAACTTTTCCATAAATTCACTTTTTTTTTCTTGGGTATCATCTGCTT
Organism: Fregata magnificens; assembly: GCA_013389945.1. Classification (NCBI taxonomy): domain Eukaryota; kingdom Metazoa; phylum Chordata; class Aves; order Suliformes; family Fregatidae; genus Fregata; species Fregata magnificens. The sequence continues at coordinate 208,259 of WAAD01021026.1, read as the reverse complement.
TTGTCCTTGTACATGAAAGGTTCTGCACCTCATGTAAACACACTTTGAAACAGAAACTGTCTTCCAAGAACAGGAGCAGAGCAAGACGCTTCAAGAAGACTTCAGGTCTAATCTCCACAACACAAGTCTCCAGCTTTAGAAATCCTGAAACTGTTTCTGAGCCCTGTGCCTGCAGGAAGTTTGCAAAGCACTGACAGAGAAATGAGGGTCTCCCTCAGTGTAGAGTGACTTTCTTTCCTTTTCAGGTTACAAAGCAGTTGTGTGCATGCGTAAAGCAGAGGAGTGAATCCATATGTCCACTCAGAGGCCAGCTGTAATTGCAATCCCCAATGCACAGAGCGTGCAGCCCCCTAACATCCTTGTGGGTGACATACCAACCGCAGGCCATATATCCTTTTCAGGATACAGGATGTAACAGGAAACATGTTTCTCTGGCAGTCCATCTGTGCAGGCAGTGCTCCTGGTTCCCCTGCTGCAGAGCTCTCTGCCAGTCTGCTCCGGGGTGGCACCTTCTCAAGTTTTTATGCAAGAGCCTGGTCCAAATGGAACAGGGGAGCATTTCTGAGCCTGGCCCATGAGTCCACTGGTTCTTATGGAAATACAACAGGGTTTGGACTGGTCCAACAAGTCTGGCTCATAAAGCAGAAGGAACGCACAGTTCTTCCTTGGTAGGTGTTCAAGAAGAGAGATTAGAGCTGCAAAGGAAGACTCTTTCTCCACAAAGATGTCTGTTCCCTTCCCGAGCTTATCGTGCCAACATTGTGCAGCCTAGTGAGTTTATGGCAGTGCTGTACCATGCTACCAGCCCTGCCAGTGGCTGGAGCAACACAGCACCCTGGTCAGAGCACTGTGAAACCACTGATGCTCAGCAGATGAGGAAATGCTGCAGAGTTGAGTCCTCTCCTGCTGAATTAATCAGAGAGACACTGGCAGAATTTTAAGATGTTGCATCGGCTGTAAAAAGGTGTGGTTGCTTCGAGGCTGTAGCAAAGAGAATTTAGAAACCACGAGAAATGACACTGCTGGATGACGTTCCCATCTCTTTTGTATGTGCTATGCACTGGGTGAACTTCATTTTCTCCATGTTCCTCTGCAAATAACTTTGCAAATTGTGCCCAGAATGCATGATGTATCAGAGGCATAAAATAGCATGTGGCTGCAGGATGATGGTGAGGAAAATGTGGACTGACTTTCAAAGGTAATCCCAGTAACCATGGGACATTGTCCATTTTCCAGTGGTCATCTCCCATTGCCCAGAATGTAGAGGTGGACTGGAATGAGTGGGAACGCTGGGGAACAGAGCAGTGTACAACCTCAGCTGCCTTGCAGGGAACGGGGAGACCTTTTTATTTACATCCTGTTAATTAATTATGTTGTGCACCTTCCGTAGGAGCCAACAAACACCACAAACAAAAAGGAGAGAGACCAGAGAAAATATGACTCAAATATATTGCAGGAGTGAAGAACTACTAAGAAACTTCTGCGGAACTGGTCCCAGAATATAAATAGCACAAGACATTTCTCCTTACTAGAGTCTCTCATTTCTCTGATCTTGCCCTCAAACTACATTATGCAAAAGACATCTGAAATTATCTTTGGTCATTTCAGTTTATCCCTTATTTTGCTGAATGATGGGTAGTGGATTTCAAGGTGACTTCTCATTTGCCAAAATCATTACAGTTTGTTCCTGACTGACTGAATGGAAAAAGCAGTAAGAAGACGTACAGATTCTGCACAAGCCCATCAAATAAAAGTGTGGCACTTAATTTCACACACCTCATGCAAGCAGTCAATTAATGCTCCTGCTTTGGCGCTGAACACAAATTCCATACATAAGACTGGGCTTATTTTAGCATGTCCAAACCTCCATGCAAAATGGAGATTAGATACAGGTTCTGGCTGAGACATTTGCAAAGAGATGTTACCCCAGGGTCCTTGCCACACAAGCAGAAATAGGAGTGGGGACATAGTTTCAATGCTGATATAGTCTCTGTTTACTGGATAATATCTAATCAATTGTTTCCAGTGCCCTGATGAATATGATGCACTTCCTAATCCTGCAGTCAGTCTATTAGACATGGATTGAAGTCATCAGCAAGAAAATAATGTTCTCAGAGAGATGACACATTAGCTATATGCTCACTTGGGGCTATGTTCTTTTTGCCAGACAATAACTCTATTCCAGGAGTGCAGAGACATACATAAGTAATGGGAAAGAAGAGTTTATTAACCAAGATGGTTACTGCATGTTTAAGAGGAAGTTTTCACCATTGCTAAAATCTATAAGAAAGTGCCTCATAATTTCTCAGAACTGGGAACAAAATGATGCTCTGGCAGAGAGCTGGGCTGTTGCTTTTCTGCGGGGTGGCTGACATTGGCTGTCCGTTGTTGAGCCCAGAGGACAGCATGCAGGTGCTTGCTGAAATGTGCCAAGCCTCTGCTCCTGACAGAGCGGTTTCCTTCCCCCTCACTTTGCTGTGCTGGCAGCAGTGGGGGATTGCACAAGATGGGGTATCCCATGCTGGTGCCAGACTGGTGCTCAAGGAGAGGGGAAGCTCTTCCTCCTCCACTCACGGTCATACTCTGTACGTAGCTGGGAAAGAGTGCACCGTTGTGATTTGTTCTGCAGGAAGCTTTGTTGTGAGGGAGCTCATGGAGCAGCAGAGTGCATGGAATCAGTGACAGGGGCAGGAAGGAGCAAGTGTTGGGTTTGTTGACATGGTAGTTGTAATTCAAGTGCCTAAACATGGGTGGCATCAGATCTCTGATAGGTCCCACATCACTCCTTTCAGCCCTTTGTGGGTGTCTTATATACCTTGGCATACCCCAAGTGGCTCAGGTACCTCTGAATTGAGCACTGGGTGTGTAACGCTGTTGAGAGGTGCAGAGGAGCGCTCTCACCACGCTGGCTTTTGGAAATCATGAGCAGGTTTGTGCCGGAAGACAAGACTGTCTCAGCCTGTCTTTGACTGAGAAACGTGTGCAATGTGAAGGGTAGGTGACAGAAAGTTTAAAATACCTAGGGGAAGTCACAGTGGGAGAAAAGTTGTGGAGGCAGCTTTGCATCCCCACGCACAGACATGCATGGGAACTGCTGGATCCATTTCTAGGCAACAGAGGGCACCAGGGAGGTAGTGAAATGTGAGCACTCGGAGAGGAGGAAGGTGTTCTGCTGTCTAATGCAAGCAGGACTCCACACAGGAGGAAGGCAGCAGGGGAGGAGATGGCCTGACTCCTGCAAATTTTTTTTTTGCAGGAAACAGTTTAATTTGTGACTCTAGAAAAATGTCTTCTGAACTATCTGCACTCTACTGGGGTGGATTTTGTTTTAAATTTTTGTGGGAGATGAGGGAAGCTAGCAAATATTTGGACACCGCACAAAGCCAACACATTTGTTGAGGTGAAATTCCCCTGCTGCTCAACTACTTCTGGGCAGAAGCTGTGCTTTAATTTCAACCAGTCCATGGTTCAGAGAAAGTAAGAGGGTCTTGAGGCAGGTGAATGCGTATTGAGCATATGTTGCATTGCTCTTCATGAGCACGCTTTAGAGGGGTGCACAACAGCAATGTGTGAACCCAAGACTTGGGCATTCTGCCACTCCTAAGCTGTATCAGAGAACTTAGCCCTCTGATTTCATTTTCAGACCATACTTGAAGTGGCTACCTCCTTGGCCTTTTGACCTAGCTCATGCAATCCCATCACTGCTGCAAGCTGCCACAGAGCCCACTGTAGTCTGTTCTAGCTTTGCTTCTAATAATTGAAGCTCCTGCTACTTTTAATACTCTTATCTCTGTCTGTTTTAATATCTGAACACCTGGGAGTTATAAACAGAATTCAACAGGTCCGTGTCCCTTGGCTGAGCTGATGAAAGACCATTTTCCATCCAGCTTGCAGCAAAGGACCATGATTTCCGTACCAGACAAACTCTGCAGATTGTCTGGACTAGACTTTTAACATCCAGGCTCGGTGCTAATCTTTATTGACAGTCCCCTCAGCATTAGCATCCTGATAGTGGGCATTTTGACACTGGCTGGGGATTCCCTCAGTGACCAAGGAAATGAAAATAAGTAGAGGGGCATCCTCCACCCCTTAGGGATGGCACCTCCTTTCCTGCTTCAAGAACCTCTCTAAACCTTGCCTTGTCTTCTGTCTGCACCCAGATGTGCACCCCACAGTTCCACTTCACATTTTCCTGCGCGCAGGGGAAGCATGGTCGTCTCTAGAGCCCACCAGAACCCCTGCAGCCATGGAACGGCTTTGCCAGGAGCCTCCAGGTTCAGAGCATTAATCAGAAATCTGGCACAATGAGAGTGCAATTTTATTATCAGCCCCAGTAAAAATAACCCCATAGACTCATTCCCATGGCTCCGAGGGTGGGGAAAGCACAGCTTGCTGGGGTAAAGGTAGGTGATGCTGCCTGAACGCATGCAGGCTGCAGTGGGGTCAGTCCACAGCACCGCGCACAGCCCTCCGCGATAAGTGAGGTGACTCACAGTCCACCAGACCCTCTGTTCCGCTGTGAGGAGGGCTGGTTGGTCCAGGTGTTTTTGAGGTAGCAGTTTGCTTCTCTCCATAATCACTGTGGACAAGGAAACAACACCACAGGATCCTTTTTTCACCAATCTGTTGGTGCCAGTTTGAATTACGTCCAACAGCCTCTCGCCGCGGCTGGCTCAGATACAGCTCTTCTCCCTGCCGGACTTTGTGGGAATGGTTTGCCTCTCTCAGCTTGTTTTGGTGCACACTGTGGACATGCCTTTCTCTGTTGTTTCTTTTTTTTTCAGACAAGCCGCGAATGAACAACATCCTTACTTCTGCCACCGAACCCTATGACCTGTCCTTCTCCCGGTCCTTCCAGAACCTCTCTCACCTCCCACCATCCTATGAGTCTGCTGTCAAGACAAACCCAAGTAAATATTCTTCTCTGAAGAGACTAAGTAGGTGTCAGCTCATTTCATTTCCTATGTATCTCATTGGCTTGTAAACTGCAGCGGGCACAGTGTTAAGGCACTAATCTCTCTGTCATTGCACTGCCCAAGTTGGCATCTCTGGTAATGATTCTTTTGGTTGTCGCTTCCCATCAAGGAAGAGTACAGAGAAAGAGTCACTTCATTACTGTGAGAGCATGTGTGGTTATTTGCTTACTGACCTCCTTGCTGTGCTGCCTCCCACTACTCTGCCTCTTATCTGCTCCTGATAGAGTCACCTGAGAATCCTTTTTCTTTCTGCCAGAGTCAAGATGAGCCAAGCCAGCTGCCTCAGATCAGCTGAGCTCACCTTGGCATACCCAGGGCAGATATCTCATCATCCGTGTAGGTAGCTGGAACGAGATGACAAACTCAGGCCAACAGAAAGCTGCTGAAATGGTTGGGAGCATCTATTTCAGTAGGAGCACATCTGCCTGCCTTGAGCAGTGCTGCGATCTGCCATGTTTCGTGGTGTATGTGTCCGGATCTGGTCCTGACCTGTGCCGTACACTGATCCATGGTGCGCCTCTGATATTTCAGCATGTTGCTCACTGCCCTGTTCACACCAGTTAGTATCTATTCTTTCTTGCCGTTTTATGTATCGCATTATTCTGCCAACTTTCCTGTAATGCTCCAGCCCATCACCTTTACTGATAGTAAACTCTTCAGCTTTGGTGGGATTATGAAATAAGTGGTATTTGTGTGGGCAAGTGCTCTCTCCAGACTCAGACACTAGGTTTGTAGTATGTTCCACAAACTTTTTCTGGATGCAGCCACATAGTCACACTGCCTAATTTAGAGAAATAACTTAGGTCTTTATACTTGCAATAGCTTCATTCAAGGTAGGTGAGGATGAGGAGCAGATCCTACTTTCTTAGTCTATATAAAATCTGCATTCCCAATTTAGCCAGCTAAGTGAGACACACAAAATTAAGTGGCAGGGAAGCCTTTGAACTGTCCATAACAAATCTCTGTGTGAAAGATTTTCCAGAAGAGAAAATGGAATGGAAATGTAGCACATAAAAATCTCAGCCCACTCCTTGGCACTTCAATGTAGGACTTAAGTACGTGTTTAACATGAAGGCAAATACAATTGAGGTGGTTAAAAGCAAGCATGTGCTTAATCGTGTTGGAGAACAGAGATGAGGTACTTTGTGATTGGAGCCTGCCATCTTCCCTGTACAGTGTGCCACGCGCACAGCTCTGCTTTTGCCGTGAGCTTTGTTCCCTGGTAACATTTGGATCTCACTCCCAAGCATAAGCATTTTTCCCTCACTGTGATGTGATGTGAAGAACTGTCCATGTTCTTGAGCAGCTTTGATGATACTGTCTGATATTGGAAACCCCTTGAAATCACAGCATTGTAATATTACTGCTTCAAAATGTTCTCATTTTGAGGTGAGGATTTGTTTTCATTTCTCAGCTGAAATGAAAATTTCTCGGCACAAAAAGTATACCCCCTGGATAGCCCCGAAAACTGCTGTTTCTTTTGTAATTGATTTGCAGCACCTGGGATTACCTGAGATACACACTTCCTATTCAGAGTCTGGGAGGTCTCTGCCCTGGCATCATCGAGAACAGGTTAGAGAAGTGCTCACCAGGAACAGCAACAATGGCTGCTCCTGTCGTGATGCAGGGGATGGTCAAGACCTCTTCCAGCCTGTGGTTCATTTACCGCTTTACATATTGTGCATAGATGCTCAGTGAAATCTCCTTAAGCTCTATGTTAAAGTTATTGATGTACCTCACTGAAACATTAAAGAAACACAAATGAATGCTAACTGAAGCTCCTACCCCCTCCACAGCCAACATCTGGAAATGTATGTCAGATTTGAACACTATCCTCTATCTACTCCTACAGTGCTTACCTGATTCACACTGAGTATAAATTCACTCACACCAAGCAATGCCATCTCTGCATGAGGCAATACCTTACCAAGTGGTGTCTTAGCAGTCTGACCCATTGGGTGCAGAAAATTTTGCTCAGCCGTTGAAGAAAGGACAGCCTCCTACCTGTCCAACCTGCCCCTCAGTAGATCACAGCAGAAGGGATCTAGCACTGCATTTCCTAGATATTTGTCTAAAATGACAAAAATAGGCTTGTGTTAAGGTGCCAAGCTTAAACATCCTCAAGAACGTGCTGAGCATAGTCAGCCTCCCTCTCTTGAGCTTTTCCTGACTCTCTGGACAGTTAGCATCCCTGTCCCCATTCAGAGGATACCTGGCAGTCAACCTGAATCTAAGAACATGAGATCTTTGGCCATTGGTCATGGTCTGTGGCCATTGGCTAAAGTGGGGTTCATTCACCCCCCTTAACTTTTCAGCAGTATCAACCCTAGAAGGGAATCCCTGCACACTGCAATAGAAACACCAGCTATTTACCCATCAACGATTGGTCTAGATATAGTTCAGTCATCTTTGCAAGGCACCAACCTATCCTCTTGCAAAGCACCTGACAAATGCCAAACCAACTGCCTCACATTATATGTTTGAGTAACTAAATAAGCAGTTTCAGCTCTAAAAGTGCTAAGCACTCCATGCTCCCACGGGGTTTGCATATACTCAGCACCTCTAGAATCACTGATTCACTTTCTTATAGCTGGTCTTCTCCAGAGCCAAAGGAAAATAGGCACCCAGCTCCTAGATGTTCCCTTGTAAAATGCCAGCAATTCAATTTTCTTATGACAGATGAAGGAGCTAAAGTCAACACAAAATCCAGAAAAAGTAATATCTAAATGCTGGGCTTTGCAAATGAATTATTGGGGGTTTATTTTTCTTATTTAAAATTACTTGTTTCTAATGAACTCCCTGCCATGGTTAAAAACCCCGAATATTGTGAAGAGCTCATTAACAAACATAATATTTCTATTCGAGTAAAACAAAAGGCATTAGATACTTTTAAAATCTGTGTTTCAGCTATTTGTCTGGGTTTCTTCAGGCTTGCCAGACAGCTAAAGGTCACTTATTTTCCCACAGTTAGCAGAGACAAATAGTGAAAGACAGTTCTGCCCAAGAACATCTAAATTGAATAATCAAGGCACATCCAGGAAGAAAGAGTATTTAGTATCTCCTTGCCAGACATGAGGAAAGAGAGCTCAGCAAGAGTATCATCAGATCCACCTCACCCTACTTTAGCCATCCAGCAATCAGGCATCTCATCTCTTTGTTTGATGCAGACATCTCTATAACCAGTGAAGGACAGTCATCTCCATATTATGAGAAACCCTCTGAAGGTCCTCGTCTCTCACTGACACCAGAGTTGCTCTGGCAAGCTACCTAGCTCTTTGCTGGATAACAAGCCTAAGTTTTGGTGTCTAGAGCTTAATGAAGTACATCCCACTTTAGGAGACTCATCTAAGTGATTCGTGCAACAAGGAAGAGATGAGCTATACCTGCTGCCTGCAGCTGTGCATCCCTGGGGAATGCACCCAGCTTGGGGAGGGGAGCTCCTCACCGCTGGATTTGCAGGGCAGGCACTCACCTCTGCTGGTGTTTGACTGAGGCAGCAACATCATGGTTTCTTCTCCTTCCAGAGCAAGGGACTGAAGATTTCCAGGACTTTTACAGAGCAGTAGGAAACAGGTTGCCAGCTGCATAGAAGCCAGCCAGAACCAGGTCCCATGCAAGCAGTGAGCTTTCTGCTTCTGTGGCAATTTACCTCCCCAGCTCTTACTTCAGGGCACAGACAACAGGAAGCTCATCTGTGGCTGCTGCCTGTGAAGCCAGGTAGGAGGATCTCTGAGGGGCCGGGTACCACCTCTGTGGGAAGCCCTATGCCAGCTTTGCCCTGGCAGCGCTGTCAGGCTGGCCCATGGGAAGAGCAGCGGTGGGTGGGTGTGAGAACACACAGCTGAGCAAAAGCAGCCGTATTAATTCTGTCCTGCCCAGCGCTCCAGGGAATTGCTGTTTCCAGCTAAGTGAGAAAGGTCATTCAGGAAGGAAGCTAATATTTTCAGGCATATTAAACCACTTCGTATTGGCTAAAGAATCATCACAAATGACTAGGCAGCTTGAAAATGTTAAAGCCAATTAAAACAGGAGAGACAAGCCCAAAGAGGAAATACACTGGAGTGGCAGAGAAAGAAAAGCAAAGAAATTACCTTAAAGAAAAGCAAAGAAATTGCTATGATGGCCTTACATACATACGCATATGCACATATTTTAACCATGTTAACACACAACCATGGGAAGAAAAAATATCCTTGGCTTTTCCACACTATCTTCCCAGAATGCCACAAATGTACCTCGTTTCTCTAATTACAGTGTCAGAGGAGCTGTGCTCTGCCTTCCTGTAATGGCATCTTAGACATGTTGAGGTGAGATGTGTGAGTAAGAGCATTCATTTGGGGCTCTCCGTCCAAATGGGAAGGAAAAAAAAGCTGCCTGAGGGCAAATCAGTTTACCCTAAAGCCAAGTCAGATGAAGCACTCAAAAACTCCTGAAGTTTTGTGAGACCAGCCCTGGTCAATATTCCAGAAACTGCCAAAGGAGGAAAGAAGCGGGGGGGGGAACGGACGATGACACCAAAACCAAAACCAAACAAAAAAACTATGAAAAGAATGCAGAAATTGTGCAGAAAATGTAGTTTCCAGCAATTCCACTTCCACATGTTTGAAAAAGGTTAGTGAAGCCCCAGAAGTATGAGACTGGTTTTAAAAAAAGAGAAATTTCTGTCAATCAATAGACCAGTGATTTCTTTCTGTCTGCTCATCAATTATGGCCTTTTGGAATCCACTTAGGACACATTTTTGAATTTTTAAGCACATCCATGAGGGAGAAACCTATTTGATTGTAGTTTTATTTTGGCTAAAATTACAAATGTCAGTTTTCATATGAGCATCAATGGAAAGATAAGGGGTAGCAGTATCAGAGCCTCACTACCCCCGTGAACTTGCTGGTGCATTGAGGACAAGATGAATCAGACTGGATGGTTTCAGGTCCTGGAGACATTTTGATTTTAGCAAATTATGCAACCAGATGTCCACAGTTCCCATCCCCACCCACTGGGTGAAGCACCTGGTGCCTCCAATCTCAAAAGCCTGGAGCTGTATTTGTTTCATTGCTTTCCCTGGGTGCAGAAACGCTGCGGTTACAGAGCTGTGCTGAGCTTCTCCCTCGGTGTGAAGGCATGCGTGTGATACAGCACGCTCAGCCTCTCGTCGAGCTAAGTTCTCCATGACTGGTTGAGCAATGCTCATGAGCTGACACCACCTTTCAGAGGCAACAGCCTGTTAAATGTCTGTCTGGTGCCTGTTTAAACCAGCATGTTGTTCACGGGAAACTGCCGTTTCGGCTTTGATTCCTCTGAGATGGAGATGTGAAGTTTGTCTACACCTGAAAATGTACCCAGAATAGCTGTGCCAACATCTAAACGTGTCTCGCAGCATCACGGGAGGAGACAGCCTGTGCGAGCTTAGAAACACCTTTGAAATGAAATCAGTTCCCTGACTGGTTTAGCCACTGCCAGCAAAAGGCCGTGCAGACTTCTACACTGTTTACAGGGAAGGAAAGGATATTTTTAATGTTCCTAATGGGCAAAACTTTTAAAGTGTAGAGCATGTTGCATTTTTTTTCCAAATTATCAAGGAACAACTTCAAAACACTTTTAATCAGCTAATTCTGCCGCCTCACTAGCAGACTCAGACCACTGTAAACCTCGCATAAGCTGGTTTAGCTCCTGCTGGCAATTACCACAACCAGGTGCGAGCATCCAAGCACATCTCCATTTGGGATGTCCTCTGCTTTAATTACATCTATTTAGAGTCACTTGGGCAAATCTAGTGGAACTTCTCTCATCCAGAGCAGAGGCCAAGCGCCAGAGTGCTAATGGCTTAGCTCCTGTCCTGCACCCAGCCTCAAGCATCGTTATCAAGCCTGTGCACGCTAAGTGTGCGCAAGTCTGTCTATGGCCACATTGTAGAATAAAATTGTCTAAAATTACTCTGGCCATATGGAATTTCCCCAGTCCTTCTCAGGCTTCTTAGAAGGTGATTTTAAAGACACAGGGGAGCTTCTCTCTGACGTTTGCAATGAGATACCCTTCCAAGAAGGTTTTGATTGCAAAAAAAGACTCGTTCCTACAGTATATACTCTGGAGAGCAAATGCCATCAGCAGCAAGCATCCCAGTAGAGGAGAGCTCTGGGCAATCCTCACACCTTGGTGGTGTGTAGGCTCTAAAGAAGAGGTTGGCAGCAACAGCAGTGCCAACAGGCTGTGCATTTCAGCACACATGTTCTCAGCTTGTACTTTTGGGTGCTGAGACTGGGTGATCAACCATCCTCCTCACAGATCCTCTGGGTTGTGTGGACTGTTTGCAGGACTGTGAGGAACAGGGTCCAGGGGGCATGGAAGTGAGCACTGAATGTGTGGGAGAGGAGATGAGGAAATTAGTGAGTGAGATCATCCAGCAAAGGATGCTTACAGCACTCCAGGGTTTGGCTGAAGACTTCAAGGCACCAATGAGTAACTGTTGTCTTGTAAGCAAACTTCTGGGACGTTGTCAGCGCCAATCACATATCATAAGGCATTGACATTTCCTCCAAAAGCACTCTGCCTCATGGGACAGCCAGCCAACTGTCTTCATTTCTCAGCCAATATGTGGTGCATTAAACCTATAAATTTATGGCTATGTCAGAGGAAAGAGGAAATTTCCACACCGTATTTAACCACTACGTCTGTTGAATGCCTACAGAGACTCTAAGTATCAGAAATGGGACCATCTACCTCACCCACCTCATGATTGCCCAGAATGTTCTGCAGCAGAGCTTTGCTCTTTTTATCACTCAAACGTCCTCAGAAGCTCCATGCATGTGAAATTTTCCTCTTTAACCATCTGATACTTTCCCATCTTACATCACCTACTACTGAATGAAATACTGGAGCTGAGAAAATCAATGGGGATCCTCTTTATTATCATTATCATATATCTTTATCATACTTGTCTTATAAACAAAAGACTTTCCAAAGGGATTTTATGATAGGTCCCAGAAGCTGGCCAGGACACATAGGAGATCATGTCTTTGCCCATCAACATTTGGCTCAAGACTGGCAGGGAAAGTACTTATTAGGTCACGTGTGTGTGTTCCCAGCTCTGTAGTCTCTACGCCAGGCTGCTCCCATAAGGTTACTTTGCAAGAGACCTTGTTTCCTCTGTAAGGTGGAGAAATTTGTTTTACCTTTACATGAGGAATTCCCTTCCTGCACACCATGGGTGTTGTGTTGTCTTCTCCAAGGAGAGGATGGCTGCCTGCTAGATGTCTGGGATGAGTCTCACTCTGGGGTTGTGGTGGGTTGACCTTGGCTGGACGCCAGGTGCCACCAAGCTGCTCTGTGACTCCCCTCCCCAGCAAGACAGGGCAGGGGGAGAAAATGAGATGGGGAAAAAAACCCCTCTTGGGTCAAGATGAAGGCAGTTTAATAAAAGCAAAAGCAAAGGCCACACGTGGAAGCAAAAGGAAAACAAAGATTTTGTTCCCTGCTTCGCATCAGCAGACAATGTCCAGCCACTTGTTGGGAAGCAGGGCTTCAGTACATGTAGTGGTTGCTCTGGAAGACAAACATTGTAAATAATGAATGCCCCCCCTCCTTTCTCTTAGCTTTTATTGCTGAGTGGACGTCATCATATAGTATGGAATATCCCTTTGGTCAGTTTGGGTCAGCTGTCCTAGCTATGTCCCCTCCCAAGGTCTTGCCCACCCGCAGTCTAATGGTGAGGGGGAAATGTTGGATGGACAGGCTTGATGCTGTGGAGCACTGCTCAGCAGTAGCCAAAACACTGGTGCGTTATCAACACCTTTCTAGCTACGAATACAAAGCACAGCACTATGAGGGCTGCTGTGGGGAAAATTAACTCCGTCTCAGCCAGACCCGATACCAAGGGGTTTTCTGAAGTCACTGATGAGCCAGAAAGAATGGGAGATGCTTTTAGAGACATCAAGAAAACATCTCAGACAAAGAAAGGAGGAGGAAGGCTCATACAGATGATCAGTGTTGAGCATTAAAAATGCCTGCATTCCCTGACCCACAGAGGCCAGCATTGTGCTCTTCCACTCATGACAGTATACTTCTGGTAAGGGGCTGCTGTTCCATGCTTTACACCTCTGCAGCCACAGGTACATCACGACAGTTCACAAGCTGCGCTGGGCTTGAAGCCCAAGGACTGCTAATCCTCCTTCCAGGTAGGTAATCCCAGTACCCCAGTTTAAGGCATGTGAACATCAAAGGGGTTTACCAGAAAGTTTTTGTCTTTCTGTTGTTGGTTTTTTTTTAAAAATCTGAAATAATTGTGGAGTTGCTTCTTCAAATTACAAGTTGGTTGAATGAGATCATTCCAGCTGCTGTGGGATTAAAGTGATATATCAGGGTACATCTGCAGCAGCCAACATCCTCTCTGATTCTGAGGAATTTGTTTGAAAGCCAAAAAGAGGAGGGTGGATATGTGTGTGTGTGTGTGTGTGCTGAGTTCCTGTGCAACAAAAAGATCATTTAAGACACAGAAGAAGCAAACAGAGAAAGAAAGGTTCCATGGGATAAATTCTATGATAGCAACCAAGGTGTCTGAAGAAATGGAAAATGAAACCTTAGGCAGATGATTCAGTGTCTCAGAGAGAGCATCCCATGCCCACCAAACCTGCTTTGTGATCACATTTACAAATATTCAAAAATAGTGATTAAAAATGTGATGAGGGTACTCATGGATTCCAGAGCACATCCACATCTGAGGCCAGAAATGAGGTATGAGTTTCCTCAAATGGGGAACTTGCTTGCCTCAGCTCACCTTCCCTGTGCTTTCTTTATAAGTGTATGGTGAAGGTGACATTTGATAATTTCTCCATAACTCACTGTTTGTGCAAATCATGCGATACCACGGCCTGGACTCGACAGCATATGGAGTCTGTTGTGTCATGGTGTGAGAAGGTGTGGTGCATCGCACAGGGACTCTGTCTGCATGCAATTATAACTCTCTCTGTCTGCCGTAAGCCCATGGTGACACAACCCACACAGGGCTGGCGTCTCTGACAGCCAGCACCCTGACATGGATGTCCATGCCCAGGTCCAGCTGCTGGTAGACGATCCCTCGGGTCTCACCAGGAGGCTGCTCCAAGGTGGTGTGCTGTAAACAGCCCCTTTTCACCCCGTGGGACAACGCTCTGTCATTTCTAACTGTTCCCTTTCCTTTCCCACAGCTGACAAAGAGGCTGATGAATACTACATGAGGAGGAGACACCTGCCCGACCTGGCAGCCCGGGGCACGCTCCCCATCAACGTCATCAAAATGTCTCAACAGACCAACCACAGGGACAGGCCTCGCCGTCCCATCAGGGCCATGTCCCAGGACAGAGTGCTGTCTCCTGAGAGGATCATGCCTGAGGAGTTTAGCATGTCCTATGAACGGATCCTCTCAGATGAGCAGCTCCTGTCTGCAGAGCGCCTCCACTCCCAAGACCCCCTGCTCTCCCCGGAGCGGTCGGGGTACCCCGAGCAGTCTATGTCACGGGCATTGTCACACACAGACGTCTTTGTATCAACACCCGTCTTGGATCGCTACAGGATGACAAAAATGCACTCCCATCCTAGTGCCTCAAATAACTTGTACAATACCTTAGGTATGAACCCAACCTCCGCCAAGCGCCAAGCGTTCGCCTCCCGACGGCACAACACGGTAGAACAACTGCATTATATTCCAGGACACCACCATCACTACCGCACAGCGAGCAAAACAGAGGTGACTGTTTGATATGACCTCGTGCATTGTAGATACTCATTAAGGACTGGGGTGGCCACAGCACCCCATACTGCAGTGGCCTTATAGGCCAAGATAACCTCTAATAACTCAGTGTCTGAAAAGACTTCTCTGACAGTCCCATCCACGTTGTTGTTTTTAAAGCCACCCCTTCATCGGTGACATGAGAAGAACCCAAGCAAGCAAACAGATGATAGTGAGGGGTAATAGAGGAAATTTCCTGACATGCATCAGTTTCTGTCAAAGAAAGCCATAGTAGTAGATGGCTCCTTCCAAGGGCTCACCTGCATTATCTCATTGTTTTTATGAATTTAGGACTTTTCAGTTGCTACAAGTAGAAGCACTCTCATGCAGCCCAAGACAGGGAGGAGGAAATGCAGCACCCCATCCCGGCGGGAAGGGGCCCTGTTCTTGGTCCTTATGCCAGCCCTCATGTTTGGCCTTTCTGTAGCAAGTAGGTAAGCTTCTGGCTGCTGGGGATCACCTCCAGACCGCTCAATATCAGCCAGCACCCATACATCTGTTCTTCCTCACCCTTGGAGTGAATTCAAGGGCAGACTTTCCTAGGGGACTGGCAGATCTAGGGACAAGAATAGACTGGCTGAGAAATAAAGTTTTAGTTTATATTAAATATACTCATAAGATAAAAATATACTAGTGCCTACAAATCGCCTGCTCTCTCAGCGTAGGAAGTAGTGGGGTTGATGTGTTCAATAAGCACAAATATGCTGAAATGCTTGTTAGACCCTTTTCTCCACTCATTCTAGTACCTTGGTGTCTCCAACATGTAAATAGGAAGGAGGAATAGGGTTTCTCTTCCTCCAGCTTCTTGCCACTGCTGAACCTAAAGCACCAGAATTTGTTCAGCTTCGCACTGCTGACCCGTGCTGGGGGAAGTCCTGACTCCACCAAGACTCCTGCAAGGCAAGGCTACCACATGTTTCACTGAGCCTGGATTTCTCCTGAGAAGTTTATTTTCCTGATATCATTTTCCACTGGCCCAGTTCCCCTGTTTCCAAACATATTTTCTCCTCTCAGTTACAACCTAGAGCTCCATATGTAGCAAATCTTTTTCTAGCCCTTAGCAGAAGCACAAAGCTGAGGGTGTCTGTCTACCGAAAAGCAGGTCGGTAATTTTCCATGATTTTTCTCTCCATGTAATGGCCCCCCAAGAAAATCTTCCAAATTCCAGTTCCACTGAGTACTATCCTAACCATGAAGACAGTTACATTTCATGCATATAAATTATATATCCAGCATAATTATAATAAATGGGCATGTTGTATATCTGATATAATGCTAATTAGATACTGTATAGTTGTAAAATCTTTAAAACATAGACTCGTGGGTCCAGAATTTGTGAGAGTTTTATCTTTGACTTTCTAGCCAGGTTGGGCTTTGCTTTGGTTTTTTGTTGGTTTTGGTTTTGTTTTGGGGTTTTTTCCCCTGTTTTTGTGTTCCTATCAAATTCTGTAGAACTAATTCACACTAGAACATACTTCTGCGGCCAGGAAAGGGTCTCGGAAGTTTTGAAGGCCAGCTAGACCCAGTGCTGTAACTGTTAGTGCTGGACACTCTCCAGCACTCACCGTCCATGGTGCGCACCCAAAGCCCCACCACATGCACAGACCCATGCTGCCAATCTGAACGGCAGGCGTGCTCCCTCCTCTGGGTGAAACGACAACTGACTTCAGGCTGTAAACACATTCCCATACAGTACTTCTCTCTTCACGTCCTACATTACCGCACTGAGTCTTTTCCTACATGGCTCTTCACTAAACTTCATTTAAATTAGCTCTGCCCTTCTCCCTCCCCTCCTACCTGCCACCTCCTGGCCTTAATGACGTTCCCCAGCTCAACTCGTCAGTCCTGTAGCACACAATGGCTGTAGGTTGTTGTGAGCTTGAGCCTTGTGTGGAGGCTTATGATGCAGCACCAGGTTTTTCTGGCACAGGGTAGGCAGGAGGAGCATGCTGCCTTCCCCCAGTGGGATTTAGAAGCAGGCCTCAGTGGGGTGGCCATGTGGCCTTTCTCTTTCCCAGACTGTTCTGGGGCTGCTGGTCCCAGTTCATGAGCTTTCTTCTGCCCCACCTGATGGAGACTGTGTTCAGAAAGGACTCCATCTGTGAGAAGTACTGGGGCTTTGTTTGACGGAAACTGAGCTGTGAAGGAAGAGACTCTTATTTAGTCTCCATGGTTCAGATGGTCATTACCATGCAGCCTTGAGCAATTCTGGGCAACAACCAGAATTGTCCATGGATCAGGGTGGCAGTTCATGGCATGGGAAGGATGAGAGAGAAAAGGCTCACACCTCATCTCCTGACCCCTTCCCTTGATGGACACTTCTCTCCCCTGACTACCTCCAAGCTCCTCAGCTCAGTCACTGGATATTTCTTCACAGAAGGCAATCCCTGTGAAAATATTGCCCTTCCTGACCTTCCCACAGACCGAAGTTTGTGACTCTTGTGAAGAGAAGAGAAACGCACATGGCTGATGGGGAGGCAGTCCCTGCTGAAGTTCTGGGGCTCTTCCATTCTCGCTTGGCCCAAGCAAAGCCAGGATCTTCCCCTCTGCAAGCAGGGAGATATGAACACTGTGGGAGAGGGGAGTCCACCCTGGAGTCTCCAGGAGTGGAGGTGGTAGAGCTGGAGGAGCAGAGGTGACCATGTGAGGCCATGGGTAGGTGAACACACCTCTCTTTCCATTTCCATAGCTATATGTCTCAAGCTCTAGTCTTTGTCTAAATGTTCCATTCGTGATCTAAGAAGCTGCTGGACCAGATGCAAATACAGAAATTTTTCACTTAAGTAGCCCGTGCAGATGCTGTGCTGTGCTCCAGGCCATTTGACCTCAGAGCCTTCTCTTATTCTGACTGACAAATATCACAGGTCCTCTGCTACCTTGTCCTACCTGGGCAATAATCGTCCAAAGAAATCTTAGCCCCATTTCCTCGTCTTTTCCACCCACTCAACTCTTTCAAGCAGACGTGTCCCACAAGAACCATCAAAAAGCCTTTCTAGGCCAAATCTCTTCAGGGACTCTGCCACCACCACAGAAAATTTTCAACAAATTTCTTTGGGAAGGCACCATGCCCTGGATGGCCACAATTTGTTCCTGGGCACCATGTGTTCCCATGGCTTGCTTTGTGTGCTGGAATGGGTTGGTAGCTAGAGCAGTGGCATTTCAGCACGCACAGGTGTTCTTACGTCATTTTTTTCCTTATTCCTCATTCTGAGAGTTTGTCACTGACAGGACACTTGGTCCAGGACTGGGTGACATGATCCACAGCCTGGTCCCCAGCACTTTGGTTCCCTGTGGTCAACACGTGATGATAATGGGAACACTTTCCTGTTCCACAGAGGCATTATGAGGGTTCATATCATAATGTCTATGAAGTGCTTTGAGACCCTCTCACAACAGACACTGTAGAACAGCAAAGCATTTTTACTAATACTGTTTGTCACCGTTGTCCTGCCACATCATGTCTGACGTGTTGCAATCCAGTGTCTGTCCAGAATGAGAGTGCTGGGGTGGGGGGATGCAGTTCCCCAGATTCCCCATTGCTCTCCATCTGGTCAGGGTCCCTTGCAGGCAGCAGCTCTGAGGGATGCTGTTACCTGCACTTTGACCTTTCTGCTTTCTTCTCCTCATGTCTGAGTCACCATAACTTTCTGCACTCAGGAGAAAAGCAGGAAGCAGTCACATTCCTCTGTACAGTAAAATATAATCTGCCTTGATTAATCTAATATACTCTGAAGAATTGATCTGTCTTTTCCTCCAACCCACAGGTGGAAACACATCTGTGGAGTGTCCAGTTCCCAGAGTGCATGTGCAGGGACTGGGGGAGGGTGATGTAGAAAAGTTTATATTATTTCCTACAAACTGATAATTATTTGCATTCCCCAAGCAGTAACACATAATAGTGAGCTGCACTGGATTTTATACAACTCTCTCATTAATACAGATACATGTATGTATATGTATATACATACGTATATATACACAAACACATATCTATACATACATACTGTAAAATGCAGTCATTAAGTTCAAACTGACCCTGTACCAATCTAAGCTTCCAAACTATATTGAATCACTCTTTGAAATGTGGAAAACTATTTTTAATGAACCACACAGATCACCACACAGAACGGCAATTTTGTCATAAAAGTCTTCTAATGCCAGTGAATCATGTTTTAAGGAAAAANGAAGAAACAGGGACAGTTACCCAGGAGTAAGCCCTCCTTTCCTGGCCTAGATTTAATTTCTGTCTGCTGTTCTGCTAGCCTGGCTGGCTGCAAAGCTGGTCCCATGAACCTGGGCTTCCCGCATGCATATTTCTGTTCTTGTGTCTATCAGAAGCATTCCCACCAGGAATCTGCAAGGGCCTGGCATCAAGTTTTTGTAAGAGATGGGTAGTTCCTGGTAGCTGGGAAGATGTCTTCATCTTCTCCTACCACAACAAACGAAATCGTCATGAAACAGGGCAACTGTAATTGTATTTGAAGTAAGCGTTCTAATTTGTGATCAGTTTGCCATCTTCAGTTCATGTGGTGGAGAAATAGCTTGTCTTAGTTTTGTTTCAGGTTTAGTGCTTAATCTGGAAGGAGGGACTCTGCTGAAATATATTTAACACATACAAATTTCATGTTCAAGTATATTTCAGACGAGTGAAAAGTTAGTAGGGGAAATATGTGAGAAAGGGGTTTAAATATTTTCCTAAAAAGTGTTGTTAGCAATAAGCCTGTGTTGGGGCTGCTTCTTAGAGAACAGCCACTTCTGTGTTGTATGTCCGTAAGTGGATGGTGGAAGGTACCGTTCCCAGCCTCTCTTAGCCGGTTCATGGCCGTCAAGGGGGTGCCCTCACCGAGCCCAAAACCCAGCTGGGAAAACCAACCTACGCTTCACCCGCTGGCAGCCCGGGGGCAAGGGGAGAGTTGGACGATCCCGTTCGAGCACGTTAGTGTAAATATGAAAGAGAACTCCGCTCTCAGCAGTGAGCGAAGCAGCGTCCCGTGTATCCGCCATGACCGCACGGTGTCCAGGAGGTCTCCATCCCCACCGCCTCCGCTGCAGGGAGACGTGCGTCGCGCCACCCTGACCCTCTGCCCATGTGCTTCGTAATGGCTCCTGACCTTCTGTCTGCAAACGCGTCGTTAGACATTTTTGTAGCAAGAATTTCTTGGCTCTGAGAAAGACACTTCTTACTGTAATATTTTTAGTTTGGGGGACAATATTTCCTAAGAGGAGTTAAGTGGATATTTTTGTGCTTTAGCCCAGTTTATGGATTCCATGTTTATTATACAGTAGTACTGAAGAGGAAGTACATTTGTATCTGTAACTTTGCACAGACTCTTGGTTAACCATTAAACAAGCTTCAAGATGAGCAGTATTTGACTGTTTTTCTCTGTATTATTCTTGTTGTTATACTTACCTGTAAAAGCACATTCTGTATGTACTGTAAACAAAAATATTATCAGTTTAGTAAAATTTAGAGTCTTAAGGATTTTTCCACTTTTGTCAGTAACAAATATTTATGGATTAAAAAATAAAGGCAATTTCAACATATAAATTGTTTCTTTTTTGATATCTATTGGGGAAAAAAAGAGACCATTTTCTTGGCAGCCTTCCCAATCTTTGTTTGAAAGGTAGATATCTATATTTCTGTGTGTAGTTAAATAGCATCTATTAAAATGAATGCTATAAGGTCTGGAAGAGTCATTATTTTTACATATTGACTTACTGCATGTCATCATCATGCCAGAAAATAGCAGGGGGAGAAGTGAGACATTGCTATTTGCTATAAAATTTTGTCATGCAAGCCTATAAGATTTTATTTTAAAGTTGCCCTTCTTTAATTTTGCATTCATAAGCCATGATTCATTCTCCATCTAGAAAGCCTTGTATTGCAAAAAGTCAGAACTCATGAAATGTCCCGTTAGCACTGCAGGCTTCAACAGGGGCTTTGTTTTTGCTGTTGGCAATACGGCACACACAGGAGTTTCCCGGTCATTCTTCCGAGATGTGAGAAGTGCCAAGGAGGCCAGAGCGCGTTCCTCACTGAACAGCCCCCACTGCTACCACGGAGGGTGAAACTGCATTTTCATTTCTACCAGCTCTGAGTCTGGGGTTTCTTACTGCTGTGTCTAGCTGGGAAACACGGCAGGGTTTTTCTCTTGCTTTTTGTGGAGGAAATGTCAAATTTTATATCTCCATTTTCATATTAATTTGCCTTGAGCATTATACAAATTTGCTTACATTAATAATGTGATAGCTGGTAATTGGGAAGGATTGCTGGAAATAAAAGTCGTTGAGGTATCGGCACCATTTCACAGCACTGGGAATGGTCGAAGGAGGGCAGGCACTGCGGGTGGTGCTTCCCTCCCAGCGTGGAGCTGCTGGCAGCCCGTCCCTGTACTGCAGGGCTTTCGGAGAAGCTCTCCTCGTCCAGTTGTGCCACGTCTCTGCCCCTATCCCTTCTCTGCCCCATTGCAGCTCTGGCACTGAGCTTCAGAGGAGCGCTGCTGAGATAACATCACAGGGCTAAGGCCCCAGGGATCCTTCCCCACCACTCTCTTCGTGTGGTGCAGAGGTTATCACATCACCATCACTCACCCACCAAGCCCCAAGCTCTCTTCCTCACTCTTTCCTTAGGCATAGCTTTCTGTTGCTTTGCTGCTCAGCTTAAATAGATTAAACAAGCTTGGAGGAGTAACACCCCACTACCACCAAGAGAAGACAATCATCTTCCAGGGTAGGTCCAGTGGGAAGACAAGGCCCTTTTGTAGCCCTTTGGCCGGGTTAGTACTTGGGGTCTCCTATCTCCGTAAGAGCAGAGCTTGGAGTCAGCAAGGCATTATCAGCACTTTCTAAGAAACACATGAACCCAGAAGAGTTAATTAAAATGCAGTTTTAAGGGAGAAGTTTCATTTTGCCTGGCAGTTCTATTCATAATTACCCAATCCTTTGTAGCACTAATAAGTGGGGAGGGAGCAATGGGGAATTAGCGAATTTCTCCACTTCCCATAAAAGGTACTGAAGAGAACAGCAGGATTTATGGTGTTGAGAGCCAATGATGACTGAGATGAAGCTGGAGCCAATTCTTACCTCAAAGGACAATAAATCCCACTGATTCCAATTCCTGTAATAATTTATTTCAGTACTTTGTTGAAGAGCTTACGCTCTGTGAGCCAGCTTTCATTCAAGCTGTCTTCACTGGCCCCACTAAGTGATCTCTGCAGGATCTCTGGTGGTGGCCCAGAGAGGTGTTTCCAGTGGCCCGGGCAGCCTGGCACCACCCCAGCTGAGGTCGCTGCCAGCCAGTCCCTGCAATGCAGGGTATGACTTCACATGTGTGACTGGAGGGACACTTTGGTGGGTGTCACGCAAGAGACTGAGCGCCTGGCCCACCTCAGCGCAGGCTATCACAGCTGCTGCCCTGTTCCTGGGTAATGCAGCAGGGATCTCCCCAGGCTGCACGGCAGGAGGCAGCGGTGCCCGCCCTCCGCTGGCACGCACCTAGCCGGAGCAAGGCATAATTCATGACCACGTTGTCTGGGGGATGGTGTGGTGATAAATGCCCCACCTCACCTCTCTGGGGACCTGCCTGGTGGGACAGGGCAGGCTGAGCAGTTCCCCGTGACCCTGCAGATATCCCCACTGAGGACCCAGAGGCAACAGAACACAAAAAGGGCAAGACCAGCTGTGGGCAGGGGCTCTGTCAAATGAAAGACCTTTATCTGGAAGGAGTTGGGGATGGGCATGATGGTATGGGTGTGGGGTTACCTGAGGAACAATAGGGCTGGATTTTGCCAGCCGTTTCTTTTCCTTGATGGAGACAGCTTGGTCACAGGTCACTCCTACAGCAGGGTCCTGGTGTCACATCCTCACATCAGTGGTGGCACAGAGCAGAGCCAGAGCTGCAGGGAGGCAAAACATTCAGTTAGCAAAGCAGCAATCCCTCCGTCTGGGAAGGCTAAGATCCTCACACATGAAAAAAGGCAGGACTGTGTCCCCTCCTTGGAAGGCAAAATCCAGAAACACTGCTGGGAGACCCCAAAGATGCTGTTGAAGTCTGGAGGAGGACAGAAGTCCAAGTGGGAGGGTGGCCACTCCATCGGTCCATCTTCCCAGTAGCTCTCCCGCTGTCCCTGGGCTCCAGCACAACATATGGGAATTTTCCCAAACCTAAGGATTAGCACTGCTCCCAGTCACCTTGGAAAGATGTTGAAAAATGTTGAAGAATTAAAGGACTGCAGGATAATTAACACCTGTCAGCATGGGTTTAAGAAAAGCTGATCTTGTCAAACAAACTTGAATTAATTCTCTAATGTTCTTACAATTTGGGCTGACAAGGATTATGTGTAGATGCAATACGTTTAGCTTTTTCTACAGTACTGGATCATGTGCTGCTTGACAATCTGATTAAGATTTTTATCACTGCACATCCTTGAGAAAGCTGATGTTAAAGGGGTGAGGCAGAGGGCAACTGGCAGATCTCAAAGAGTGGGTTTCAGTGGGTTTTACCCTCTGAAGAGCTGTTGCAAGTGGCATTTGGCAGAACTTAGCACAAGATCACACACTTTTCAACGCTGAGCTCAGCAATCCAGAAATAAAGATGAAATTGTTGCTGCTAAAAGTTTCAGGAGACACAGAGGGTTTGGGATGCAAAGAACAACAAAAGAGGGAAATTCTCAATCAAGGGTGGCCTGGGTCCTTTGAACAGAAAGTGCCACAATGCCGCAAATGCAATCAGAGCTGCAGGAACTGGAGCAGCGCTTCTGGGATGGATATAGATGCCTTAGGGGAGAAGCAGTCCAACTCAAAACTGAGTTGGGGAAATGTTTTTCAGTGAAGTTTTTACAAAGCTCAGCATTTTAGTTCATAGTGAGAGGCTGAGAGGTGACTTGGTCACTAGGTATAAGCATTTTTAGGGAGTGAAAAGTGTAGGGTATTAAAGAGCTCTTTAATCCAGCATCAGAAGAACCAGCTGATGAAAGCTGAAGCCAGATAGACTATCACTGGAACAAACTATCAAGGAGAGACTATACGGGCAGTGTTTCTTGCTGTAATAAATGCTATGTGGCTGCTAATGCTAAGTCTTATTGCCACAGTAATTCTTTGAACAGGATACCACCTTCCTCTCAGCTATTTTCATAGACAAAACCTACAACTCGGTGAGCTCTTCTGTGAGCTAAAGCTCACTTCAGACCTGGAAGTGTTTTCTGCCCGTGAAGGAAGGATCTGTTTCCACAAGGTGTTTCCTCCCAGGCAGTAACACACTTAAAGGCATTTAATAATTAATGGAGTTTTGCAAGAGCCTTCAGGAGCATTACCATTCCCTGCAGAGCAGAGAGGACATTGGAAGGAGAGACCTTCGGAAGTGACTCACCCCAGTCACAGAGTGAGTCAGGAGCAGACGGGGAATACGACGCAGTCCCCCACCTCTCTCCTTGTCGAAATGCCAGGTAGCAGCACTTCTTTTCTGCCTCTAGGTTTGGGAAGCACTTTTTGTTTATTTTAATGTGAACTTCGGGCTGCCAACAAAGGTCAGCATCTGCCAAAACAGCGGTGCGCTTCAGCTCTGCAATAGCCACACAGGGTTGCTTTGGGAGAGGGAGATCTAGTGTAGGGCAGAGGACAAATCTCATGGGTGATTTGCAGCATGTGTCCATTTCACTATCCAAACATGGCTGGGAAGTTTTTTTTGCTCATCTTGCTGCCTATTCTTGCTTGTCACAAGACTGCATCAGGTCAGAAATCAGCTCAGGGCTGACTTAATGGTCTTTCAGAAGATTTAGTGCCAAACTGCTGCCTCAGAGCTCCTTAGGAGCTAGATCTGCTCAGGGATTTTGAAGGTTTATATGTCGGACTGAGGTGCCTGCAGTGATGAAAACTTTGCTTGGCTGCAACAAAGCTCAGGAGCTACCTCAGTCCTTTGGGGCCAGGATTCATCTGTCCCTGCTTCAGCAGCTGAAAGTTAGATGTCTCAGTGCAAGCTGCGATAGATGTCTAATACCGGTTGTCCTCTGGGGAGGGCCGCAGGGGGATTTTTTTTGTTTGGGGCATTTAATTCTGACGTATTTAAAAGGTGAATGACAACTGCACTGTTCAAGCTTCCACCAGCAAAGTCTCCCAGGCACCATACTGTCTCTCTAGCTGGATGCCATTACCCAGGCCCTCCAGGTACCAAAGGTTTCCCCAGCAAGGAGTGGTTCTCCTACTTCAGCTGTCAGGTCTGCTCCATAAAGCTGTCCTCAAAACACTGGGCCTTGGGTTACCTAACCCTTACCCATGACTTCACCCATCTTCTGTGCTAGGGACAGCAGTAGGAGACTGAATGAGCCTCAGAGAAGAGTTGGTGTGAGAACGCCGTAGACTTGTATGGCCACCGTTGGTCATTACCACAGCTGCCATCGCAAGCAGTGATCGAGCCCAGGAGAGCACTTGGTTCAGCCAGACCTTTGGGATTTGTAGATCCTACACTGTGCTGGGAAGTCAGGAGGGACTGTGCTGTTGCAGGATCTGTGCTGCAGGCTGATCTGCCAGGAGGGAACCTATCTAACACTGTTTCATTTGGAGAGTCCTCCAAGGAGGGCGAAATATTACACAGAGGCTTCTATTCCAAGCTGTAGTGGGAAATGGAAGAAGAATAACTGGGCCATGTTTTTGGGACAGCGAGGGTTGGATTTGCCCGCACTAGCACCTAAAAACACTTGAAAGCTTCTTTGACCTTACCAACCAACCTGCTGCTCCTGTGCTGACTCCTGGGTCACATGCACTGAGCACACCTGTGTCACAGACTCGGGCAGATGGTCATCTTCTTTGACTGGTTAAGTCCAGCATTCAGGTTTTTCCATGTTGTTGTTGGCCTTTAACAAGAAAAGGACTACTCTAGTCCACGCAGCTTTCTAGGTCAGCAGGAGTTATGACGCTTGCTGAGCTATGTGACTCAGACACTTTCACAAAGCACACAAGGCTGGTAGTCGTTCACTGGCAAATCTTCCACCAGGAAAGTCAAGTGGCAACTGCAATACAAGAGGCAGTCACAGCATTGAACTGTGAAAGGGACAGATGCTCTAGGCTTCCCATCTGGGAATAATCAAGGGGTGATGGCTGCTGTGCAGATCAACAGATCGCAAAACCACCAGTGCTCCTTTTGTGGTTGTTTGCTTTGAAGCAGCAGAAAGATCCTGGTTAGGTGCAGGGACTTCATAGGATGGCTCCTGGAGGGCAAAGTCATCCCATGTATGAATGAGAGGCTGGCAGCAACTCTTCATATTCAGGCATGTAGCTTGGTTAACTACAGTTGAAAATTCATGAGTAGATCCAGGAAAAGATGACGTTATTGATGTGGTAGACTGAGACGGAGACATCCATGCCCTCTCTCTGATAACAATAAGTCTCCGCTGGGTAGCAGTCTGTACACCTTATGTGTTCATTGCTCCTGCCACAGACCGGAGTGGCTGGATGGGCCACAGATATTTCATCATATCCCAGCCCCGTAGCCCCCGTGACTTGCCTTGTAGCTGGCCTAGCAGTATGCATCTGTTCCGTAATGCCATCGTTGCTGCACAGGAGACACAGTGAGCATTGTCTTGGCTGGAAGAGCCCAGATCTGAATTGGCCCCATCCACAATGCTGGAGATGAACCTCCAGCCAGGGGTGCTGGCAGCCATGTGCCTCGTGATGGTATGACCGTGTTCCTCAGGGCCTATGGACTTGGATAAGTCAAATCGCTTGATGCAAAGAACTAAGAGGAGCTGCTTGCACACTGCTCTAAATCATCTTTTATGTCCACATTTTGCTCCTCACATGTAGCTTGAGACTGACTTACCCCAACAGAGAGATCATGGCAGAGCATGCAGGCAGGGAACATGCACTATGATGTTTGCCGAAGTTTGCTTTAGTGGTTGAGAGGTGGGGAGGAACCTGTCTCTGCAGGGCAGGGCCGTTGCCGGTCAGATATGCAGGACAGGCACAGGGAGGAAATGTACCGCCAGCAGCCCAGTGTCCATGCAGAAACACAGCAAACAGCTATGATGCAGTGATAATAAGAAAGCATTATGGCAAGATGCTACCTGAGAGAAAGCAATAATCCTGTTTCTTTTTCTTCTCTACATCAAAAAGTACATAAACTTAGTTGCGAAGAGAAGGTATACTTCTTTTCTCTGCCATCAGACACCTGTCAGCATGAAAGAAAGCTTCATTCAAAGACTTTGAAGCTTCCGCTATTGGCTAGAACCCCTTGTGATCCTGGTGCCTGAACTGTCCCTCTCACCCCAATTAATGTACTGCCATGACCATTGGTCAGAGGCACACCTCATAACCTAATTCTTTATCTAAAATGGTGGGTGCTTGTGCCTTCTGAGTCTCTGGACTGATGCTCTTGCTGTCTCTGAAGACCTGGGAAGGAAAACCTTTGTTCCCCTCTACCTTATGCCTCAGCTCATAATGCCCAGGTCCTGTGCCACTTGCTTCCATGGCCAGCCTGAATGGTGCTCTCTGGTGGAGCAAATGCCATGCGTTATTGTCCCCTCCTTGCTCTCTGATCAGCCTGGTATTCACAGCAGATGAGAGACAAATTCCTAGTCCTGGTCCCGAGAGAGAATGCTCTTTTCACTGGCCACATTTCACACCCTCCACTGGAAAATGAATGACTCATTTCCAGAAGTCTTTCCTGTGGCATTCATCACCAGCATAGACGAGGCTGTGTAAAGGTAAGTTTATCTCCAGACATCCAGATGAAAGGCCGGTGTTATCCTCATTGTACAGAAAAAACACTGAGGCTTGGGAAGGCAAGAGTAAATGTGTTGGTGCATTCTGAGAGCTGGGTTTATAAGAGGAACTGATTTTTGGAAGATTTGTCGTCATACTTAAAGGGCTTAAAGGAAAAATCTCAGCTGCAGCTATGAATTTGGGGTATTCCTGCAAATCAGTTGCCATCTTAACCAGAAAATGAGGCACACAATCAGCACTGGCTTTGGCAATCATTATCCTGGCAGCACATGGAGACACAGACACTGAACTTCCAGGCAGCATTCTGCCCATGACCCCATCCAACACCAGCCAGTAGCTCTTCCCTGCTCCATGCCCAAAACTGCTTCCGAATTTGAGGTAGGGATCTACAGACAACCGTGTCCCTTCAGCACTCAGCCCTGGATCATCCCTAGAGAAGGTCTGCTTTGTGCAGTGAATGAGATGGGGCTACAAGAAAAGTTATCTGCAATCATGTAATGGATCGTTCGGCTGCACAGCTGCTTCTGTGTTGGTATTTTCTAATTGTTTTAGAGCTATCTGTAATCCTGTGGAATCACTTCAGTTTCATTCTTTTTAATAAGCAGTAAAATACAATCCCAGCGTCATCTTCCAATCCTCCTCTATTTTCCTCATGCCAGCTCCCAGCTTAGATACGGATCAGCTCCCAATGGCTTTGCCCAATTCATCCCAGTTCCTCTACTGTCCCACTCCGACCACACTTTTCACCAGTTCCCTGTAAGCCAAGTTTTAGATGCTGTGCGTGCAAAGCAGACCTCTTCCTCCCACTGTGCTGTGTAAGCTCAACAGTGGCTCCATGAAAGCACCGGACAGACAGGAAAACTTCACTCATTACTGGTTCCCTTGATCCATCCAACCTGGAAGAGGGGGAAAGCAGATGGCGCTGGGCTGGCCCATGTGTCAGGAGGCAGCAAGGGCAGCCTGGGCAAGAGTAACCCATAATTATTATATTAAGGCTTATAAAGTCAGCTGAATGTGGGTGAATTTTCATAAGGATAGAAAATCTGTGGCACTGGGGCTGTTACTTGGCCAAACTTCCTGCCTTGTCCCCACTAGCTCCCACTCCATAGTTCACACTTCTGAACTTTTTCAAATAGCTTTTTGGCCAAATTTTGTCCAGAATTTTTTCCAGCTTGATGCAGAATCTTTCCTGAAAAATGTCACACTGAGTAAAGTTTAGGAAAATTATAACGAGCAGGAAGAGGGTCTCTCCATGCAGGACATACTGAGCAGCCAGAATCACGTGTCTCCCACCAGCCCCAGCTGCCATAACAACACACACACGTTTACACAAGAGTACAACACAGACAAAGCAAGCACCAAAAGAAACTGAGGCAGCTTTAAATTCTGGGATATCTCTGCTATAAAACATAATCTAATTGTAACAAAACCCCCACATCATTACTTACCCAGAAGCCGTCCTTTCGTCAAGAAGCCGTCGCTGTGTTCCAATTACTGTGCCGTCAATTATAGTATCTTCTGCAAGGAGCTTTCCTGTTTTACCAGCCACCTTTGATATGTGGCTGCTCTGCCCCATCTCCTTTGAAGCCCATTATAAATATTAAGATTAATTTAGGATTCTTTGGATCCCTGACTGTAATTCTCTAATAGGAAAAATCTCAGGCAGGAGGGCTGGTGCTGACCTGTTGTGTTGTGCTCAGGTCTGACTTTGGGTCAGGGCTGAAGGCAAATTCATTCCTGGCTTCACACTCCAGGACAACCAAGCACTTCAGGAAAAGAGAAATGCAGTTCTCATGAAGTTTTAACTGTGCCCTTTTTTGTGTGTAGAGGGAGGTAGAAAAAGTAGTCCAAGCAGCAGGCTAACTAGAACAACTAGTTTGGCAGTGTATCCCCTTGTCTGGTCTGTGAATAAGGATGCGTGAAGCTTTATATCCCGTACTGTGAGATGGGATACTATAACAGTTTGGGAGAGAACTCCAACTGCTTTCTTATTTACAAGTCTTTTTTTTAATACTTCGAGTAGTTTCTGGACTGACAAATGTTCTTTTTACTTGGGTGGAGCTGTCCTTTAGACCAGCTGAAGATCAGAATGGGAATACCTCTGAAATACACCCAGCGTCTGGTTAAAAACCCTACTGAGCTGATCCCCACACTTGCCAGGAGGCTGGAAGTGGTGCAACCCCCCCAGTGCCTGTGGGGCTAATGAGGGGATGCCATCCTGGACATGCACAGTGACCTAGAGGAACCTCTAGACAGTGGCTCTGCAAAGATTTGTCCAAAAACCTGTGCTTTTGGACAGACAGGACCTCAGAGTCTACAAACCTGTTTAAGCCCTGCTGCAGACCTACCCCAGTGATCTGCTCCCAGCGATGCCTGTTTGACCTGAAGCAGCTACAGCTCTCACATCTTCCGCAGGCCACCTGCCGTCAGAGCTATCAGCAGTGCCGTGCCTTGATCCCCTTGCCCACGTGGTGGGCTACCACATATGTGCTTCATCTGCGGCGTCGCAGAACATGGGCTGGAGGGAAGGAAACGCGCCTGACCATGGGCAGCAGTTATCTTGCTTTCCATCTCCAGGTCCTGTCTCATCCTCAGCCAAGAGGAGAATTCACAGGCAGAAATTTTGTCTTTGTGAGCAGAAAGGGGTCTCAATATTCCTTGCTGGAGATGTGCCCTGGCCTCTGATCTGTGAGAACTGTTTGCCCATACTGCTCCTCTGCAGACCCAGGCGACCCATAGAAACTTTTTCATTACACAGTGCTAAGAAACATGTGAAGGAGGAAAAAAATCTCAGGGGAGGAAGTCTTAAAATGAAGGGGGACAAATTGCCTGCTCTTATGCATGCAAGACCATTGATTTCTCTTGCCACAGAACAATGTCTCTGCATGGAAGCCTGGGGTTGGCAGCCACTCCCCAAAACCTACTGTCCATCTGTGGAAGCCACCATGAAGGTAACAGCTGCCAGCACAGGGTTCCAACTTGTCTCTCTGCTGTATGGCAGCCTGTGCTCACCCACTGCTGCAGCTGGCAGCAGCCAACTCCCGTCGCTGGTGCTGCAAGCTAAAGGGGACCCCATTCATCTGAGGCAAGAAACTCAATGTCCCCAATGCCATGTCGCAGGTTGCTGTGTCAGATGAAGCCGTTGACTGCCCTCTTCCTACATGCACAGTGACTTTGTCACAGTGTTTATCAGGAACTGCCACTGGGCGCATTGCTGCATGACACAGGCTGTTAGCTGGTTATCCAAGCTTTCTGTATGCAACTAGTGAGTCCGGAGTAATTGCTATGAGTGATAGCAAGAGAGCGTGTTAGTGTTCATTAGAGACAAATTGAGCTGCCTGCTGTGAGCAAAATAAAGAGGCATTTACCCAGGCTTTCTCAGTGGCTGTGTTTACACAGAAACATCCCCCTGTCTATAGGATTGAAGAGCTGCTTCTACCCGAGTTTGCAAGGACTGGGTGGGTAAATGAGGACTGCCTGGGAACGTGGAACAGGGGTGGTGTGGTCTATCTGTTCTGCCCATGTTTGAGGGAGCTTGGCCTAGGGACATGCATAGCTGGCTTTAAATGTAAAGAGAATCAGCCAACCGTGATGGAAAAGCTTTACCACCGGGGGAACTTGGCAGCCAGCTTGGACTTTGGCTTAATCTCCTCCACTAACTCAGCCCCCCTCAGACTGTTTACATGCTGGAATCAGTTTAGTGCAGCTAGGTCACCCGTCAGCTCTCCCTGTCCCTCCAGGTTGGGCTGCTTTCCACAAAACACAGCCAACTCAGTGCCACCTTTATTTGCAAGTGAGTCGGTAGGAAAACAGCACATCTGTGCTTCAGGTGGAGAGGAACAGGAACCAAAGCATCTTAGGACCTGGCTGAACTCAGCTGCTCGTTGGACTGACTGGTTTCCTATCTCTGCTCCCAGGGCACGCTGTTGCTGCAGCCTTGCAAGGCAGAGGCTGGATGCAGTTGGGGGGTCTTGATTTGCTGTTTTCTGCACTGCATGCTAGCAGTGGTCCTGCCCCCGCAGAAGTCTGTACAGTCAGTCCCATCCCAGCACCACTGCCAGAGACCCCACGATTATTCTTGATACTCAAGTGACTTCGCTGCTGGGGATTCAAACCCAGCTCGCCAGAGCACCCTCCTCCTGCACCTTCTCTTTTCTCACAGCAGCGGAGAACACCTTTTAACCCAGGAGAGACAGTAGGAGACATTTGCCTGTCAATCACGGGGCAATGCATACTGAAACAGAGGAAGGGGGCCAAGTGTTTCAGGCATCTGTTGGCGGGGGGGTGCTGGCTGTAGCTTTGGCTATAGAGACAGAGAGCTCACTGGCTGGACTGCTTGTTCAGGAGCCCTGCAGGGTGCTGGTCGCATATGGCTTGGCTCACTCTCCAAAGAGCTCTCACCACAGGGCCTCAGCTCATTCACTACAACCGTTTGTCACCAGAAAAGTGCGTACACTCAGGAATACCCCTGACTCCATGAGGCACAGCTTTATGCTGGCTCCAGCGCCCACAGAGGGCTCATTTTGCCTTCCCACTAGGACAACCCAAGCTATAAGCAACCTTCATCTGTGTCCCTGCTCCTGGGCTCCTCCGTGACTTTGCCAGGCACAAATTCAATCAGAATATCATAGTCCACCCATATTTACTTACTGCATGCATGCATGGGAAATCCTCACACTTAAGGACCATTTCAGGACTGTGGAAATTTGGGTGTCCCCTGGAGCCTGCAGCACGCTGGCTGGGACATGGCACTACTGGAGCAACGTTCAGGAGTAACAATTGCTCATCCTCCAGGCACGCCAGGCTGTGTTGGACCTGTTGCCCCCCTTGTTGGCCCAGCTGTGAGCACTGGGGGTGCTAATTCATGATTTT
The DNA here is from genome assembly GCA_013389945.1 of Fregata magnificens. Classification (NCBI taxonomy): domain Eukaryota; kingdom Metazoa; phylum Chordata; class Aves; order Suliformes; family Fregatidae; genus Fregata; species Fregata magnificens. The sequence continues at coordinate 175,939 of WAAD01021026.1, read as the reverse complement.
TCCCCCATCCTTGTTATGGTTTGAAGATATTTTTCCAAGGCAACCTGGTAGCAGGTAACTGGACAGATCAAAGAGCTCAGGAAACAGATTTAGTCAAATGTTGGATTATGTGATTAATGTGCCTTCCACATCACGTCTTTTTCCCAAGGTAAATTCAAATTAGCACCTGTTGGAGAGCCTATTAGTCACTGCCTGGGCTCTGGTGCATTGGAATTCAAAGGCTTTCCGTGTTACACGAGACTATTTCTCATTGTCTCAGAAGGCAGCAGCCACCTTCTTGGTTTGTAATTAACAAAATCACTACATAGCCACAACACGTAGCCACCACTCCCAGATGTGTCCCCCCAGCCTGAACAGCCTGCCATGCTCTGCAGGACATGATGGCTGCATCGTCCCATCAGCTGCACGTGTGGTCCAGATAATTGGACCTCAGACTAGGCATTGCTCTCACAGAAGGGCTAGGTTGAACAGAATAGCCCTAAACCAAACGGTAAAGGATTTTGGCATGGAGATATAGGGGATACACAGGCAGTTGTGATGGTTGTGGGTACAGTCATATCACCCTGTGGAAGCTCAGGCTGTTAATGAACTTGTGCCAACACAGGCAGGACATGTTCCTAACCCCAGGCACATCTGGGCCCAGGGCAGAGCTGTATCAGGCACAGCTGAGGTCCTCTACAACTGAAGGGGACGGAGCCAGGTTTTTTGTCCTGGCTGATTTGTCCCAAGCTGTGAATCAAATTCAAAATCCAAAGCCCAACTACTATGAAGTTCTTTAGAGAAGAAAGTTCATCATCCCATGTTGAAAGCCCTGGAAGGACATCACTAGCAGGTTGAAGAACATGGCCTCCTCCATGTTCGTGTGTGTGTGGAGGTGGGACCCAGTGCTAAGAATGCCCCAGGAGACATGATACCACCTCAAGGGCATGCAGAGTGCAGAGGCCATGTCCTGCCAGGCTCTTCAACAACACCGCAGCCAAGCAGACTGATAACTCACACCTCAGGACAGGGCACAGGGAGCTGGGCTGTTCTCCCAAAGGAAAAGAAAGGTTGCCAGGTCTGTGATCATGGGAGCTCCAGCATCCATGTGGGTGCATTTGGAGAAGGAGTTCTTTGAGGGAGATGACTTCACAGCATGTACCCAGTCCTGGCTGTACAGAAAGCTGAAAAAGTTCTAGAGACAATTCCTTCACTTTCTCTAAATACATCTGTAGAGCACTTGATCCTCCCTGATTCCTGCCAAGAAAACCTACTAAAAGACTTGCTGATCAGTTTTGGAAAAAGAGTCAGTGGCACGTTCATCTCTATGTGCACAAAGCCTGCAAGAAAGCAGCAGGGCAGATGTACTGCATCTCACAGCTGTGAGTATCGAAGGGCACGGTGATAACCACGGTAGGACAAAACTATGGGAAAGCCACCTTCTTTCCTTCTTCCAGCCTGCACCCCTCCTACTCTGCTCTCCTTGCAGAGTCAAATGCAAATCCCAGCTCAGGGAGTGTCCAGTCAATGGAGCTGCAAAAAATGGGCCAGGGAAGCATCCCACACCCTGTCCCCTGTCCTCTCCTCCTAGCTCCTGCCACTGCAGCACACCAGCCACACTTGGTTTGAGATGAGAAGACCCTTTTATGTTCACCTACTGTGAGGAGGAAGTGATTGGCCATTGCGGGGGGAGCGGGGGGACACGATGACTGTGGCAAAGGCTGTTGGGGGCTGTGTGTCCTCCTGCAGAAACAATGACACTCTGCAGGGCAGTCTGGCGATGGTGACTGCTCTGCCCCTCGCTCAGCTCCACTGGGAACGGCAGTCACGGCCTTGGGCGAGCTGTCAGACACTCTGCTCTGCAAAACAGAGGGGTAACAGCAGACTGGAGCAAACCCAAAAGAACTGTTTTTAAAGATGATGAGCAAAGGCAAGATCCATTTTACATCTCATACAATTTTTTCTTAGTGGTTTTTTTTTTTGTTATGCTCCCTGGTGTTATTGTGGGGAGGTCTGGCATGGCTTTGCAGCTGACGCAGCCGTGATCAAAGCTGATCCCAAAAGCACCCACACTGACCTGGATTTTGGGGTCAGAGTAGCACAGCAACTCAACGTGACTCAGCAGCAAGAAAGCTAACACTGCCCTTAGCTATACCAACAGAGGAGAGCGACCAGGGCAGGGAGGTGACTTTGACCTCTGGGGATGACCGTGGTGAGGCTAGCTGCACACATTAGATTGATGATAGAAAGTGAGCGAGTGCAAAAAAGAGCCATAAAAATGATTTGAGGATAGGAGAGGACACTTTGAAGTGAAGGATTTAAAAGCTTGATCTGTTTAGCTAATTGAGGAGACACTTGAAAGGCAATGTGCTCACAACATATCAGTAACTTAGTGTGGAAAAATACCAAGTTCTGAAAGGCTCTTCAATAAACTGGGAAAGACAATAATAGGACCAGTGTCTGGGAGCTGAAGCCAGGCATATTCAGAATGGAAAAAAAGGTGCAGACCTTTACCAGGAAGGATGATACAGGAACAAGCACCTACAGAACTAATGAACGCTTCCTCTCAATTATTTCAAGGTACCCTTTTTGGATGTGTCCTTGGTCTGGCGTGGTTTCACCCATCACGTCGCCCTCTGAAGTAGCCCTAGCTACAGCCTGCAACGGTACACAGCATTACTGGGGCATCCTCAGTTCCTCAATGGGCTTTGCAGAGACAAATGTTTTTGCTTCAACTCTAGCTAACGCACTGCCTGCTCCAAGAGTCCGTTCATGCACACACACATTTTCCTGACCACTCTTTGCAAGGGGAGGTTAAAAGATGAGTTAATCTTCTGTGGAATCTAAAAGAACTGGGTAACCAAGTGTTTGTGCAGCAATGACCTGGGGATGCACCAAAATCCTCTTTAGGGCTGTACACATGGTCTTCACCCACTTTCTGGCAACTCTGCATCCCCCAGAGTCTCTCTTGGTGAACAGGACCTTCCTTCTGGATCTACCAGCCAACACACATCTTGCTTCTTTCCAGTAAAAATGGGTGTTTGGAAGATATCTCTGTGGTCTGCCCTTTTCTTAGTGTCTTGCTGATCCATCTCCCTGAAATCCATGTTGTTCTGCTACAGATTTAACCAATAAAACAATTTTCCAGGAAGAGGGAAAACATTTGCTTGCTGGCTTGTTTGAAGATGTACATGGGCAATGGACTGCCTCAGGCTGTTCTCCTCTGCCAGGGAAGAACTGGATGCATCTTGATTTCCCAGTACAACCCTTTTGGCTGCCAGGATGTCTTAGAAATCATACATTATTAAAAATAATTATGAATCATTATTATGTATATGTCATGTGTCTAACACAATGGAGAGATGGAAGGATTCAGCATAGTTTTGAGGATGGCACCACAAGGAATGTTTGGAGGAACCCTCGCTACTTGTCACATTATGATCAGCTCATCGTAAGCCCATGGATGGATGAATGGGCATAGGTGGGTGATCCGTGATGGCCAGGATGGGAAGGAAACCCTCTTGATGTGTCTCACTTAACAGCAGTCCCGGCCTATTCTTTAGACACAGATTTAACCTCAAACCAGACAATCCACTGTGTGCACATGGAGACCGAGGGGGAAGAGATGGCCCCTGACAAAGCACTTCTTCACCCTCGTCCCTTGTCAGTGTTAATAGAGCTTTTTTATTGTTATCTGCATCAGCTCATGCCAATTATTCTATTCTTCTGCCTACTGGCACTGCTCCCAGATGCAGAGGTCATCTGAAGTCGAGTATATCCCAGCTGGCAATCAAATGTCTCATTAATTTGCAGAGATGCCTCTCGTCCCTTTTCCCACACACCATCATCTGTGCAGTGAGCCTGACACGTTGCTCCAGAAGTTCTCAGTCACATACCCCAGGTCCCTATTTATGCAGTCCCACCAACCTGGCCTGGGTTGATGCCAGATGCTGTCATTGACTCAGCCCAGATGTTCCTAAGCCAAACAAACTGGGGCAAAGCCGGCCTGGCTGGTACAGACAAAGAAGGGGCAGGGTCAAAGACCTGTGGGCAGGCAAAGCAAACAGCTAGGCTTGCTGAACATGAGGTGGTACTGGCTCCACAGTGATCTCCAAACGGAGCCAGGATTGGTTCTTCTAATTAGCCATGGAAGCACCTTCCCTGAGGAGCCAATTCACAATCTGGCCGAAAGCACAGGAGACAGAGGACTGAGTGAGGCACACACAGTCCAGATGGGGATGGTTTCATCTCTGGAAATAGCCCTGCGATGACTTATCTCCAAGGATGGGGAGCAGAAGCGAAGACAATCGCTCTACTCTCCTTATGCCCGCAGGGACAGGGAGATCTCAGCCCTGCACTCGGGATTACAGCTGGGCTATTAACTAAACACAATGTACTGTAAAGTAGCTGTGGAAGCAGGGGTCAGCGCTATCAAAAAAAGCTGTTCGCAGGTAACTGCTGTGCTCTGAACATCTTTTTCCAACTCTGCCAGGTAGATGTGTTGCCAGCACTGAGCAGATCCCCTTCCACTGTGAGAGCACACCAGGACCATGATCCCTGATGGAGTCCTTCCTCCTAATAGCTGTCAAGTAGCCATCCCCAACCCCTCGCTCTGCATTTCCTGAACTAAAATTTTATTAGCATATTATGCTTTATTAAATGAAATGCCTCCCATGGACTAAGTCTATTATGTCTATGCAGTTACCTTTGTCAGCCCAACCTGTAATTGCATCATTTGTTTGTTTGACAAGACCCACATCCTATAAAACCTCAAAGTCTAGCAATAATTATATTGCTGGCACTTAATTCAGCTTTAGAGGGATTCCATATGGCCTTTTATTCTTGCTCTCTTCCTACGCACCTCATCTAGTTTGGTCATCCCAGGTGGCCTTTTCATGACGTTCACATACTTTGGGGCCTTTGGAAATCCCCCAGTATTCGAGGGCAGCTCAAGTGTGAACAACACTGGGTGAGCAACGTCCTCAGTTCTGCCTTGGGAGAGCCATGGGCGAGTCAGCTGAGTGCATTGGGCCCAGCAGATATTAACACCCTTGTCTAGCTACAGATGGTGGGATTCATTCCCCTACTTTAGTGAGCGCAGGCAAATGTCTCCCAACATGCAAAATTTGCATCGAAAACACAAGGCTCTGGTGCCCACCTGTCCAAAGCAGGGACTTGACCAGAGCACGCCATGGCTCCCTGTAGGCTTCCTCCAAAAGAAACACGAACGGGCAGAGGGAGATACTTTGTGTCTGTCTTGATTATCCCTTGACACAGGGCCAGGATGTACTTCCATACCTGACCCTAGAAATTATACCCAGTGTCACAGTTCGGATAAAGCCTCGGGACAAATCACCCCTGGAGGTGTTTGTGTCTGCACAGTCCAGAGACCAAGCCCATGTCACAAACTGTGAGCAGAAGCATTAAGCTTCAGTCTAACCACAACAGGCTTCATCTTCCTAGCTTACTTCTGCCCTTTCTGCATTTCTACTAGAAGTTTTCCCCACTCTTAGATGTGGGACCTGACGCACTGGGAAGGAATCCCATGACTGACTGTAATTTTGCCTCCTGCAGGTTTCTCCCAGTGTCTTCAGCTTCCCTTAGCAATTTCCACATCTTACAGTTCTGGCTTGTGAAGAATTCTTTTTTCTCCTTTTCACTTGTTCTGTATTCAGCATTATTTGCAGTTGCTAACACCATCCATCCTCCAGGCTTCTAGTCAGAACTGCCTCTCTGCTTGTGGCTTTTTGCTCCGAAATACCTTTCTTTAAAGAATTTTTAGGTTTTGTTCATTTTCTTTTTCCCCTCTACAATTTTCTATTCATAATTATTGTTAATTTGGAGAACTTGGTCCTTTTGAAGAACAGATAATTAATTTGCAGGGCTGACATCTTTCTCCACTGCAGTCAGTTCCACATCTGTGTTCCCTTGTGCCCCTGCAGTGCCTTTTGTGCTGGGAAGTGAGGGGTGGATCTCGTGAGGCTTTCAGCTTTCTGCTTGCGGCCTCCAGCATGTCTCCTGGGCAGCACATGCTATGGCAGCACCTCTTCTCTGCCCATGCTTTATGCAATCAGCAGCGAGAAATGTTTCCTGGATGGGAGGATCTCGCAGGGCAGAGCATGATGCACAGATTAGTGGCATGAGTGACAAGAAGGGTGCTGGAGCGTCCCCATTTCTGTATCAAATGGAAGAACTCTGCCAACAATAAGCTCATTTTGTGGCGAATAGCTGACAGCTCTCAAGCTCTCAGCCTGGCCCAAGCATGAGCTAAACCTTTTAATGGGTTCAAAGCAGCCACACATCACTTATCACAAACCCATGTAATGTCACAGGGTTGTTAAAGGGAGGTGCAGGGGGAATGTCCTCAGCTCCCCCGCTCCAAAATGTGCCAGGCAAAACCAGGCCCTTGAGCCTCAGGGGATCCCAGCTCCTCCAAAAGCTGAGCTCAGCTGCGCATGGAAAGCATCTTCCTCTTTAGCACCTCACCCTGCCCCTTGCAGAGCTGGCTCCGAGTCCTGGGTACACACGTAGGCAAGAGGACGGCTGTGTCGCGCAGTCAGCGCAGCCACCTGGTGCTGGGTGTTGTTCTTGATGGGACGATGTGGTGGTACACTGGAAGACTGGAAGAGCAAGATGCTCTAATGCACAGAGGCTGGTCAGCATGCCAAGCAGCATTGCCTGGGACGAGACACGAGCTGGTTTTAGCAGGCTAATGTTGCTGCTGCAGCCTGTGCTCAGCAGCCCTGGGTTACCCCAGCAGATTTCCATTAAAACTGCAGCTCAGAGCCCAGCAGACACCGAAGATGAGACAGGGGTTATGGGCATCTAGTGTGACCCCCAACTCAGGGCATCTCTGTTGGTGTCTGTCTCTCACGGGTTGTGTGTGGGGACATCCCACGGTGCTCCCCCTCTTCTCTGGTGCTCAGGACATGGTGGTGACGGGAAACTTGTAGCACTGTAAAGGAGATGTGGCCTGTGCGATCTGTCACTGATTTCCCAGCAGAGTGGTGGTAATAGAGTGGTATGAGCTGGCTGCAGAGAGCAGAGACCAGCCTGCCCCTGAGCCTCACAAGAAAATTAATGAGCGCTCAGGCAGTGGCTCCAGTCATTAGTTTAGGGTACATGAGCCAGTCCTTGCCTGAAAGCACCCCCCCATCACCCCACCGCCAGGCAGCTCCCGAGCCACTGCCCCAGGGCAGCCCTGGTCTTTCTGGGTACTTGGGACCTGCAGGGAGCAGGGAGAGGGACACGGCTGGGGCAGGTCTCCCGTGCACCCTGGAGTCCGTGAGACCTTCCTCAGGAGGGTTAATCCGCAGCAGAGAAAGGATTTTGGGGAAAGCCCCCCCTCTGCTTCTGGCTGCACTTCTGCCAGTCCAAACCTCAGCTGCTTCAGGGGACTTAATGTGAGCAGCAAAGTGCTGGCAGCCAGTCTGCTCCGGTCCCTGGGGCCACTGGAGACCTGCAGTGCAGCAGGCAGCATCATCACTGGTGACACATGCCCAGGCAGCTCCAAGTCCCTGGGTCTGCGTCCCCACTAATATTTTGGCAGCTTACACCTCTGCTGCCTTTAAGCCTCACAGCCATACTGACAGTGAGGCATTGTCACATCTGCTGCCGTTCATGTGAATAGCTGCACTCAGCTCCGCACGGCCTGATCCAGACCAAATCCTACACTTGTGTAGGCTCACCTGCCTTCATGCTGACCCTGCCAAAGGGGGACGTTAATGCATTCGCCTCCTAGGTGCCACAGGGCACACTGGGGAAACTGAGGCACACACAGTGGTCATACCAATATTACACACTCCCTCCTCCCAGATTGTAACAGCAGGCGTGACTGAGGGGCAGGACATCCTCCATGGTAGTGTGAACTCCTCCTCTGGCTGGAGCAAGGATGCACCGTCCCCATCCCAGCAGGGTGGGATGTGGGACATGGTCAGTCTTCCCACTGCCCTAGGAGAGGAAAAGCCCACCATTCCCCCATGGCCCATCATTACTCAAAGCCCCATCTTTCCCCCATGGCCCTTCATTCCCCCACAGACCACTGTACCTCCATGGACCATTGCCTTCTGCTGCACTTGCCAGTGCACATGGGATCTCAAGGCTCGGTGGAGCCAGGTCTGAGGGTCTTCCATCACGCTGTCTTTAAAGTTTGGGCCTGGGAAGAGGCTTGCCATCCACCCAGGCTCCTTGAACACAGGCCTGGGCCAGGTGCTGCCCACAAGCTGGGTCTGCCCTTGGAAAAGGAGGCAGAATGGGCAGGCAAGAATGGGCCTGCCAGGATGCATCAAGTCCAACTCCACCTTCTCATATGCTGTACTGCCCATGCTGCCTCCTTGGAGGGGCTGGTGGTGCAGCCAGTGAGGCACTGTGGGATGTGACTCCCAGATGTGACACCGATGGGGACTCCTGCCCAGGAGGCTGGTGAGAGCCGGAACATTTGGGTCTGCACAAGGAGGAACAGCTCCTGCTTACATGCTGCTCAAGTCACCCCAGCTTTCCAGGTAAATATTCCAATTAGGAGACTAATTACCTCAGCTTGTACCAGCTTCCTTGGGTGGAGGCATTGCCACGTGTTTACCACCAGCATCTTCTCCCAGCCCCAGTCTGAGCAGACCTCCCATCACTCACGGGCAGCCCCCACCTCCATCCGTTATTGAATAACTTTCTGAAGAGAGGTAAACCACTCTGTCTTCAGCAAGACACCTCAGATAACAATTTATTTCTCATTATCTAATAATTTTCCTCCTATCTGCTGCTTCTTCTCAATAATAACATATTACAGTAATTAATTGAAACACTTGTTAGGTAGACAGCACACAGTCAAAGTGTATCCAGTTCCATAAAAAGCACACAGCGATGGCAGATGGGAAGCAGGGCAGGACTTCCAGAGATCGTTTTGTTCAGATTTATCCTGACTCTGTTCTGACAAACTGAACGGACACATCTAGCCAACTAATCTTCCAGGCCGCAGCTAACAAAACTTACTTCATTTCAACAATTATGCATTCACTGTGTAATTTTCTAATGCCCTTTGAACCCTGCCTGCCTCTTATTATCATTTCCCCATTTATGCAGTCCCTCATGTACCAGGTGTTTTGATGACTCTCAAGCATGATTCTGCAGTTAAGCAGAGTGGATGATGCATCGCGTGGCTCACCTTGTCTTCAGCAGAAATCCTGGGTGCCCCACGGTAGTCCATAACATCCCACCGCTTGTCCAGCTCTCAGTGGTAAGCCCAAGCACCCTGTCCAGGAGAGCATCATCCACTGCTTTCTGATACCAGCAAGGCTGAGTTATGCAGGCAGCTGGAGTTAAGTACTCTGATATTCAGTGCTGTGGGTGCAGAGGAGAACCGCAACCCCCAAAAAGGAATGTGCAACTCTTGTCCACAGTGGTGGGCCAGTGGTTTAATGCAAGTTTGCTAAGGTCCAGATTTGACCGTGGGGGTGTGCTCCAGATGCCAACAAGGTGCAAAACCCACATGAGCATAGGACCATTGGGTTAGGAAATTGTAACTCATGGTGGGCAAAAAGTGGAATCAGCAACAATAATGGATTTGGTTTTTCCCAGGGCGGCTGGTATTGTAAACTCTAAGGTTTTGGCCCATCACCCTTGCCTGTGCCCTATGCTGGAAGGGAAGGAGGATGTTTCACTGTTTGCTGCTCTGAGACCCTGCAGCCCCCAGCCCTCCCCAGTGCTTGTCCAAGACCAGATCAGGTCTCTGGGCTAAAAAGAAATTCCTGCAGCTTCTGCAGCCCTGAGCAGTGAGTCAGAAAGATCCTGGAATTTATTCCCATTCTCTATTTGGATTATACCGAGACCTTTCCACCTTTTTTATGAGAAATGGGAGCAAGAGCTTTGCCAATGCTGTTCCACTGGATGGAGCAGTGCCATGTTGAAGAGTATGCACCGGGGAACAGTCAATCGCTTGGGTTGTTCTCACCAGAGAGATGTCCCTACACGCATTTTCATTTACATGCAAAGTCTCAAGACACATTCTCATGCGAATACCCTAAAAGCCAGGGTCTCCAGGGCTGTGGAGCATATTTGCTGACCTGGACAAAACTTCCATCATGGACATAAGCCACTTTTCTTTGTGTGGCTTTCAACAAACCTCACACAATACTACAAATATTCTGATTCTTCCAAGACAGCATTTTCAACAGTGAGACTAGGGTACCTGAAATAGGCTTTCCCAGAAACTGGAGGTGTTGCAGACACTGTCACAGCGTACAGCTGCCCCTATCCCAGCTCCTTCTGTACTCTTGGAAACACTGAGCCAAGATACTGGATGCAGGCTTGGGGTTTCACCTCATGACTTTTGGCACTAATCAAGATGAACACTGTGAGAGTGTCCTAAAAGTGAACCTTAAAGTTTGCACACAGGTAAGTGGGCTTCAAAACTTTTAGACAATGTATTTATAGCCTCAAACAATCCTTCTGCACTAACAGGCACACTAGTACTCAAATTAGAAGGCCTGCTTATAACTCCATGAATGCCTTCTACAATCTAAAAGCTTTTTAAATGAGGTTCACAACCGTTAACAAGGTAAATATATTTGTAGACTTGTTTGGGCAATTACAGTAATTTAAAAAACAATGCATAATAACGGACATGAATCTAATAAGCCATTGCTAATTAAATGTATTAATGCCACTTCATAAAATGAGTGCATCTAGCTGATACGTTAAAGCTAGTTTTGTTCTGTAAATAATTGAGCAGTGATACGTGCAGAATTTGCATCACTGGGCATTGCCAGTGCCTGATAATAGCTGCAATAAATTTGCCCCAGTGGAACCAATCTACTGACTACCAACCAGGTTCTCCTTTTATGTGTCTAGTCTACATTTTCTTTTGCTCTGTGAGAAACAGTTGCAGCAGAATGGAGCTGGTTAACCCCCAAATATGGGACACGATTACAAAGCATTTGTGAAGACTTTACTTTGAAATGTGCTCTTCTGCCAACTATAATTTGCAGCAGGTAAAACACTCCCAGGCTATGGAAAAGCCATTTCTCTGTCTCAGGAGAGTTCATTCAATTTTAGCTGTTATTAAGCGTTCAATAGCACAATTTTCCTTCTTTTACTTTTATCCCTTTGGAAAATGTCACCAGTCTGGAGTTAACTAATTGACCGCAGACCTTTTGAGGAGCCAGGCCCAAAGCAGCCCCAGGGGGTGCTGTGAAGTGTCAGCAGCTGCAGAGATACACAGCAAGGATGAGAGCTAGCCTGGGCTCCCCGGGGCAGCCAGTACCTGGCCTTGCATGTGAAATCATAGGATGCAGGATTTGGCTGAACTCCTGGGACAGGGCAAAAGGGAAGGACATAGGCTTGACCTTAAGTGTAAGAACGCTCCCCATGTCAGTCTGACAGGTGACTCCGAGGCTCCGTGTACATTTGGCAGAGAGACCCAGGACACTTTAGCACATCCTGATCTCACCGTGAGATCACTAACATGGGTCAGGTGAATCACTCACTGCTTGAGCCCATTTCTTTCTGTTGGCTATCAAGCATGCCCAGAGACTAGCTCAAATGATGACGCTTACCTTTCCAGTGCCTAAAGTCAGGGCATACGAATGTTGTGCTGAGATTCCAGCCGGTGAGCAAGCCCAGTACTCAAGGGTTGATAGTCTGCACTGACTTTGCATTCAAAGCTTCCTGCTGATGTAAAAGGGGCAAAGCTGGGATAATGCAAACAAAAAGGGCTAGTTTTTTATCTTATTTTCCTTGGAAAATATTGAGATGTGATTTCCCCAAACATATATGGTTTCTAGCAGTAACTCCTTTGCAGCTGGAAAATCCCCACTCTGTGCAGCTTTGCACACATAACTACTGTGTCAGACTTTAGCTGTGCAGGAGACATGGAGGGCACACACTTGGTTTTGCCCTGCAGGATGCCATGCCCAAGCCCAAGCAAAATGCTATTGCTCCAGGCTCTGACCTGCTGCAAGTCCTACAAAGACATGCAGCTTCCTTCAACCAGAAAAGTGGCATCACTCCGCTCTCTGAAATCACCAGGTCCTGCCATGAGGGGCTGAAGACTTAATTCCCAGGAGAAAGCGCCAGCCCCCCAAGCACAACCATTGGCAGATGACTTGGAGGATGAACTACCTGGGTCCTCAACCCCACCATGGTTGGCTTGTTGCATGGTTTCTGCTGGCACTCAGCACTTTGCCAAAGGCCAGAGGGCCTTTTTCCTAGATGTTTAAGAGGGGCTCACCCTCATTTTTTATGTGGGTGCTCAAGGATGACACGAGCAACAGCGAACACAGTCTGGCTGGTGGGGAGTGATAAAACGTGAGAGAGAGCACCTTGGTCTGAAAGAAAAGTCATTCTGAAAAAATGTGTCCACTTTTTGCATAAGGAACCCTGACTTCTCACTTTCCCCAGCCTCCAGCTAAATCCCAGGTCCTCCAAGCAGCGATTCCCCAGTTGGAGGGTGGTGTGTGAACACCAGAGAAGTGATGGCCACAGGGGTCCTCCGCCTTCAGGAGCAAAACTCTGCTTGCAAGAGGCATTTCTTTGGTTCAGAAACACTCACCTGCTTTTTTAAAATCTATTTACTCGGTTTGTGGCCAGTGTTGGGTTTTATGGAGAAGGAAGGGTTGGGGTTGCAGCAGGCTTGGGGAAGTGAGTGTTAAAGCCGGGATGAAGGAGAGGGGTTAGGACTGAAGGTGCTGTAGGGCAGGAAAGCAGCCTCAGTGCTGGGCCAGGAGACTGGTCTCATGAGACTTATTCCAGAGGTAGAAAAGTGACTTCACAGGGTCTCCAGCTTTCCCTAAAAATGAGCAACGACATGGGCCCCTGCTGCCAAACTGCCCTGAACTGCCCTGCTGCCCTACTGCCCTGCTGCCACAGCCGCAGCGCTGCCTCGCTACCCCGGCTGCCAGCCCTGCCTGCCCTGCCTGGCCTGCCTGCCCTGTTCCAAATCAACCTCAGTTCTGTCTTGGATGTTGTCCAAAGCGCTGCAGCTCCACCAGCTTTGGAGTCTCAGCTTTGGGCTGTACCGGCTTTGGGGATGGGGTTCTTCACTGCTCAGTCCCGTCCACTCAAACAAGGGCAAAGAGCGGGAAGGAAGGTGTGCACTGGAAATGCCAAGTGGGCAGCTATCTCCAAGAGCTCATGAACAGAAAATGTTCACCTTTGACTAATGCATCGCTCCTAATGAATAGCTGGGCCAGCTGTATTTAATTGCCTGGTTTAGGCAGATACGGCTGGAAAATCTCATGCCTGTCAGATTTTTTTCTCCCCCTAAAGCACCAAATTATTCACTATCCTATTGTAGCATTTTGCAGCCAACTCTTTCCTGTGATGATTTTCAAAGGATGAAGAATGAGCACCCTGGTGACATTTCTAGTATCTATAAATATCTCCCCACTACCCTGCCTGCCTAACTGGTGAATTATGCAGGAAGATATATATAATAAAACAATCGGATCCATTTTGTTGTCAACATCCCATTCTTCTTCAGCTGGCAAGAGAACAGCCCAGGCTGTTGCTCTGGAAAGAGCAAGCAGTGCCTGGGGAATCACTGAACTTATCCTTTCCTGTAGGTACGGGGGCACACTGGAGGACAACACTGAGCAGAGAGAGGCCCTAGTATGCTGGAAAAAGGAAGGTAGGTTTTGAAAGAGAAGAAGTATGAAGTTTAGGACAGTAACACTCTCAGAATGGCAGGAAATCCCACATACAGAGCACTGAGAAGCTTGTGGTAAAAGAAGCATTGAAGAAATACCAAAGAAGGACTAATCGAGCAATGTTATCTGGAGCACAATGCACTTACTATACATTCTGGTCCTGCTTTTACGTGTTTAATTCAGCAGTGCTCTGTTTATGCAACTAAACCTCCTGCATGATGAAATACATGGAGAATTTAATGCACCCAACTTTGCAAAGCTGTGGGAAGTGACCAATTTACATTGCATATCTAATCGGCAGGTTTTCATTTAAATTGGCAGGGGTTTAATTTAATAGCACAGCTTTCCCTAGCTAACAGACCTCTTCTAGCCAGATACTCATTATGTGGGGTAGTCTAGAGAATCTGTTACCTCATTTATGGGTTAAGAACCATTTTAAAATAGGAAGCTTAAGACAGCTCTCTCCCTTGCATTAGATATTTGCAGATGTCTTTTGTTAAGCCATAACTAGCTGCTTCATCATTAATTTTTGCGGGCTGTGTCTTGGAGACACTGCCCGGCAATTAAACAAAGTTCTTACCAGGAAGTTTTTCCACCTTGCCTTAGTCCAGAAGGTCATCATTCCCCAGGACTGCAAAGACAAGGATTTTGCACCTTCTCATTCCTGCAGGAAGACATCTGCTGTGTTGCTCAGACCAACAGAGTTACTGTGGATCTCCTGCAAAGCTTGAGGACTTTACCCTCCTACATTACTCTGGGTAGGAGGACAATACACTGTGGAAAGCTGATATGCTGGACTGGCAGAGAGCTGACGATGTCCCCATCAGTGTGTGCTGAGGCCACCCATAAAGCTGTTCAGTTTGATATGAGGCTGAAAAACCAAACACTACCCACAGAAACGCTGTCGTGGTTTAACCCTGGTAGGCAGCCAAGCACCACACATCCACTCGCTCACTCCCAGTGGGATGGGGGAGACCGTCGGAAGGGTAAAAATGCTACAACGCGTGGGTTGAGATAAAGACAGTTCAACAGGTAAAGCAAAAGCTGAGTGCACAAGCAAAGCAGAAGAAGGAATTCATTCACTACTTCCTGTTGGCAGGCAGATGTTCAGCCATCTGCAGGAAAGCAGGGTTTCATCACGCGTAACCATTACTTGGGAAGACAAATGCCGTAACTCCGGATGTCCCCCGTCCTCCAGCTTTTATTGCTGAGCACGACATCATATGGTATGGAATATCCCTTGGGTCAGTTGGGGTAATCTGTCCCAGCTGTGTCCCCTCCCAACTACCTGTGCACCCCGCTGCACTCGCTGGCGGGGCAGTGTGAGAAGCAGAAAACCCTTGACGTGGTACAAGCACTATTCAGCAATAACTAAAACATCCCTGTATTATCAACATTGTTTCCATCACAAATCCAAAACAGAGCACCATACAAGCTACTACGAAGAAAATTAACTCTGTTCCAGCCAAAACCGGTACAGCTCCACACATCCATCTTTTCAAGGCTCTAATTACATCCTTAACTACAGCAAGACCTTCAAGAGTGGCAGGATGCAATTGAGAGGGGTTAAAGGAGATCAAAATGTGGATCAGCTCCTTGGCAACAAGTTGAATCATCCTTTTCTCCATCTCCCAGCATCAGGCTCTCCCCAAGTCTCAGTTTAATAGAAAGCTGGATGAGCCCTTGCCAGCATCCCCCCTTGCCCATAAGGGAATGGCACACAGGGCTGTGCAGAGCTGCCCTGCACACAGGAGCATTTCCCAGCAGGCCAGGGAAGGGTGGTAGCGTATGGTATATGGTGGCAGAAAAGGAGTGACTGTGATGCCTGCTGGAAGTTTCTTGGGGCACGGCATGCAACACACCCATGCGTCCAGGCACTGCAACGCACAAAGTGCAGCAGAGCTCAGAGGGGGACATCAGCACTGTTGCTTCCTGGATTTTGGTTTTCCGTTTGTTAGGGGATTTCATACTTACCTGCCTCTTTCGGATGCTCTGGCTGAGGAACAAATAGTCTGTTGAAACCTCTGATTTATAGGCATCTCTGGAAAGCTTTCTCTGTAGAGCTCTCAGGTGATGCTGGCGGGCTCCTGTTCATTGAGACACAGCAATGGGCTTGGCCCAGGTTTTGGAGGAACCTTTCACAGGATTCCCGAAATGCTCGGCAGGGTGGGCTTGGTGACATATGGCAGGTCAGAGTGGGCTCAGTACGACACAGCAAGTAATCCCCAGATACCCTCTGCGGTTTGTAGATGAGCCTCTTACCTGTATTCCTTCCAAGATCCGCTCCACCATCCCGAGCACTGCACAGGCACCACAGCTGCATTTCAGGCCAATAGAGCATCTTGTACTGCTGCTGCTTGTCCCAGGTGCAAATACATTGCTGGGTGACCCAGCAGACATGGTACATGGATGCACTGCCCTTGCCAACCCACTGCTCTTTCCTGCCTACTGGCGTGCAAGGACTCTTCTAAAGCTGAGCTCCAAACTCAGCTGGGAAGCTGAAGGTAATCTGGAGGTAGATCCTTCTCCCATGGTTGCAGTGGCCATATCACAGGCTGACCAAGCCCAGCTCACCTCATTTAAGAAGTCTAGAAGTTAAACATCTTGGTCTGAGCCACTCACTCCATTTCTTCACAGGGAGCGCAGGGAAATGAGAGCCAGATCTGACCCCTCTTTTATAACCAGTGCAGGATGAGTTGGGAGGAACAAAAGTCCCTCATGGAGTATGAGGGCAGCTCGAGGCGACTCACTCAGACTCTGCAGGTCTCTCCTGGCTTCAGACTCCCACCCTATGAACCCCATGGCTGCCTGGAAACAGGATCCTGGAACTTTCAATGCCACCATGTAGGCAGTGGGAACAGAGTTGGCTGGTGATCCTCCCCTTTCCCCAGTCGGTGCTAAACACCTGAGCCCATTCAGGGCCAACTCTGTCGAGTGGGGACCTCTCAAGATGAGGCAGTGTTTGTTGAGGTGCTCATTGAATTTGGGGATTCATCTGAGTAACAGGGTTTGTCGCGTTCCCAAAGGAGGGTCACAGTCCCTGCTGGAGACCTGAGTCCGGCCATCAGGTTGTAACCTGGCATTGGGTTAGGGTGGGAAAGTTTGGGGGTGCTCCTTGGTGCTAATTCCATTGAAACCAAATCCTCTGCACATCTGCCATCTTCCCCTTCCCTCCTACACAGCCTCCCTGCTGACACACAGGCTGATACCTGCAGCGAGCTCAGAGATGGTGGTGAACCACACAGATGAAAAACCCATGGCTGCTTGCATGGTGAGGGGTGGGAGGATGCCGTGCACCGTATGAGGAAGAGAAACAGCAAATATTAGGCAGAGGCAAGGTCCTGTGCTGTGCAACGAAGCACTGCAGACAGCACGGAGAGCGCGGCACAGCTCCATTTCCCCAGGCAACCTTACTTCTCACATTTTCTAGCTCCCAAGTGCCCAGCTTCTGCAGTCCAGAGCAATGCTCTGTGTGCCTGGCTCATTAAGATAATGAGCACCCCAGTCATCCCTCTCTGTGCTTTCTGCTCTAGAAACACATCACTTCTCACCCACTGCATTCATAATTATAAGTGCAACTATCCAAACGGCTGCGTTTGTCCCACCTGACCCTGCACGCACTCTCCATACAGTGAGTAAACATGTGATGCAGGCCTCCAGGCAATTTTTAGAGACTAGTCCAGGAATAATGATTTTTATTAGTGTATTTCTATCGTTATAAAATATTCTTCTTAAATAATCCCTGTGCTGTATTTTTACTGTTGGTTACATTAAGCACATTGGATATTAACACTATTTTTAATGTTTCTAAAATTTACAGGAATATTAGCAAGAAACAGTTCATATCCACAACACCTGCTGATCCCCCAACTTTCGACATTACACATATGACAAAGAAACATTCATGTATAGAGGAGAACCAGGTCTAAAGAATTTCACAGGTCACTGATCTATCTAAGGGTATTGGAGAAGGCCACTGACTTTAAAACTACTTTGAATCACAAAAGAGAAATAAACATTAAATTCAGATTTGAGCTTAGTACTCTCTGGGTGCGGAAGATCTGGTTGTGGGTTGGAATCTTCCAGTGCTCCAGCGCAGCAGTGTAGGAATTACAGGACATTGATTTACAGCAGCCAAGAATCTGGTCCACGCGTCCCTCTGCACCTCTGTCACCTCCTTGCAGGCTCTATTTAGGCTAAGTGCCCAGTACTCAGACAGATGGAGCCCGGCGTCGATCTCAGGATATTATTTTTTTAATTGTCTGAGAAAGACATCGTTAGGGATTTGCAAATGAAGTGCTCTGCTGGTGAGCCTAGATCTGTAGCAGCAATGCCACACCAGCGAGGACCCACTTGGAAGGATTTTCTCTAGTTTTAAGGTTAAAAGTCCACACATAAGTTGGCCCTCTTTGGCGTGTTTTGTATACAGGGCATGGGTACATACTACGGATATCTTGTTTGTCAGCAGGAATGGCTTTGATGAAAATGACAGGCATGGCTGGGGTTAGTTCCTTCAGCCTGGCATCTGTGATTATCCCGGTCTACAAAGGAAAGAAAACAAAGTCTTGATTAGATTTCCAAGATATCCGTCAGCTGTACCCCAGTACGTGTGATCCCAAGCCGGACTTACTGGGCAAGTACAAGCATCTTTCCTGAGATCAAGGGGGTGGATGAGTCTTTGAGGTCAGGAGGCTCTGGATCATTTGAGAAGAGTCTGAAAGGCCCCAAGTAAGTCTCCCAGCACACCACCAAAATTTGAGCATGACCCAGGATACACTTGTCTGTGCAATGCATGCACTCAGTGTCTTGTGTGGCCCCAAAAGGCACCACAGCCTTGTTTCCACTCTCACAGGTGCTCACACCAACAAGGGGGATTCAGAAGGACTATTCTTGAGGGAATATTATCATTAAATAACAAGTCCACATTATCCTCTTCAAAGCAATGCTCTCGCTCAGCAGGCTGCCCGACCCAGGAGAAGGATGCTATGCTGTCAGGGCACGAAATCAATGGCTTGTTTCTCTAACTTGGGTCTCTCTGGCAACTTCTGTTTCTCTTTCTGACAATAGAATGCCCTACACATCAATCAATTTCCAGGGGAGCCTGCAAAATTGCTTAATGGAAGCTAGAGAGACCAAATGAAAACAAATACAGAAATGGAAATAAGACTTCTTAGTGCTAAAGAAACTGCCTCTCACTGCAGCTTAGCTTCACGTATCATTATTATTTCAAATGTTCTTAGATCAGACTTGTGGGATGAGATTGAACCTCTCTAGTAGTTTATTTAGTTCTGCAAATGAGTGAAGAAAAATAATCCCCCTTGCGACACACCTCGATTTAATTGTACTAATGCCATCTGTTATACTAAGCTGTAATAAATCTAACTCTGATTTAGGATTTTATATTTCCAATGTGCTGAATAAACATTAAATAATTCTTATAATACCTTGCAAAGAAGCTATTTATCAAGCATTATTATGTGCTCTTTTTAAATCCACATCTTTCATTTCTGAGGCTGGATTTTGATCAGATCTTTCTTTTTACTGCTGATGATTCTTCAAATCAAATTTCCAAGATATATTCCACCTATTTTCGGGTTAACAAGAGTGGAAATCTTCCTGAGGGATCTCTGTGGAACATATCATTGTGTTATGTCTGGGCTGATTTGCATTTGCATTTTTTATCGCTCTCATCATCAGAAATTAATTCTACTCTGAAAGCAATTTTCCCTAACCACTGGCACAGCACACCTGGTAAAAAGCCACTGTTCTGTGCTCAGAGAACTCAGGCCTCAGATCCTAAAGAAGTCTTCACTCCTGCTTGTCCTGGCTTCTCAACAGGCAATTTGAAGAGCGGACATACTACACTGCCATATACCGATGGGTCCAAAGACACAAAACAGCTGTCACAAGCCAGGGGTGCTAACAGACGGGCCCAAATACACATGCAGTAAGCCAATATCCCCTCCCACTCAACTGCATTTTGAGGTGTTACTAGCACCTGCACCACAGCTAATTTAGGGTCAGTTGGCTTAAAGACGTTCAGCACAGCTTGGTTGTCTTTCCGATGGAGTTGCCTCGGTTTGCAGGGAAGGGGGGCTGGTGATCTAACCAGCAGTGTAGCCAGCAGGGAACATCACTCCAAGGTGGTCCAGAGATTGCTGGGGTTAGTGGCTTCAATTGGGCAGAGGGAACGAGAAAAAGAGCCATCCATGGAGCACGCAGTGAAGAAGACCTCATGATGTGCTGTCCAGTAAAGCCAAATGAGAGGAATTTTTATCACTGAGTAGTTTAGGAGTTGAGATACAGATGGAAAAGGGTTTGCCAAGTCATTAATTTTTCAAACCAACCATAAATAAGAGACTGGCTGTTCACAGCACAATTTGCAAGTGTCCCCTCCATGGCTGCATTGTAAGTTTATCACTGGAGACCTCAGCTTCAGCCACATCCTACTCTCGCTCTCATAGCTCACAAATACATGGGCATTACTGACAGTTGACATCTGCAGGAAAAGGCTTCGTATGATGTCCCAGCCCACCCCTCCGGGAAAAATTTCAATCTCTGATGCATGAGATTTGATGTACCTGGTGCCTCTGCAGAGGAACAGGGCAAGCTATGATGTTTGGGACCGTAGCACCAGAACTGGGCTGTGCCAGGGCTGGGCTGCACACTGATGTTGTTTTCATCTGCATCCGCTGCTGGGAGCATCTCAGATAAAAATGAGTGGTGTGCAATTGTTCCCAAAGATATCGAGCTACTCAAACTGTCAAATAAATGTGACTGTTCCTTGCCACACAGATCTGCCCTTCTAAGCCTCTCTAAGGTGCTTCACATAGGACTAGCTTTAAAAAGTACACAGAAACTGTAGCTGGTGTGGCTTGAAGGAGGCACAATACCCTCAGTGTTAAGCCACTGCTCAGCACGCTGTGCACGGCCTGTGCACCTCTTCCAAGGACAAGGCGGTGTGCTGTCTACACCTGGCAAAGCTTCGTGTGGCACGTGCGGTGCAAACCCCACCTCTCCCCTTGTCCTGTCGTGCTCCAGTACCCTTGGTGAGTAGCAGGGCACATACTTGGCCTCAAACTCTCCATTGCTGGGAGCAAGAAAGCCAGGAATCAGTCAGCATCTCCTATGGCTTGAGATAAAACGTCTCATAGTGTCACCACTCAAATTACCTCTCACTGAGTCCCACTGACTTTAACAGTGCTACAGCAACAGATCATTTGGACCCAAAATAACCTGCTTGGTTTCATTTCATCTAATAGCTTCCTGCTGTTTTGTAATGAATGTTTTATAAATTTAAGATGCCCAAGGGCAAACGTGAATGTTTAAATAAATAGAAAAATGTGAGTAGTAGAACATAGAGGGGCTTTTTCCTTGTTTGGAGGCACAGTCTAAATGTGAAATATTCTTTTAAAAGTGGAGGGGGTCCCCAGAGGAGTTCTTTTAAACATGACCTGCCATTCTTACCAGAGGATTAATTTGGAAGGAGTATATACCCCAAAAGAACCGTGCACCTGTTTTAAAAATGATGCATCCATTAATATATACTGGTGCTCACTGGATTACAACTAAAATGAATAGTTTCCAGGTGGAAATGATATTTCAGTGTGAGCAGCAACATATGAAAGTATTCTTTTCCTTTCTGAAATAAATTGAAGCATGATACCCAGAGATTATGAATAGTTCTATAAACATAATTGCTCAGTATCTTTCAATCACAAGGAAAATGTAACCAGAAAAACACATTTACTGAAGTCTGGACGGTCTCTGAAGACAAACCTCATTGCTGAATGCAGTCACCCATACAAGTTGTTGGAGGGGAGAAGCCACATCTTTCCCAAAACTTCTTACTCTTCACTTCCATTACCACTTGGGGATGGGTAAAACCTAGGCAGAACTCAGCCATTTTGACCATTATATTTTCTAGTAACGGTGATAATGAAGGTAAAGGAAAACATAACAGCAGTCACTGGAATCTGTTTTTAATGGAGTATTTGATACGCAAGACCAAGAATTTTTTTAAACTTTCTCTGTACGGTTGTGTCCAGCTGATCTGTATCAGCTTAAAATGTCAGGTTTTGAGGGTAACTGAAATCCAGTGCTCCCTGTAGTAAGGGGCTGTGGTCTCCGAGAGCTGCAGGGGGGTTTGTATGGCAGACCAAAGGCTTAGACAAGGGAATAGGCAGGGAACTGCAGGTCCACACCTTGAGACACAGACTGGGCTGGTCTCTGTTCTGCTACTGTGACTTCTGCTATTAGCAGAGCCAAAACCAGCAAGGCAGGAGATCTGACTTTATACCCACGTGAGATCTTTACTGCAACCTTCTCACAGAGTCTTTGCCAATGTTCCTGAGTGCCCGTGGCTTTCCAGACCCATTTCCAGAGAGAAAATGGAGCCTTGACCCTCCCAAGGATTTGCGATAAAATGCACTGGATGCCATCAGCCAGCGAGTTCAAAGCTTTGCCTAATTTCCTGTCCTTCATGGAAAACTATCTCAGAGACGGAGCAGAAAAATAAGTGGAGAGTATTAGATCTGAATTGCAAGGTCAGGGTGGGATATGGTATATAACGGGCATGGCCTCTTTCCTCAGCATCCTACCACCAAGCCCCACAACAGAGGAGGATCTTCAAGGCTAAGACTCTAAAGAGCTGCCTTTGAAATAAAAGCCTCTTCCTGCGAGGGGGTAAACGCAACACAGATAAGTAAGTTCTGGGTGACTCACTTTGATCAGCCTTCACTCTCTCACAGATCACTGGCAGCAGGAGCATCGCACTGGCTGCCCGGAGTAAGAGCTGCATGAATCACTGTCATTTAATTCTCCCAGGCAGCACAAATTGGGAGTCGAGGTACCACAGGCCAGGCAACTCAGAGGACCAAGCCCAGTGGGGATTTGTCAGCCTAACGGCTCTCGCTCTGCAGACTGCACTCCTAACAGCTGACAACTGTCATAAGGAATGACAGGGACAATTGTGCTCCTCTGGGATGCTGCTCTGAGAGGTGCGCTGCAAGAGGAGCGCTGACAGCTATACGGGCAGGAAATCGCGGTTGTACACGTTTCCCTTCAGCTGCCCTGTTGGAGGGTATGGTTCTCACCTTGGCTGCCCTGAGGCTGGCTGTGCTACAACTGAAAGGTATTGGGCCACATCCAGAAGGGGAAAGAAGAAGAGCAAGGGCCACCTGCACTGTCTGTCTGTCCAGGATCAGCCTACCCCCGCCATGCCGAGCCATCACCCTGAGCCTGCGTTGACCATACAGGTTAGACTTTCGTGCAAGCTTTATTTGCCACCCTAGAGGGATGGCTAAAGGTTGTGATTAATTTTTGGCCACAAGCTCTATCTATGCAGATGACATCCTGCAGCACCCGACAGTGGAAGGACAGTGGTCTGGATTTGGCATATCCCACCCGTTCAGCTCTGGGGACACGTAGGAAATCAGAGTCCTCTCCGTTCTTCTGACTGCTGCTAAACAGGTGACAGAGTAATGACAATGCAAAAGTCTGCCATGTCACTTTTGGAGGCAGCAGCAAAGTCACAACCATGCGAAGGTGCAGGGACAATACAGCCCTGAGGGGACCCCATGTTTTCTATCTGCAGTAACACCATGAGCACCAACCACAGTTTAGTCAATGTACACTGAGGCTGAAATTCACCTTGTAAAAACTAGATGTATCAGTCCAAGCTGGCCACCCTGAACTCCCTTCACAGCCATGAAACAGAAAGCTCCAAGGGGTGATTCACCTGGCCACCTTGGATACCCGCTCTAAGCTGCAGAGGAGAGGCCCATCTTTCACCGCTTTCCCATTCCTAAAGAGGCAGCTCAAATGACTATTTTAGATGAGCACCGGTCTGGGTTGAGAACTTCCCCAGAGTACAGTACCAAGCAATAAGGGCATAACATCCATGGCTTCTCTCTGAACACAAGAGCCTTGGTGAGCTCACCTGTGCATCCCAGCGCGCACCCTCCATGAAAAAACCATGGACATATGCCCCTTCCCGAGGAGGACTGGCAAAATCTTCTCTGTTCTTTTTTGTCACGTCGCACTGCAAGGTCATCTTGTCCAAAGGCCACTCATTCTTTCGGGCTGTGGACTGCATGATGGCCGTCAGGAAAGACTGGGGATTGAAGAACCCAGCAAGCCACACTGCGGAGGGTAAGGAAAAGTCTCCTGTCCAGGCCTCCAGCTCCTTGATGCGAGTGAGGAGGTCAGCAAACCATGTGCCCAGGCTGGCAGCGGAAGGGTAAGCCCTCTTTATCCAGGACTCAGGCACCGTGTCCAAGAAGAGGGCATTCTGCAAGTTCTCCATGTCACTTGTCATGGTCAGTTCTCCCTGAGCGAGAAAGGGTATAATTAGCACTGACAACTGTTCAACCTGAACAAAGCCTGCTTGAAAGCAGAGGCTGAGCTAGGAAGTGTGGAAGAGCGTGACACCTACACAGTCACGAGTGTTCACATATTGTGAATTTCTTCATGAGTTTTGGGTTTTCATGAACACCTTCTATTGCATATTCCCGCATCCTCATCTTCCCTACTGTAAAAATACTACTTGGAGGAAAAGATGTGTAACAGAGTGACAGAGAGCATGGGTGTCCCTCAGTTGTCCCGGTGTTATTTCTGTTTTCTCTCATTGACTGAAGATCTTTATAGGGCAGATTTTCAGAGGTGCAAAGCTGTTCTCACTCACGCTGCCAGGGCAGGATACTGGAGTCTCTGATGATCTACTCCAAAACCGTCCAAACGTTTGTTACGTCAAGTCCTATCCCCCTCCTCTCCCCCACCTCCCCTCACTCCCCTCCTCCTTTATTACTTTGCAGTGCAAGTCTTCCTTTTTGACTTCACATGTTGTCTGCAAATGTAGTCACAGTTTCTTTCACAGCAGGGAAACACACAACAAATTAAGATATGATTCAGCCAAGTGAGATATAGAGAGAGGTTTGGCTTTTCCTTTATCCAGCAATTAATTATTTTTAAAGCTTTTAGAAACCTGTACCAGTTTCACCCAGGCAGGAGAAGAGCTAGAACATCACTCTATGGTCAAAAAGGGCTTCTGCACAGCAATAACAGCATCCCTCTTGAACTTCCAGTACTCTGCAAAGGGGCCCCAGTGTCTGCTAGTCTAAAACTAAGAAAATTCCTGCTGTATCCAGCTGAAATTACATTAAATCTAAGCAAGAGATGCCTGGATGGTACCAATGCTGAAAGGACAGCTAAGAGGAGCCATTAAGAGATGCAGCAGTTTGTGCAGCGGGTTGCGCAGAGGGGCACGCAGGCGGGGCTCACAAACTCTGCCGAGGGCAGCGTACACTTCCTTAGCAATGCTGGTGACATGCCATGGGGCATTCTCCCCGGCACCTTCTGGAGCAACTGTCCCTGGCACAGCAGAGGCCTCAGCTCAGACCAAGCTCCTGATGGAGGCTGCAGCTTATCATGTCTGGGACTGCAGGCAGTGCCTGGAGCCTCTCACTGAGCCTGGGGCTGGGAGACTGTCTCTGCCTGTCGAGATGTGCGTTGGTGAAGGACCTGTGCCACCAAGTAAAGGATCTGCAGGAGGCGGCCAGCAAACTCTTTAGCATCAGAGATGATGAGAAAGAGACCAACTGGATCTTCTCTGAGACTCTGCAGATACAAGAGGAGCCTCAACTCCCAACAGGATCGAAGGGAGGCGGGCAGAGTCTGTGCCTATCTGCTTGGGAAAGGGAGACCCCCAAGACTGGCAAAGGCTGGAAGCTTGTGACTACCAGCAAGAGGAGCACGGCTTCTGTTCCCCTTCAGATCTGCAGCTACAGAATAGGTTCAGTACCCAGGTAGGAGATGAGGGGTTGGGAACTCTGTCCATCAAAGCATCCATGCTGATGGATCCTGACCCATGCAGCAGCACAGGACAGATCAGTGAGTGACGGTAGGAGGTGACTCCCTGCTGCAGAGGACAGAGGCCCCCATCTGCCAACCTGTCTTGCTGTCTGGGGACATTTACTGCACGCTGGGATCCTGGATCCAGGACACTGTGGAAAGACTGCTGAGGTTTGTCCAGCCTTCAGACTATTACCCCCTTACACTCTTCCAACAGGACCACCAATGATACCCAAAGACGGGTGTGCTGCCATTCAGAGGGACCTGGACAGGCTGGAGAATTGAGCTGAGAGGAACCTCATGAAGTTCAACTGAGGGAAATGCTGAATCTTGCACCTGAGGGGGAATAACCCCATGCACCAGTACACGCTGGGGACCAATTGCCTGGAAGGCAGGTGCAGGAAAGGACCTGGGAGTCCTGGTGGACAACAAGCTGACCATGAGTCAGCAATGTGCCCCTGCAGCAAAGAAGGCCACCAGCATCCTGGGCTGCATTAGGAGAAGCAGTGCCAGCAGGTTAATGGCAGCACTCTGCTCAGCACTGGTGAGGCCACATCTGGCATGCTGGGTCCAGTGCTGGGATTGTTCAGCCTCAAGAAGAGATGGCTTAGGGAGGATCTTTTCAATATCTATAAATATCTGATGGTAGGAAGTAAAGAAGATGGAGCCAGACTCTTCTCAGTGGTGTCCAGTGACAGGACAACAGGCAGTGGGAACAACTTAAAATACAGGACATTCCGTTGACACACAAGTACAAACTTTTTTACTGTGAGGGTGGTTGAACACTGGAACAGCTTACCCAGGGAGGCTGCGGAGTCTCCATCCCTGGAAATTTTCAAAACCAGCAGAGCATAGTCTTGGGCAATCTGCTCCACCTGGCCGTGCTTTGAGCATGGGGTTGGACTAGACGATCTCCGGAACAACTAATCTATGATTCTGTGACACTCAAGCTAAGCAGTCTACAAAGACAAAAACTTGCAAATGCAGGCTCAGCTTCTACAGGTACGTAGTGCCCTTGACAATTTAAATCTTTGCATACCCTGTGTTGAGCTAGAGGGGTACAACACACCATAGCAGTTTGGAGACTTATAGTTAGTGTTGATCACTGGTTTCCCTTACAAATACTTATATTTGTCCCCTTACCATTTTACCAAAATTTATCTGACTTACAATTTCTTTTTGCCTCAGGCTGAGTGTTTTTGAAAAGATTAACTGAAATCTGTTGAGCCGTTGCTGAGAACGAGGGCGAGGGAATTGGGTCAGTCTATTCACATTAGAAAATTTCAACTGTTCTTTCATAGGACTTCAGTGCCTCCAGCCATGAGGTCAGCAGAGGTGCCCTACACTGGGGCCACAAAAATCTGTGAAGCTTTAGCAAAGGTTGAAATCTGCTTAAAGCAACCCCAACACATGTTTAGCAATGCTTGTCAGAGTCCAGCAGTTAAAAATCTTTAGAGTTTATTCCTATGCCCCTCCGAGCTCTGATTTACAGATCACACTGACAGGCTACAGTAGGACAAGATCACAGCTAGACGCCCAGCCAGCCCATGGGTGAGCAGTAACGAGTGCCCTTGTCGACGGCTCATGCTGCATCTGGCACTAACAAGTGGAAGTGGGCTCAGTGCTGAGTGACCAAGACTTAGGACAAACAAGCATGCCAGCGCTCTGGGGTCAAGAAAGCATTTTCTCAAAGGAAGTACACTGCAAAGAGACCAGAGATGCCCGAGCTTGGAAGACAACTTGTCATCGGAACAGCAATCCTCTGAGCTAACCACGCTGTTGCAAATGCAACACTCAGAGCTGCTGGATGACAGCTAAAAAGAAAGGGCTTGAATGCTCATCTACCCCACACACTGCATCTTATCAAAGGGAGGAAGGGTGTCAGCTGAATTCAGGCACGGGAAATATCCACTNTTTCTTTTTTTCCCTGTGAAAGTTTCTAAACATCCACAATAAAATTCATTTTGCCTGGCAATAAGCAATTATTTCTTCTTTACAGAGGGGGGCAGTACTTCAAGGGGATGTGTCTCCCCAGCACCCACCAATTCAAATCAGAGCTGAGGGTACTTTTGTACTGCCCCCATGCCTGGAAGCCACTGCAGCCCTGGGATCCCCATTCAGAGTTGCCCCCCAGAGATCTGTGGTTTCCCATGCAGAAATCCCCTCCCTGGGAAATGTTCATCTCTCAACAGGATGGACTGGAACAAGGGATTATTAAACCGCTGCTCCAAAGATCACTTGTTAAAAGTAGTAAGCTTTTAAAGGCAGCAAGTGTCTGAACCTGCTGGGTTTCCCCATGGAGAACAGATTTCTGGTGGACAGAGAAAATCATGTGTACAAAGGTTTTAAGATGGTTTTGGTTTTAACACTCTTGAAGCTAAAAGCAACAAATAGGGTTAAATGAAAAGGTGGAAGCAAGACTACTTGCAATTAGTCCTAAAACAGGAGAAACAACTGTAACAACCTTTCAAAATACACATCACCTTCTGTCATTTCATGTGAGCAGGGACCAGGTAAGTCTCTGCCAGTAAATCATCTCATTTTATCTATTCCATGATTTTACATTTGTAGGGAATCTCAAAGTGATGGGTTACCTGGTAAAAGGTCTTTAAAGTCCTGGGTAGTTTCAAGCACAAGGGTCAAACACAAATTAAATATTTCTCATTCTGGTATTTGCCTGAAGTGACCAAGAAATACAAAGGCAGCGCATGCCCCGTGCATTTCCTCTTAGGCACCTGAGCTGTTTCACTTGATCTATAATAAACTTTCAGACAACTTACTGACCCACAGTTAAAGCTCACACAACAGAAAAGCGTGGCCATGTCTAATCAGAGGCTCTGGTAATGAGCTTCACAAGGCTGTCAAAAAGATTTGACCTCATCAGGGGGTAGTTGCCATGGCTTTGTTATTTACTAACTTCTGTTGGCACACGAACTCTGAAGTATCACTGTGGTTCCTTCTTCGTTCATATAACTTGGGTCATCGTCTCCCATCCCAGGAGATCTTAGACCTGAGAGGACCTATTCAATAGGCTGGTCTCTGGCTAAAGCTGTGGCAAGACCATGCAGGAAGAAAAAAAAGTCTGAGGGGCAAAGTACTGTAACTGGTCACAGCAGGACACTGAGAACCACAGGGCCTTCCAACAGCGACAGTCAGAAATATTCTGCACTGCCGGAAAGGTTTTAAAGCGGGTAAAAATATCGCAAAATACGTGCAAGCAGTCAAATTGATTTAAAGACATAACCCTCATGATCATATACCCTGTCTGGTTTTATTTTCAGGAAACAAATCAATTAGCAAATGTAATTCTAAGGAAGGCTTAAGAAAAGTAATTTTTAAAGCTTGCGCACTCAAGCATACTTGTTGGAATCTCCTGTGAGGGTTCAAAGCATCTACAGCAGCTATTTCATATAGTTGTCCAAACACAATTATGCATAAATTTGCATTTCAGATGCTGAATACTAACGTGCATCCAGAATGATTCAAGTTACTTTTTTTTTTTTCCAAAATGCTGAGAGTAATTTTCATTAAAGACACCCTTGAAGGAAATCCTAATCAGCCTGCAGACATTCCCTCAAGATGAGCAGACGATCGTCACAAATTGTTTTCTCAGTTAAGGTTATTTTCACTTGATACAGTGAAATACTCAGCTAGCCTTACAGAATTTGGTCTTACTTTATCCTTTTATAATATTTATTATCCTCATTTTGGAGGCTTATCCTTCACTGAAGTTGCAAAATAGAAAATCTGCTTGCAAAAATTACACTGGGTACAACATTAACATGCAAGTGTTTCAGCCCAGCCTCTGGTCTCACTGAAGTCATCCAGAACAAAGGGCTTTGAAATGCAACATGCCAGTTATTTTTGATGGCTACCAGCCTATTGCAATTTCTCTTGCTCTTAATGGGATGCCTCCTATTTTTGGACCAAACAATCACTTTCCACTACACAGACACAATGAATTATTCAAAAATTCAAATTAGGCATGACATTTCTAAATTGCCTTCTTTTAGCAGATAGTCAGTTAAAAACAATAAGACTTGCTTCCTCTGTGTTTTATTCATTCTCTTCTGAGATCTGTGGTTCCTGTTATGTAAACTCTCCTCCTCTGAGTGCTGTCAGTAAAGATCCCCAATCCCAGAGATTAACGTGCATTAACAGCTCTCATAGGAGCTGCTCTCAGAAGGAACAATTGAAAAATGATTTCTCTCCCAAACTGAGTGTGAGACCTAGCTGTCAAGTCAGGACAGCAGCACTGCCTACAGAAAGAGCCAACAGCAGGGCCAAGCATGCCCTGGCCCTTCCGTGGTACCCAAGGCACGGGAAGGGCCCGCTGGGGGATACTGGGCAGCAGTGTGGGTCATGCACGATGTCTAACTCAGCTCTGCAGGGACCCACATGCAACCTTTGCTTACAGGCACAGAAGAATTGCCCACTGGTGGTATCTCAGACCCTTCAAACTTGTCTCTGCAGCATACACAAGATGAAGAAATGCTGACACAAATAGATACTGCTACCCATCTGCTCTTCAGTAATCCTGAAGTCCTGGCCCTGTGGTGTCTCTGAATGACACCGTAGCAACTGAGGCTGTTGGGACCAACCTATGTAGTCATTAGAGGTGCCTTTTCTGCAGATACCACCTCACTTCCCTGCCATGATTTGTGGCAGAGTTTTGGGGAGAAATTTGCCCCCTCTATTATTGCCTGATTTCTGTGGTTTATTTTGTCTGTGGTTTATTTAAGCCCATGCATCCACTCATTCCCCCTACTAATATTAAATAGCTCATTCTTCTCTACATTAAATCTAATTGCTACACATTGTCCCAGTTACAATTATATCTCATTTGGTGCTCCAGGATTGAAACATTAAATCACTTCTGTTTACCTGTCTCAGGAAACAGAATTTTCAATTCGACTGCCTTATGCTAGAAAATAAAGGAAATCTGTTTATAATAATTGACTACATAAATATCAGCCTATTTTAAAATGGATTGTACATACTGGGCCACCATGAAGTGTATATGATATGTCTCTCTCTTTAATCAAGACAATAAGCATCAGCAGCGAACGCAATGCAGAAATGTCTGAGCCAGCACGGACCCAAGCTGCTGGGTTCACAGTGTACAGCACAACGCAGCTGGGATTTACAAGCAGCCTCGTCCTACCCCTGCAGAGCTGCAGCTACCTAAAATCCCAGAGCCAACCCCAGCACCTCTGTGTGCACGCTGCAGATATGTCCTTTGAAGATCTCTCTTCCAAGCTTCCCTCAGGAGTGGGCTGGGATCGTCATGCAGCCGCAGGACAGGGCCTCCGTGCTCACCTCTCAGCTCTTTCTACTAATGGGGTCACACAAAGTAGTTGCAGTTCCTTCAAGTGCGACGGTTCCCGTGCTATGCAAAGTATTTTTGCGAGCTGAGTGTTTTGGCGAAATGGGATGACAACCTGTCATTCAGGAAATGATGGAACAGGGAATGCCCAGCGACTGATGTCCTTAATTGCTGCCTCACACCACAAAATCATCCAGGGAGCAACTTTGTGTTGATGATGCAGAGAAGCCATCAGGGTAGCGTCGAAGCCACCAGCTTCATGCTGCAAGCTCCAGGCAGCATTCCTCTGCTACACTTAGGCCTTTCCAAGGGATGTACAACACTTGGCTATGGTGAAGAGTCTTTCGGGATGACAAGGTGAAGGGGAAACGTTGCTACCGGGCACCAGGGCTGGCTAGGCAGGTCCTCATTCACTTGCAGTGCAGTCTGATCTATGCTGGTTTATTGCCTAATGGGCAGGCGGTAGCCTTTTATATTTTGTCCCACCATCTGCCTGGGAGGGGATTCAGCAGCTGACTTCCCCTACCAGTGGATGCAGCCTTAAAGCACAGCCCTCTTGCACATCCTGCTGAACCCAGAAGTTTGCATCCTACCTGGTGTGTCCTGCCAACCCCAGAGCTCCTCACTGTTCTCCATAAGAAATGGCCAAAGCCACCACCCAGAGGGACACAGACATCACCTTCCTGGAGCAGAGTCTAGTTTCTTACCAGGGTGCAGAAGCAACTGTGGATGGAGCAATCATGGACAGTATCTCCATAGGGAAGGTCTGCTCCTGACCCTTCTCCATTAGCAAATGACTCATACTCAGCAAGGGGAGTTGTATCTCTTCCAAAATTCTTGAGGTTTTAGGCTTTTTCTCTTATAGCTCAGGACATTTTTTGTCCTTACACATGACCCATCTTTCCTTTGATTTCAGCTCAGCTTGTGCCTTTAATAACATTTTGTTACAAGTCGTCCCCCCCCACCCTGGTAACTGGGCATTTTGTGAAAAGGTGTGATTTTTTTTGGCTTCCCTTTAAATAGGGCACGTCTCAATTTCTGAGCGACCTATTGTTGCTGTGCTACAATACCTGGACAGAAGTGCTTGGTCTCTGTTCCCAAAAGCAGTCATTGCTATGTGTATCTTTAACCTCTCCCAGTGCCTGCACTCATGGCCTGTGGACAATGTGCCGTTTGAAATCCATCTGTGAACCCTTCCCCATGGAGTCAAGTTGGTTTTGCAGCCAGCAGTGCTGAATACAGAGTATGACCCCTTTTATTCCCTGAGCACATTTTCCGTTCATCAAGGTTTTACATCACTGCAGTCGGAAGCACCCAGAGCTCCTACCTTCAGCCCCAGATCCAGTTCCTTGAGAGAGCGCTTTATTTCACTGGTGAGGATGTTCATGCGCTCACATTCCTGGAAGGCAACCACAGTGTACGGCGTCCTCTCCTCCACCTTTGCCATCAGTTCTGCAATGTTAAACTCATCCATCAATTTCTCTAACACCTCTTCCAGAAGAGCTTTCACCTGCGTGCCGAAGGGAAAAGAGAGAGGGGATGGTAGTGAACGACCCACTGGGCTTCCTCAGCTGACAGCTGCCTGAACGCAGGATGAAAACTCCATCTGCCAGTTACTGTCTCCGAAAACAATCAGTGTCAGCTGCGCTGGGCATGGCACCTTTCAAAGAGCTTGCCCCATCCTATTAAAATTCAAATGCTTACAAAAGTTAATGTCAGATGAGAAGATTTCAAAATGACGGTTTAAAAATGTCACCGTGATATGTAGCAGTCTCCTTTCTTCTTGGGTCTTAAGCCTGTATGCTTACTTCTCCTAAGGTCAGATCCAATGCAAGAAGATGGATGGGGCTGTAGCCTCAGCCGAGCCTCAGGACAACTGAGCTTATGAGCTGTTTTTCTCTGTTATCTTGATAGAGAGAGGTGATTATATAAAATTGAATTTTAAGCTGAATTTGGCATTCTGAACTAATAGAGTCGTGGAAGAAAAGCATAATGAAGCAAAATTATTTTCTGGTTAACGTTACAGCTTGATTTGGAAACAGTGCTTTATATCTCTAAATACTACACAGGGAAAGCTCCAATGCAACAGGATGTTTCCAGTGTCTAAAAAATAAATAAAACAGAGAAAAACTTTTCTGATTGACAATGAGGCATGAAGACCCTAATCTTCATGGGATCAGCTCTATTTCTCAGGTTTATGTGGACCGTTAGGCAACTTGGTATGGAAGTCTCTCACACAATGCTTTGCTTTACTTCTGTGCTGGAACCTGAGCAAGACTTCTGCTTCTCAGGGATCTTTCAGGAACACATAACGCACAGTTACAGTTCTGCAAGCTGATGTGCAAAACCTGGCGTGCTGGTGCCAGTGACAGCTGCCAGCCAGTGACAGAGGCAGCCCAGGGTAATTTTATTGCCATGCCCACCGACACTTGTATTTTGGACTCTGTACTCCAATTTCCTCCCACTGCTGCTCTTCCAAACCCTCCACATTCACGTCAGACATCATGAAGAGGTGACGATGTGTAGGCTGTTACTGCAACCAGCTAGGTGGCTAAAGTTAAAGCTCGGCTGGAAAAGCCCGTCAGCTGCACCTCAGGTGCAGCATAGAAATATCCTCTAATTTGAAATTCCCCTGCAAATCCCTTTGGCTCTGATTTTTTCACAACAATTACAGCTCATTTTCTGTAACGTGGCTTCAGAAACCTGTGGGAGTAACCTGACTTGTCAGAGCCTCAGGAAAATGACAGGCTCGCACTTTCCCTGCAAACTCCCTAAAGCCACCTCAGCCAAACCAGGGGCTGGAAATCCTCAAATGGAGGAGCTAAGAGACAACTCCTACCTCACTCTCATTCGAGGACCAAGTGAAAGCGATACAGCCAGTGCCAGTTCTAGCTCAGCTAATGAGAGAGATCACCTCCAGAAGAAAATGAGCTGTGGGAGCATCCCCCCAGGCACAACGCAGCGCAGTGGGGCCATGCTCAGGTTGCTCTCAGGCAGCTTTTCTTCTCAGAGAGGTCACGAAAGCCATGAGGACTTCTCGACTGTCACCAGCAGTTTGCAGGGTAGCCATGCCCTGTGATACCACTGCTGGATCACTCACGGATAATTTTGCTTCTCTGGCCAAGGAGTTTAATTGTATTTCAATAGCAAAAGGACTGGGAGGGGAGAAGAGGTAGTCACATTTGCTATCTTTGAGCATCTCCTTTGGCTTTGCTACCTCTGGATTATTCCCCTCACCTCAATTTCCAGTACGAACTGAAAACTGAACACGCCCAGCATTTCTAAGAGCCCCTTAGGCAAAGGCAGTAAGTTCCCCAGCTCCACACCAAGCCAAAGGAAGCATGTGTGAAACTACAGACTTCATATAAGCTTTCTATTAGCCATTCATTAGTTTGCAAAGCTTGAAACACAGAGCTGGGGCCTTAAGACTGCAGAAATAAAAAACTGAGCAAGTGTTGGCTGGTTTCAGATCCTGTTATGAATGCCTGGGCCAGATTTTAATGAGCTGTGAGTTTTGAGAGGAAGGGCTGAGATCAGCCCGATACATAGGCATAGCACAGGAGTTCAGCTGGAAATAAGAAATTACAAGGCCCCTGGGAGCCTGGGAGCTGGGTGGGACCTGGCGGCAGCAGGAAGAGGCAGGCAGAGCTCTGGGTGGCACATTGTACCTGGCAGCTGGCGCGCTCAGGGAGCCCATCGGTATGCCAGTCACAGCATGGTGCGAGGGACTGGTGGCTCAGAGACAGTGGAGGCCACAGAAGGTTTATTTGCAACGTCTTCACAGGATAATGAAGGCGCTGCCGTTCAGGGGGTAATTAGAAGCCACTGTCCTATTATTGACAATACTCCAATTACATCGCACCATGGTGACGTTCTGCATAATATGAGGCTAGTGGGTTTTAGACACTAGCAAAGACAGATCACATTATAA
This sequence comes from Fregata magnificens, assembly GCA_013389945.1. Classification (NCBI taxonomy): domain Eukaryota; kingdom Metazoa; phylum Chordata; class Aves; order Suliformes; family Fregatidae; genus Fregata; species Fregata magnificens. Next base: position 141,216 of record WAAD01021026.1, on the reverse strand, counting down.
TAAGCAGTTTTGAGACAAACCTGAGCTAGACAGGACTACTTATGAATGAGACAGGTACCAAAATTCAACAGCTCCTTCCTCTACCACTCTCACCATTTCTTCCCTGGTCACCACTCCTCCTTCGCCCGTGCTGGCGTCCCGGGGCTGCATCTCCAACACGGTGCGGAAGAGCTTCTCCGAGGTCTGGGTAAGGAAGCCAATCTCAGCATTGGGATGGAGGCCGTACAGATAAGGAGACTCCGGAGGCAAGGCATCGTCTATGTACTGTACAGAGAAATTCAGGTTCAGGTTAGGTACAGAGTCCAGGGCACTTTGCCTGCAGAGTTCATGGCACTGGAATTATCACCCACCTGAGTAAGTAAGCCCAGGCTGATATAACTCTGCTTGTGGCTGAAACACCAGTGAACTGATGGGAGAAAGGAGTGTACGATTGTTTACAGAACTGCGTCTACTCCTGCTGTGAAAATTTAGTAATTGCTAAAGTTTGGCTTGGCTACATATCTCAGGCCTGGACCTTCTCTAGCAATTATCCACTGTGCATTTCAGCATCAATATCCTGAAATCTCTTGTGGGAATTTAGCTTCCATTAGTGAAGTTTTATGAACAAAAACAGCCTAATATGCCTGTCTCTGCTACCGCATTTGTGTACAAAGAACAGATGAGATCAGTAAGTAGATCAACAAGACCCTTCAGTGTTTCTCATCAAAACTGATGATAAAAGGAGCTTGAAAGGGCCATTTTAGCAAACAGTATGCGTATGCAATTTTCCAGGAACCCTGCTCAAGTCTCAAGAACCAATACACTTGTTCTATTCATGAACAGAATGAGCCCATGATGAAGTAGCAAATTACCATTAGGCTTGGTTCATCCAAGGGAATGTTGAAACATCTACAGAAACAGAACATAATGGGAAATAACAGGAGGTGTGTTGAAACACTGCAGTCCTATTCACCACCTCCTAAGACAGATTATAGGGCAGTTATGGAAGACATTACGTTTATGTGTATAAATAATGCCAGAAAACAAAGAGCTTACCTGATGATAGCCATTATAGTCCATGTTCCCTGGGAGGGGGAATCCTGGAGCAAGGAGAAGTTCTCCCTCCAGCATTTCTGGCTTAATAAATTCTTCCAAATAGGTTCTGCAAAGCCGCCGGTCCCAGTCATCTGTAATGTGACCTCCATACATAATCTCACCAAAGAGGTAGCGTAAATCATCATATGGGACCTGAAGAATGAACCAGGAGGGCATGAAGGAGTTCAGACAGCCAGAGCTGCACCCGCCGTGTCGCTGAGCTGCAGGCTACAGCACTAAGCACTGATCTGCACAGGGAGTGCTTCTACTTTACTATTTCAGTTTTCTAAGTAAACAAACATTAGGTAGTAGTTAAATCCTGCCCAAGGAAAACTGGATCACAGCATCAATTTCGTGCAGCTTCCCACTGAAATGCAAATTTATTCTAAGCTCTGTTAAACGAAAGACCACTATATATTTTCAATGAATGAAGACCACAGGCACTATTTGCTATGATTTGTAAGCTGCTACAGATGTGAGTGGTGGTGAAGCTTCCCATCTGACCACAAAGGTATACTGAACTGTCAAGTTATAAAACCAAAGTTACCAAGGAAATGGCATTTAAGGAGACTTCCCAGGAGTTTCAGCACAAGCCAGTCCATCACTGGCGGTTAAAAGCCACCAAACAGCCCACCTTTGATTCACGCACCTTTGAGCTGGCCTCCAGGTAATTATATAGCACGTTCACAGAGATAGTGAGGTCTCCAGCGTTAAAGGGGTAGGAACGGTTCCAGCCTTGAGGGCCAAACTTGCGCCTTTCTGCCACCAAGGCATGGAAATAGCAGAGGGCAAACAGAATGCTCTTGAACTCATTCTCACGGGTGCACATCTCCAGGGTATCCTGCAATACAGGCAGAGAGGCAGGGCTGTGTAAGTCCACACCGCCCTCTGTCTCAGTGACTCTCAGGGCCTCCCAAATACACCGGACTTTGGGCAGGGGTGAATTGATTTGCCCAATAAGTTCATTTCTGCAGAATATACACATTCACTAATTTTCTAAGTTAGTGGCTTTGCATTGCAAATTTATCGGCAAATTCTGATGCATATTTTCCAAATTAATATTTTCTTTTCCAACTCCAAGTGGCTTATGCACAGGAACACATGCTGACAGTCAAGAAGGGAAGGAAACGTGCACCCACCCAACGCCCCATCACCTGCACGTGCCTTACATCCCACAGCAGGGAGATGGAGAGAGGCACCACAGAGGGCAAGCGTGCCAGCAGCGTGACTGGGACCGCGGCCCTAAGCGAGGCTCCTGCCGAGGAGGACTGTACCTGGAAGAACAAAAAATTCTGTCCTGCCCCTCAAGTACAAAAGGTTTCCTTGTGGAAGCATTTCTCCGAGCTGCAGGGCTGAAGCAGCAGGAAGTTCTCCCAGAAAGGCTGTGCTCCCGCTGCTGTGACCCTCTGCACAAAGCCAGCCCAGCCCTGTGCTGCAGCAGCATATTTGCTGACGGCACGACCTTGCGCAGCGCACCTAAGCAGGGATACGAGAAACCGCTACAAATCCAAGCAGGGAAGATCAAATACTTGCAAAAAAAATCTAATGCAGCCCTTTAAAGCCAACAGAGCAAGGAGTGCTTCCTTTCCCAAATTCCAGGTGATGCTTAAAGTTTGAATCTCTACTAAGGAGTAGGCAGAATCATGACGTCGGAGGTAGAGGGGTGGGAGCCTGAGTCATTTGATCAATGAAAATGAACAAAGGGAACCGGTCTCCAAAGAACCCTGAACAGTGTTGGGAGTGACGTCTCAGCAGGTGGGCACCAAGGGGAAGCCTGGGCAGCCATGCCTGTTCTGAGCAGTGTGAGCATCAGTGTTACAGGAGAGCAGAGAAGCAGAAAGAATGAAGGACTAGAGCTGTATGCATAGCATGAGGCTGAAGCTCAGCTCTCATGGGGGAAGCTGAACCCCCTTTCTGTGGCTGAAGGCAGGCTGAAGCTTGGAAAGCTCTGTCCCTCCCTCTGTGTTGGCAAGGGCAGTGTGGCTGAGCAGCGGATCCCCTGGCCCATGGCAGGATCCTGATGGGATCTCCCATGGCCAGCAGTACAGACCTCCCCAGACCTGGGAGGTGAACACGTTGGGTGGGGCTTGCCCGCACCTCCACCGATGTCTCTGCAAACCCTCCCCGGGAACAGCATATCCAGCGTATGGTGGCTCTGACCTGCACAGCTGAGCAAGCGGCTGAGCGAGGAGGGAGTAGCTACACCAGCCCCTCCATCCTCCCTCCCCAGAGACAGCCCCTCTAAGTCCGCTCTGCTCTGTGACAAAGACTACAAAGGGTGCCCATGTGACTTCCCTTCATTGCCTTTATCTTAAAAAAAATACAATGTTAGACCTTTAATCAGCTAGGGAGCATAACAGAGCTGAGGGTCTGTGCTACAAAGGGGGAATCCATTACTCTAAAGTACGCAAGACATTGACTAACTGCATAAGATGATCAAGAACAACTCAAACCCTGTTTTCCCCTTGATGAGACACCACTCTGAGCTCCCTTCACTACCGGCAACCTGATGAAGAACTGGTTCAAATATGTGCTGAGCACCTTTCTCGTTTCAGAAAGTGCCCCTGGACTTCCAGGGGAGCTTGCCTGAATGTACACTGAGTAAGAATCCAGCTCAGTCTCATTTGGCTTCTCTATTTAGTTGGGCATTTTTCTTCAGCTAAAAAGCAGAAAATATTCCTTGCACAGAATAATGGGCCTTCTTTGTGGCTTTCAGCTGAAAGCTAAATTTGAACATCCATTCTGTACAAAGCAGGGAAATGAGGTGTAAAGGGGCCCCACCCACTCGCTTCAGTATTTCTGATAAGAGACATTTTATAATACTCCGGCAATTTAGAAAATGCTAATTACTATCTGATTGAAATGGGCAGAGGCAGGATGGAAACGTTACTTGGGATGAAGGTTCTCCCCTCCCTTGCTCTCCAGGATGTTTCGTGGAGTTCAAGATGATGAATGACAGTAGATAAAAATGGAACAATCTTCCCTGACAACACGCATTAATCCTTGCGTGGTGCCTGCCCGCCTCACCTGCTCAGCAATGTTAGCTCCTGCACTCGAGATTCCCTCCATATCAACGTCTAAGTGCAAAAACAGTTGTGAGCTGCCCCATTTCTCTGCCCCGTGGACCAGTGCCCAGGGCCCACAATAGGCTGGGGTTGCTCCTGTGTGGTCCCAAATGACAAGAGGTTGTATGGAGAGAAAAAGAAAGCAATCCTGCAAGGTTTGCCCTGCGTGTTCCCGGCACAGTCACCAGCAGAACAGAGAGGCCATAGTAACTTCAGTGCCAGTGATCCAAAAAGGCAGTCCGAGGGGTGAATGTACCTTCAGGCCCTTCTGGCTGCTCTAGGTTTAACAGCCAGGGTCTTGCTGTGAGAGCTTGGCACGCCAAGGTAACGGCGATGTGTGAATGCAGGTTATGGGCGTTCAGGGCAGCAGAACGCAATGGTCTGTGTCTCTGGGAAAGGTATCATCATAAATGCGAGCAGTTAGCCCTTAGCCTTTTGTGTCGTGCAGAAAACGGGGTCAGCAGAAGCACAGCCGCCGCCAGCAGTGGAACACACCAGGCTCCAGCGTGCCTCGACACACAGGCTGTTCCCTGGGGAGCCGCTGGCACTTGATCCCTGCCCTGCTGCTGTTGGCAGCCTCCTGCCCTGCGGTGCCCAGAGCTGCCGAGTGAGGCCACAAAGCAGGCTCGTCTAATCACCGTGTTACAACACTGTAACATTGATCCATACCCTCTGCGGCACCAAGAAAAGAATATTTCCCATCATTTCCACACCCTTCTCTTTTGTATCCCCTGCACAAGAGACTCGGCTGCAGTTCCAGCAGCAAAGAGCAGGGACGGTGGCTGCTGTAACAAGTGTGTGTATGTGGTCACCATGCAATAAAAGCAACAAGCAACCTGCCATCGGCTGTTGTTCTTGTGGGCCAGAAATTCTCAAGACGGCCTACTTTACCCTCGTCTGGCAACGCAAGTCCTCCCTGCAGAGAGATTTCAGCTCTAATTTGCAACACTTCTGATTTCAACAAGGTTTTGAGCTGAATGGCCTTTGGACACACAACACCAAGTCCCCCTACGCCGCTCTGAAGAGTGATGTGGGATGTGACCATATCAGCAGTTCTGAGCCTCTAACCCTGATTAAACAGAAGGGCAAAAAAGCAAGGTTTAACCTGCTCGCCCCTCCATGTCTTTGGTTGTTAGATGTAATATGTCACTCGCCAGCCCAAACAGGAGTGACGCAGACACAGAAATCAAGTTGAAACATGACAAGTCTCCCAAGTGCTGCATTCAGAAGTTTGATTCTGTAACAAAATAGCCTTTCTAAGGATCATACATTGGTGAGAAAGTGATTAAATTGGGCAGAAGTCTGGTATCCTGTGCCCTTCTGCAAGAAAGAGGCTGTTCAGGATTACCCGAGTCCTCTCTTGGGAAAACCAGCGCTTGGCAAGAGATCTGTGCCCAGGTCCTGGAGAAGAGAGGTGGGGGTTGTTGGATCCAGAGACTACACGATGCAAAGGGACTTGCACGTCTGCTGCCTAGGAGCAGCAATGCCCACGCACATCACACTCTACTGGGGGCTCCAGCAGCTCCAAGCTGACCTGTTGGCCAGTTGCCGGCGTAAGCCCTGCTGTGCTCCTACCTGGTTGAAGTTGTCAAGGGCTTTGTGCAGGTTCGCATGCATCCCGGTCGGGGCCTCGTTGGTGATTTTGATGGAGTTCTCCAGGATGCCCTGGGGAATGATGTGGCTGTCAGGGGACGGTGCCGGCTCTGCACTAATGAAGACACGGAAATCCTGGTGGCTGCCCTCACTGTGCTGCTCCAGCTTCTTCTCCAGAGAACTCAGCCACTTGGCCACCAGGTGGATGTTCTGGCAGGGACAAAGAGAACAAGGCTTCATCAATTCCCTGCCATTTACACCCGCGCTGAGCAGGCACCGAATCCATCACACCAATGAATGGCACCCACCAAGGCTATGCTCTAGAAGTTAGTACTTGCCCCAGCAGTCTGTGTGTCATTCACAGCCCCAAATATTCTGTCACATCAAGTACACTTTTAAACTGAAGATAATCAATATAAATCACCAGCAATGAAGCAAGCCGCTACTGGGTTTCTTGGGTTCTCGGTGATGATACTCTCCTTCTTGTTACAGTAATGTACGGCTGATGAAATAGTTATTTCCCCAGATCTACCAAGTTCAAATGAAAATGTTTGCTCATTTTTAATAGAATAACAGTGAGGACCCTCAATATCAGTTACTGGGGGAAAAAAATCAAGCAGGTGGTTTTACAAAGACCTTTAACGTAAAATGTTTATTTATTAATGCAACTAATTCAAAATATCTGTCAGAAAATTAAGCAGTGTTATGCAGATATGGTGAAAGGGATGAAGACATGCCTTGGTTTTTCAGCTAGAGTCCTATACAGTGTTGTAGTTTCCCGGCAAGAAAACAACTTTTTTTAATATTAGGAATGGGGCTGGTCACACACAGCAGGGATTCATGGGCTAAAACTACCCTCATTTTCAAGTCAGGTGTGTAATCCAAGCCGACTGTGTTAACAGGCACTCTGGAAGGTGATTTATCCCATCCAAAGACATCCAAAGAGCCAAGGACAAGGAACTTGCTAAACTTAAATTAAAAGCAGCCGCCAAAAAGATAAACTGCTTGCAGGTGGCAAGGAAATTACATAAAGGAACCATATTAGAGGCTTAGAATAAATATATATCACCTATAAAAAGGACCAGAAAGGAGCTCTCATGGTTAAATAGCAGAGTAATGGAGACTATTAGGAGTAAAATGACATTCTTCAGAAAATGGAAATTGTGTCCAAATGAGAAAAACAGAAAACAGCACAAAATCCAGTCATGGTAAGGCCAAAAAAGGTTTTAAGAAGCAATATTCTGAAAACAATAAAAACCAATAATAAAGCCTTTTCTAGAAGCCAGAAACCTACCAGAGAACCTATAAAACAAGATGATCAAGGTGTAGAGGGAGGGCCCAAGAAAGGCAAGGCCACCACAAAACAGCTCATATTTGCAGGAATATTCAGTGCGGAGCTTGGGGAGGGTCTCACCGTCACAGCCCGTGTTACATGGTGGTATCACTCAGATGCTGAGGCTGGAGACACCTCTGGAGATCATCCGTCCGATCCTCCTGCTCGAAGCAGGTTGCTAACTGTACCCAGTTGGGTTTTTTGATATCTCCAAGGCTGAAGCCTCCACAACCTGTCTGGGCAACCTGTGCCAGTGTTCAACCACACCCATAGTGAAAAATAAAATAGAATAAAATAAAATAATTATGTTTAAGGGAAACCTGTATTTCAATTTGTGCCCATCGCTGCTTGCACTTTCACCGGGCACCACTAAGAAGAGTCTGGCTCCATCTTCTGTACTCCCCCTGCCATGATGTATTTCAACACACTGATAAGCCCCTCTGAGCCCTTGCTTTTTGAGGTTAAATAATCCCAGCTCTCTCAGCCTCTCCTCATATGACAGATGCTCCCATCCCTTAATCATTGGAAAGACTTAAACTGAAGCAGCAGATGAAGAGTTTTTCTGAAAAACTGATAAACTAATAATAACAATTTACTAGGACCAGATGGCATCCACCCTAAAGAAACTCAGATACGGAAGCGCTGCATTACTCCTCGGTATGCACGAGGCAAACTGGCGGAGGCTCTAACAAACCCTGAATTAACACGCAAACAGTATGAGTTAGAGAAAATCGGGAATCTAAAATTTCCAACCCATTTTAGATAGCGAATAGGGGGATATCCAAATCTGAGCTTGTCACCATAAACTCCTTTTGCAGTTGCTAGAAAGGGGAGCTCCAGCAGGCAGCTCACCACACCAGCTTCAGGCATCGCCCTGGACGGTGGAGGAGTTGCCTCCATGGGGCCAGTGTACCTCTGTGCTTGGATTTTCATCAGTATCAGCTATTTATCTTTCAGTTGCCAGTATTATTGCAGGGAAGAGGGAAGGTCACATAGGCTACCAACCAGTTAAGACACAGGAAACAGGGGGTGGGAAGCTACTAATGGAGTTTTAGCTGCTCATCATATTCAAAAACCATCTGAAAGACTAAATGATTAGTGAGCTGACAAAATTAGTCATAAACCAAAGTAATTTCAAGTACTGAAAATAAAACCTGGCGGTAAAGAACTGCAAAAGTACGCCATCATTCTAGGTGACTGGCAATGATATGGCAGAAAAAAGTCGGTGTTGATAGATGCAAAGTGGTGCACACAGAAAAACAACCCTAGCTATAGGTATAAACAATGATGGGTTCAGAATTAGCTATTACCACTCAGGGAAGAGATCTTGGAGTTGTTATGGTTATTTCCTGCAAATAACAGTTCAATGCTTAACAACGTGAAAGCAATCAAATGTCAGCAAAGGAACGGGGAATAAAACTGCAAACATTATTATGCCACTCCATAAATCCATGGTGGGCCTTCATCTTGAAAACAATACCCAGTTCTCACTTCTCTATCCCCAAAAAGATACAGCTTCCACACAAGGAGACTTGTGGAAATTGATATGGAGTTCCCAATTTGGAGAGAGAGGAGATCGGGGCGGAGGGGTGAGAGAAGAACAAGAATGGAGGGATGAACAGAGCAGGCTGCAAGTTTAAAAAGTGGAAGTACATTTTCATACGACACGTAACTAAACTGTGAATTCATTGTCTCAGGGTTTTGTGGAAGTTGAGAGAATCAAAAACGAAACTGAGCTTAGATCCACAGAGAGGAACATCCCTGCACTGTTTATACACCCTTTCCCTGGATTCTGGATGTGCCTTCTCACAGGCAGGGAACTGGGCTGGCAGCGCTTTGCTCTGCCCCAGTACGGTGCTTTTATAGACTGATGCCACAAAGGAACATCAAGGGAGCTCCCTCATGAGAACACAGAAATTCTCTTCTGGCTTTTCTGCTGGGCATTTCAAGGGCCTCTCGTGAGCTACTTATCGAGAGATCCCAGCCAGGACTGGAGAAGAGGATGAACAGTTGTAGAAAAGGAAAAGCAGAGGTGCTTTAGGCATGGGTTGGGACAAAGCAGCGGCTGCTGTCACAGACTAATAGCAGTACTTGCAAATGCTGGAGGGATGGGTCAGCACTCAGAGATGGGCCGAGAGGCAGGATGGACCAGATGGTGATGCCTCTCTCCAGAGGAGCTGGTGTGCCTCAGGAGAGAAGAGACTAAAAACTCAGTCACATCCAGAAACAGCCACTTTGCACATCAGTGACTGTCCTTGCACACTGCCATGTCCTTGCCAAGTCCTGGGTGCAAAAATCAGTGTCACCTCTCACTTTTGTAGAGGGATCCTGCTAAGGATCGGTATGTTTACATTTNCCCCCCCCCCCCCCCATTTATGTACATTAGTTATCGTGGCAAAGGTTGACTTCTAGATTCCTAATAGTGACAGCAACGTATGTAGAGCTGAGTCTTGGCTCTGCAAGCAATGCCACCCAGCCTCTACAAGCAGCTGGACTAGCAAGCACGCTTACTTCCTTCAGAGAGTAACTCCCCTGGCAAGTGTCACAAAGCAAGAGCTCTAGTCTGTTCTTGGTTACACAAGTTACACAAGCACAACTTCAGTACAAGTTGCCTTCACAATGCCTTTATGCCTCTGGATCTGTACCAGTTTTCAAGGGTACCAGATACGGGTATGTCTGAACACAGATGTCTGCGGCTTAACTAGTCATCCCACCGGACACTCATGGAGAAGGTAGGTCATCTTACATCTGCTGTGCAGTGCATCCCATGGATCACTCTGGTGAACGTGCCCAGCTCTCTCCCTAGCCTGGAAAAGGGGCTGTGGTGACTGGCTTAGATGCAGTTGTTTCTATTGCAGGCACCTGAAGTGCAAGTGTGCGACTGTGTTTTCAAGACTGTAACGTTTTTTAAAAAGGCACACTTAACTATTTCCATTTTCTTACCCTCCTTGGGGCTGGGTACAAAGTGTATCAAGAACTCAGGAGAAGCTCCCGCGCTTCTGTCTCCTTGCCCAAGACCTCTGTGTTTTAGATGTAAATACCACCTTCTCTGCCACTTGGTAACTTCAATATTGCCGCCTTCTGCACAAGATTTTCTGGGGCTGGCTTGATGCCCTAAGTCTAGCAAATAAATTGCTAGACAATTCCTGCCAGAGGTCAAGCCTCCATCTCTGAGGTGGCAGCTGCTTCAGAAACATGAGTCAAGAGAATTATTGTTAGGGGAAGCCATGGATGCCTTGCGCCGTCCAGTCCTGTTGCCCCAAATCTGATTCACATGGCTGGGAAACACATTTCTTATTTAGAACTGCATAAACGTAGTCTCCTTCCCCGAAAGGATTTAGGGTTGTGCTCACATTACATGGATGAAGTGGAGCTTGGGGTGCGGGGAGAGACAAGGAGGAGATGCCTGAGCAAAGGAATCACGTTCTGGGGAAGAGTTGCTCTGTCGTAAACAATGACCATGTGAAGAGCAGCAGACGCAATGCAATTTTCTCTGACCGCTAATGCACCAGTACTTGCCTGATGCACTTAGGATTTCCAAGGATGAGGTAATCCCCAGGGTCCAGGCAACCAACTCACTCTAAAAACAGAAGTCCAATAATAAAATAGCAGTGGACTGAAACCTGTAACCAAAGTGTTTCAAACAGCCGCAGAGATGTAGTACTGTAGGGAAAAAGCTCAACAGAATAGCAAAAGAAAAATTGTGCATTAAGTATCAGCTTAATCATAGACTACATACCTGACCTTAAGTATTTTCATCTTTAATTGGTAGTTTCTTCCTACATCTGCTTTTGTGGTGTTAGATGGCTGAAAAATAATTGCTTTCGCTTGTGTTGACATGACACCAATGCTCATTATTTGTTGGTATCATTGCCTTCTAACAGCCAACTTAGGGAATATTTCCAATCTAATGATAATTGAGTGCATTTATGTACTATCCTTTGGTGACAGAAGGGATGGAAGAGAGGAATATATACAGCAAAACATGGGCTGGTACTAAGAATTCATGACTTGATCAAATGAATATGCAAAAAAAGGGACGGAGATGCTGTGGAGGGGATTCACAGGTTTGAAGGAAACTGCAAATTAATTCTCAGCAGTCAGATAACACAACTTGACAGAACATGACTAATGACAACATACGTGGTCATAATAATTGAATGTTATGTCAATTATCAATAACGACATAACGCAGACAATGCTGCATTAACACCAATCACAGCTGAGCTACGTGTTCATTGAAGAACCACCTCCTCTCGCTTGTTTTGAAACCTGTCTCCCACCGACTTCATGGGCTACCTCTAGATCTTATTCAGGAGAAAGAGAGGATAATCCAGCCTGTCCACCTTCCTTTGGCTCAGGGCTTCACGCACTCCCAGTACTGTCTCCCTAAACCACACTGTACAGTCTATACTGCACCAGTTTTTACATCCTCCTCATTCCATAAGACCCCCTGAAGACACATTTACCCAGGACACAGCAAGGTAATTCATTGCTTTATTACATATTTTCTTAGCCAGATTTTGAAGTCTGTGAAAGAGCCGCTGTGCAAGGGTAAAAGACAAGTCCCTGGCATCTCCGTGTTTCACAGCTCATGCCTAGGCCCGTGCTGCAGGCAGTAGGCAACGGTCTCAGATTCATCACAGAATCACAGAATGGCTGGGGTTGGAAGGGACCTCTGGAGATCATCTTGTCCAACCCCCCTGCTTGAGCAGGTTCACCTCGAGCAGGGGGCACAGGACTGCGTCCAGGCGGGTTTCAAATATTTCCAGACAAGGAGACCCCACAACCTCTCCGGGCAGCCTGTTCCAGTGCTCTGTCACCCTCACGGGAAAGAAGTTTTTTCTCATGTTCAGGTGGAACTTCCTGTGTTCCAATTTGTGCCCATTGCCCCTTGTCCTGTCGCTGGGCACCACTGAAAAGAGTCTGGCCCCATCCTCTTGACACCCGCCCTTCAGATATTTGTAAGCATTGATAAGATCCCCCCTCGGTCTTCTCTTCTCCAGGCTGAACAGACCCAGGTCTCTCAGCCTTTCCTCATAAGAGAGGTGCTCCGGTCCCCTGATTGTCTTTGTGGCTCTCCACTGGACTTGCTCCAGCAGTGCCCTGTCTTTCTTACCTTGCTTTATGAATGGAGAGTGGGGGCCAAATCCTGCTAAAAAGCAAACTGCCGAAAAGAAGGCAAAAAAGAAATCTGAAACATCTTCCCGTGCACACTGACCAGTACCGCAGTACCTTGCCCTGTGTTATTTCCCACTTTGCGTTATGGAGTACGAGTGACTGACAGCAGGTACCAGAGGATGAGGGTCTGCGGCAAGAGCTGGGCTTAGAGTGCACGTGCGGGAACGTGGGAGCACCGGAGGCTTTTCTTTGGGAATTCACTTCCAAGCACCTCTGTGTGTTTGTACTTCACAAGGCAGAACATATATCACAGGACGCAAGTGTTGCTATGGTAACCGTCAGAAATAGCACCACATATATATAAACCAGCACACACTCCACAATGCGCTCCCTTTGCTGATAGCGACCAGAGACCCTTCACATTTCTGAAAGTGGCTCTCTCCTTCACGCCTTATCACAGATCACCTCCCGGAGCAATGAGAATTAGTTGTTTTTACAAAGTCTCATTCTCTTGCGAGATGCTCTCAGAAAATAGTCATTGCTTTTACAGTAAATCTGAAAGCTAGGCTTTCCAGTCCAGAGACAGCCCAACACTTTAATACTCACTGCATCGTGTTGGGGTATAAAAAAGGACAGGGAGGGGCCACTGCAGAGAGTCTCTTCCCTTGGCCGTGCTTACTGTCAATGGCAGTGTGAGGTTTCATCACATGAGGAGATGCCACACACACACAGGAACGGCTCCATCCTTCCACAGCCAGCCCTCTGATCCTGTGAGCACTACCACAGGACCCAGAGACCAGAACGGATAAGCACAGACCCTACCACCAACACCTGCTCATACGTCTAAGAGACCAAGCTATTTCTGAGCAGCAACCTTGCAGTTCCTTGATGTGGAGAGAGGCAATCTCAGAGCCCTGGAAGCACCAGAGAAGTTTTACCCTGTCTCTGGCATGCGCTTTCCCCTAACTGAGAAATTATGGCAGCCAACTTACCAAAGGTGCCCCATTTGGCAGGCAGTGAGGGCTGCATCGCATTCTCACCTACGTGAAGTTCTTAGATTTCAGCAGTAGCACCCTGAGGCTTTTTCAGACCTCACTCCACGGTCACTCCACGGTCACACTTGACAGGGAAGAACACGTTTGATCCTTGCAGAGTCAGCACTATCTGATCCCTCCCTGAAGCTCTTAACCCCCACCGAGCTTCTCCACACACAATCGGGAGGAGGATTACAGCACGTAAGAGCAAGTGCAATTAATTTGTCATCCTTCAGTCTCACCTTTGAACGTGCTGTCTGTTCCTCTTGTGTTGCTGGGCCCTATGAAGTTCCCCATCATCTTTCTTGGACTGGGCCAAAGTAGCTCTATCATCTACAAACAGTGTCACTTCTCTGCTCACAACCTTAGCCACTAAGCGATTAAGAACATGATGGCACCACTCTGCCTTTTGCTGCACTAAAAACTACGCATCTATTCCTATCCTCTGTGGATGTGTCTCCATCACAACCGGCAATGTGATTTCACCGACACAGACACAGAAACAGCACTGGCCTAGCTATATAGGTACTGGCAACACTGAGTCAAGTCAGTACAAGCATCAGAGGGGGCTAAAGACCTCTGTTAGCACTCAGGATCTTGGCTGGGCCACCACTGGCCCCACACTAAAGCTGTGCTGCAGCAACTTCGCTGCTCTCAGGGTTTGTATATAGCCACACCTGCTGCAGCCCATCCTCCAAATGAGAACCTAGCCCTCTTCTGCTAGGAGTGGAGCAAAAATAAGCTGTTCTACGACCATTTCACTGCTCAAGGTACACAGAAGGCAGATGCAAGTGGAGAAAGGGAACAGAAGACAAAACCCAAAGAGGTCTGGTCTGAAATCTTCGCAGCACTTCCAGGATATCAGCAAGCATCTGACTGTTTTTAAGACAATTTTTGGAATTAAGTACAATATATTTTGCATGTTCTTTTAGCACAGACATGCCTTAATGTTGATGATAGTAAATAAAACGTGCCCAGGACTATTCCTGGGCTAAGTTGTTCACAATTCCCCCTTTCTACACTATTGACCTGTTTTACTCTCCAAAATACGATGGGTGATCTATGAGATGTCTATTGGGAATGATCCTTGGCCTATCCTCACTCCTGAACTGTCAAGGAGAGAGCCAGACCTCTTCATCCAACACCAGGAGCAGAATCTGTGCTGACAATGAGACAGGGCAGACAGCTGAGGTCCAGCCCCAGAAATGTGTCCTGGCACTCTAACTGACAAGTACGGACATTGCCTCAGGGTGATGGCAGAGAGGAAGGAAAAATTCAGGTACAAGGACAAATACAAGAAGAGAGCAAATGGGGGTGGAATGAGTGAATGGAGCATTATGAGGGTCTAACGAGGGGCTGGTAGGACCCAGGAGAAACAGAAGGTCAGCTGGACTCAGCAGTCCATGGTCAGACAGGCGAGGGCATTCAGGGGAGAGATGATGGCAGGATATTGCGTCTTCTGAAGATGTGCATTGAAACCATTTCTGCAATGGCAACTGCTAGCTTGGGTCTCTCTCTGGCCTCTTCTTTCTTTTGATCAAATACAACAGAAAACCAGGCATCACATGGATTCACTTGTATTTATACAGAATCTGACACAATGTAAGGCTTAGGAAGGCATTTGAGTTTGTCCTCATTCCTTCTCCAACCAATCCAGTGCTTCATCCTTTGCTTCAACCCCACAGTCCAGAGTTGAGATCTGGACCTCAGCCCAAATGCAGCCATTAGTGGTATGGAAAACTGCTGGGATTTGCCAGGCCAGAGAGCAAACGAGCATGAACTACAGGAAATCTGGACTGATCTGAACTCCCCAAAGTTTTAATGACAATGTTGAAGCTTATCTTATCAAATTTCACTTCATAAGGTATAAAGATATAAAGGTAGATAGTGATGAGCAGGTGAAATGCACAGCAAAGGACAATTGCTTGATTAATCTCAAGAAATGGAGGAAAATAAACTTTATTTTCAGGAAGTCTCCATTAGATTTGTGTTTTAACCCAAGATATGTCCTGAGACAGAGGTTTCTAGAGCAGTTGTACAACAAAACTGTGACTGCAGTAGTTGCAAAGGTATTGAAAGCACAACAGAAACTTAATTCCATCCCAGATCAATATTTGGATTACTTGCTGGTGTGTAAGTGGATTTGCAATTGGAAAAACTTGGGAACGGCTGTTGTGACATGAGGCAGGAAGGAAAACAGCTGTCTGAAATCCAATACCTTTCTCCATCAGAGTATTTGTCCAAAAATCGTGAAGGAGAACTAGAGGTAGAGTGGATATTTCTCCTTTTATATATATCTAGGAATGAAAAGATACTGTGGCTGGAAGGAAAACTAGTCTCCTTCTTTACTGAAGCAGAGGCTTAGTGCCAAATGCTTACGTGTGCCTTGAATGGACAATATATCTCATACAAGACAATATATCTCTTTTGCTTGTAGCTAGGACTAGTTGTGAAGTGCACAGAAAAAGGCTGCATTGTATTTACGATGCAATAAGAAGGGCTCTGCCAGTTTTGCTCTAGGAGCTCACTGTTATTCAATTTAGTATGTGAACCTGAATCAGTGAAGCAACAACCTATGAAAATTGAAAGATGCTCAAGAATTAAATTAACTTGATCGCAAAGAGAGGGAAGTGACATTTTGGCTAATGGATGAAGACTATATTTAATTGGGAATATCTAATGTCTGAACTTTTCCCTGCATCAGTTCATTCAGACGTGCATCTGTAAACATGTAAACAAATTTCGCTGTTTCTTTGCTCTTAGGCTGATAAACATCATTTGGTGATTGTGATGGTCACCGTCCTAGCAAAAGGCTTTCAAGTAGGCCCAGAGAGGGAAACCAAGCAGACAGAGTTAATGCTAGCTCATAGCTTAGTGCTCCCTGATGTGCAAAGCTCTTTCCTCCCTATGCAAGGGAGACTACAGGCATCATATTCCTGGCCAACTTGGCAGTGGGAAAGCAGAGATCACAGAATCACTGAGATTGGAGACACCTCTGGGGATCATCTAGTCCTAACCCTCTGCTCAAGGCAGCGTCAAGTAGAGCAGGTTGCCCAGGACCATGCTCAGCTGGGTTTTGGATAGCTCCAAGGATGGAGACTCCACAAACTCTCTGGGCAACTTCTTCCAGTGTTTGACCACCTGCACAGTAAAAAAGATTGTGCTTACATTTCAACGGAATTTCCTGTATTTCAAGTTGTCCCCATCGCCCCTTGTCCTATGTTTCACTAGACACCATGGAGAAGAGTCCAGTCTTTACTCCCTACCATCAAGTGTTGATGATTCGTAAAGCCCCCAAGTCGCCTCTTCTTGAGGCTGAACAATCCCCAGCACTGGCCCCAGCATGCCAGATGTGTCTCATCAGAGCTGAGCAGAGTGAAGGACCACCTCCCTGACCTGCCAGCAATGCTCTTCCTAATGCAGCCCAGGACACTGATGACCTCCTTTGCTGCAAGGGCACAGGAATGTGTGAGCAAACAGGCTCTCCACAGGGATACCCTAGACAGGAGATTTTTTTCCTCCAGGCTTCATCTGTCAAAACATTTATAGACTCAGTTGGTTATCTCTGCTTCCTATAGAGTACCTGGAGAGAAGAACAGAAGATCCTTCAGCAGAGACCATTCCTACCTAGGACTGGAGGTGAGACTAATCATTCTTTCAGTGCCCACCACTATTCATAGGAACCCCATTTACAACAGGCACATCATATAAATTGGGTTTATTCTGTTCTATGCTTGCTTAATGTTTGCCTGATCTCCCATGAATTCCCACACTGGTATTACCTATTTTCATTCAGTTAAAGCAGCAGACACTATGATGTGAAGTGCCTACAACATCAGGACAGCAGGAAAGACAGGAAATAAGCCATAACATCCATGCCAAGACCTCACCCATAAATTTATTAAACACCCTCTTAAGAACATTTCGGGCTTTGCCACCACACCTCTGGGGAGGCTGGGCTGGACCTTCACTGCTCAGACAGCCAAAGAACTTTCCACTTCCAGTTCACACCTGCTGTTTTCATTGCAGGAATGTCTCCTATCTGAAGCAGCTCTTTTTCTCTTTGCTATTAGTCCCGAGCACACGTCCTTGCACTATTCTATTAAATTTCATCCCATTTCAACAACTCCAGACCTACGGGCTGCTCCAGTCTTCCAGTATCACATTTAGATCTTCTTCTCTAACGATGACACCTCTCTTAATAATGTGTCAGTGCAAAGCCATTAACACATACTCATTTTTTTAAGCCAAGGTCATGTCTAAAGTAAGACTGGCCCCATGACTCTTCCTCAGGAGTTCTGCTAGCAACATTCAACTTCTGCAGCTTCCCTAATACATTCCTGTGTGGCACCATCTCTGCAGCTCTACCACAGTCAACATCAATTGGAGCTGCTGTATTTCCTCTAAAACTTCAGTTACCTTCACAGTGCAAAGTACCAAATAGGCCTGACCCATCTTTAGCAAATTCTTATTACATTTGATACATTTACCTACACTTCTTTACTTATTTTGTCCTTCAAAGTTTGTTCTGTAACATTGCACACTGTTGAGTTTAGACTAATTTGCGCCAATATTTTCCCACTGTTTTAAATACAGATGCTAAAGAATCTGTTAATTGCTAGTCAGATGGCACCCTCTGATTTGACAGATTCATTACAAAGACTTGCAATGAACTTGCAGTTTCTTCTACCAGAGTTTTAATATTCTGGGATACAGATTATCTGGCCCTCTGAGTTGAGAACATCACGCTCTTTGATCTGATTTTCCTCCTATTTTTAATAAATCTTGGTTTCAAGAAAAGTTCGTTTGTGTGGGTGTTTCAAACAGCCAGCCCTCAAGGACAGCACATCTTTCAACCCTGGAAGAGAGCTGGCACCAAGACTCTCACAGCCAAAATATTCCAGAAAGGGGAGGCATGGATGCTATTTTCTTTATTTTGCCTCCTATGATGTCAGAAGGCAACACTGGCTGGTCAAAACAATTGAGAAGGAATTGGTCCCAGGACAGCAGCCCTTCCCAACACAACAGTGATCCTGCTTCTGTAAACCAATACGGACTTCCCAACTGTTTCAATATCCCTCAACAACGAATTCCCACAAACCTCATTTCCCAACTCGTTATTGCTCAAAGTACTTGATTATCATTCTTCTGGTTCCAGTCAAAGAGCAGTAATGAACTACATGCGTAAAAGGCACCTAGGCGATCATATCAAGTATTTGTCTTGGAGAACGTGTGTATGAGTTGATATCAGACAGCAAATTCAGTGGACGGAGGAAGGGGAGCTCTACTTCACGTGAGCTGAGGAGTTGTTCAGTGGATAGTGAAATACAGAAGTGAACCTAACGGTTGCTTTTTGTCTGCTTAAAAGCAAATGGGAAGCCTGAGTATAATTGTCCTGTGAGTGGGATACAGCCTCCAAGTAATGAGTTTGATTAACCTGGGTAAAATTAACCTGACTGCCTCTTGAGATCTGCTCTGTCCTCTCTTTCATTATTAATGCACTGATCCACAAATCCTGGGACACTTCCGTAAACTGAGTTGTCTGTGTCATTCCAGATCCTGTGCAACTGATGTACAAACACTCCTGAAACTGTTTGCAAGGTGTTTGTCATCAAAAGCCTGGCAAGATCTTTCCTGCAAAATAAACTACCATATGGCAAATATTTGCTATGATCCACCTATGACTGAAATGACAGGAGAATCCTTTGTGGGACTCTTACCCACTGCCTCCTGCTGTGATCAGTTTGGATACTGGTTTTACCAGTGTCTGGAGAGGTCAGAGTTTCAGCCTTGTGAGAATGGTTTGTCCAACCTTGTAAAAAATAGTTTGTCCAGAGGGTGATTTCATTTCAGGTGGATGTCCTTTGACCATAAAAGAGTTTTGTTTGACTAGGGACGTCTTGTCTGTCATGTAGGGGACACATGTCTAGCCCCTCAGGCTGCTCTCCCTCTTTCTCATTGTACGTGAAGCTCCAGCCCTTGGAAGGAGATGGGAACACAAAGTGAGATACAGAGACAGCTTCTGGAGCTAAGCAGCTTGGCCAACCTGGGTGACAATTAAGTTCCATTGCTTTGTTGTCACTCCACGTGCCTAACTGAGACACCAAATGCACAAACTGGAGAGAAATGGTACTGCCTGCCTCAAACACCTCCTGGATGTTTCCAAGTCTGTCCTGAGAGTGAAGTGCCACCAAGGCACGACTCCAGCTCCTAGTGGGGCCCTCACTGCCTGGATTGCTCAGAACATCTATGACTATAAAAACAAAGGAAGAAAGAGCTCTGATCTCTGCGTTGAATCAGTCTTGCCTATGTTGCTTTATTCCAAGCCAAGCACAACACGGAACTAGAATATTTACATGTACAAAGTGTTATCAGTTTTTTGTGATTACACCACAGAAAATCCCAGGTGACCGACTGACCCTGAGGAGACCCAACATTGGCACCGGGCAGCCTGTCCTCATGGACACTGCTGTGACCACTGAGTTTGCCCCATGCAGTTTGCATCAAAACCTGCTAGCGGCCAGCTGAATTAAGCTCCTCCCTAAGCTGACGGGGGAACCTGTCTGCTCTGTGCCACCAGAGATAGTCACACTTGGCAGGTGTTGGTGAAAACCAGTTAGCCAAACCATCAAAATTGTTCTTTCATATAAATCTAATTTCTGTAGCTCTTCTGATTTAACCTTCAGTGTCTGCTGAGACTTCTTACTGATTGCTCTGACCACCAGAGAAGATGCGATTGCATGAAATAAAAATACTTCAGGCCCACAGTACTCATCTGCTAGCACTGAAGCAACAGACATGGAGGCTGACATTGCTAACAGATCCTTTATAGGATCTAACCATCATTGTAGAAAAGAACCCTTCACTGTGTATTACTGAGTGGAATATGTCTCAAAAAGCTGCATATTTTCTTGTTCACCATCTCAAAGGCAGATGCCAGTATTGCAGCCATCTGTATTAAAAGCTCTTGAAAAGCTCAGCATTGTCTACCTTAGAGGGAGCTTGCAAAAAAAGCAAAAATTAAGATCAAAATATCAATGGCATTTAATTTAAATCCAAAATCAGGCCTGTAGGCTAAGATCAGGACTCAAAGCTTTGTCTTAATCTAATTTGACCCAAACAATTCAGTGATAATAAACATTCATAAAATCCCCATCAAGGAAATCAGAGGGGTTCCCAAGACCTGTAATGAGAGCTGGCATCACTGACTGCTTATTAAGAAACCCAAGCACTCACTGAGTAAGCGGCTCCAGAGAGCACTTGACAAAGACAGAGCTCCCTTCGCACCCTAAAAGGCTCTGAAACATTTTGCTGAGTTGCGATAAGAGCTTCAAACATCTACCTGTTTTGGGATGCATAAAGGAATCGGCACCACTGCAGATAGTCTCTGCCTTTCCTGCGGTGGTGTGCATGTTCTCATTGCTCATTTAAATACATGGTAAGTTCTGAGCAGTAGTAAGAGAACTAGTCTAATAGCTCTTAAGAACAAAGCTCTTTTTACTCATGAAGCAAATAAAAGCACGGGAAAGAGTAGCACAACCTTCCCTCAGAGGACTGCCTACAACTACACACCCTACAGAAGGCTCAAAGAGCAAGAAAACCAAAACGACAATGCCCAATAAAAGCAACAGATAGCAGTAAGAAACCGTTAGAAGGTGGCTGCTTTGGACACACAGATGACATTTTGTCCCATCTGCCACCAGACCAGAACGACAGATCGCCCTTGTTAAGGTGATCAGCGTCAGGCAACCTGGAAGAACGGCAGGACTGTTTCCAAAGACACTGTACCTGAAGGATGACCCAGTGACCCTCCTTCGCAGCCAGATCTAGAGCTTGTTCAGCAACTACCTCTTGACCTTGACCAAGGGAAACATTGTGGAAATTCCTGTTGTTAAATGTATAACCAAGTTTCTTCCCTGAAAGAGAAAAAAGAGCAACGTTCAGCACTTCTACCGGGAACGGCAGGCAGCACAGCTGAGCTCACACAGCAGCAGCAAGACAGAATTCAGCCTTATCAAAAACCCTCACAGAAGAGCTATCGCACTTCTTATAAGAGTTATCTTGTCTCTCACACCCTCCTCGACAAAGCACTGAAAACAGCACTCGCTTCTTCCAAACTACTTTTAATTACAGAGCGGCATCAACACAAAGGTACATTATTACAAAGTGCCTCTTATTTAAAGAACATTATTCCCCTGCAACCTTGTGTAAAAAAATATTTTACAGTGATAGGAAATTAAAATCATTTCCTGCTGAATAAGTAGGCTTTGAACAAGACAGTGTGCTGTAGGGAAATGCACGCTGTGATGCATGCTAGAACCAGCAGCAGGGTTAGGAACCCGTTCCGTTTTGAGAAGGCAGCTGAAATGAAATCTGTGTGAGCTTCCTGTGGCCTCGACCAAGGTCTCCCAGATTTCTTGGATCTAGAGATCAGTCAGCCCTCCAGATTTCTCGTGGATCATCATGGGCTTTGGCAGGTGTGAAGTTGCCTCTGGGTGCACCACAATGCGTGTGGGAAGGCCCTCGGTCAGTGGACTGCAGCAGAGCCCATGGGAAGGGGTGCTCCAGGAGCCACTGCAGACCACCTCCTACAGTCCCTTCTACATCCCCCTCTGCATGGCGCAGGATGGGAACCCCAAAACCCATGTCATTTACTATCCTGCTCTGGAGGAAGGATGCCAGCTCTTTAGTGTTTCTTCATTTAGTCTGCCATACCCCTTTGGACACCCTTGATTTCTCCGTAGCAGCCCAGTGCCTCAGATCCCTTAAGTGATCACGGCTAAAGATCTCCTGTTTAGTTTTCTGAATCTGTCCATCATCCAAAGACAGAGGACACCAGTTGCTCCTTATCTCACAGGAGAAGCGACTGCCTGGAGCGAGCTCTCTCTGCTGTGTGCTCCGCAGATGAGCACCAGTTTGTGCTGCCAGAGGGAAGCAGCCCGACAAACATCCACACTGGCTCCACGCATCATAGTAGGATGCATTTGGCTCAGCCGGGGAGTCAGTACACATGTCCCCACGTGCTGATCCCTTGGGATTGCCTACACTTATCTCTGCATGCAGATTTGCCTTCATGCAGATGGTGCACCCTTAAGTCCTGATTTCTGCTAAAAGCGGGCACTTTTTATAGTAAAACAAGGCAAAGATTTGTCTTGCAAGACTTAGGATTCAGCTCTTGGTACAAGATTGGAAACAGATGGCCATAAGTAAAACAAACATCCAAACTCTTCCAGTTGCTCGAGCTCCCTGCTTAGCCTTACTACAGCAACCCCCTGGGATACAGCTCTCCCCATAGTTTAGATTCCAGTTTTCTTTCTCACTATCTCTGGTGGCTGCCGACATTGAGAGCTGCTAATCTCCTCCTCTGCCTTCAAGACCCACCCTCTCAAGAAGGGATGGGGTAAATTTACAGAAGGCAGGGTGCTACCCCAAACTAGGTGATTAATAATAAAATTAGTATCAGTCGTTATTTCCACGTCACAGATAGGAACAGGACTGCAGGGGGATACACAGTGAGTCTGCACTGCCTGCCTCACCAAAGACGATGCCAGCCTTCCTCCTTCCTTGCTGGCTTGGAGAGGAGAGGGGACGGTGCAGGCAGGCTGCCCCAGGGAGGTGGGGAAGCTTTCCGAGCCCAACAGTGTTCGCTGCAGGGTCCTCCCCGTGTTTCCAAGGAAAGGTCCCATGAGTGGGCAGCATCTGGAAGAAGCTATCTTCCATTCACAAGAATTATCTAGCCAGACTTGCACTTTAATAAAACTTAATGAAAGGCAGAGAAAATATCGAATAATGAATCCGATCCAAACCCCAGGGAGGCAGGCTTTAAGGCCACTGCAGCTGCACTGAAGCAATGGCTTTATTTCATTAGACTTTTTTCACTTTTACTTGCTGTAACTTTTCTGGCTGACTAACCCCAGGTGCCCAACTACACTTATCGTTACAATTCCAGTTAAACCATTCATGGTTGGATTTTAGTGCTTCATTTCCCATGCAAGAAAATAACACAGTGAGAGACAGGATCACCAGCGTGGCTCCAAAGGGAAGCCAGGCACATGATAGGACCTTCCTCAGGGGGGTCCCCTTCAAGCCACAATAATGAGACCGGGCATCAGGCCAGAAAGAGCACAAAACACAATGCAAAGCCCAGGAACTCCCTACAACTGAGGACTGTGATCCAGCCTGTGGCTCAGGGTGCACTGGGCTTTAACACCTCTGAAAGCTGCTTGTGGGAATGTGGGTAAAGACTGAATCAAACATTATTTTGGGATGACCCAGAAGGTGCATCGTAGAGACAAAAAAAGAATTTCACAGGTCAGCGTTCTTCCACCACTTGCCTGGGTGATGGCTTAGTTCAGTGTTAATGGTTTCTTTGCCGGGGTTGCCAGCCTTGCTGACGTTTACTGGAGATCTGCCTGCTAAAAACCAGCCAGCAGCTCTACTATGGTAGTCTGATATGTAATTCAAACAGTTTAAATATACTATACTCCACACTGCTGGGAGCACTGGGGCTTGACCACAAGCCATGGTCTTGAAGATACGTGTAGCGCATTGCTGGAGAAGGAGAAAAGACATCTGATGAGTAAAATGGCAATCTGGAGCAGCCCTAAAGCAGTACCCAAAGGCATCTGACCCCTCTGCTCCAGAGGGGTGGAGCCCTTCTGCCGTAACAATCTCGAAAGAAGTGACTGCAGTTACCTCCGTCCAACCGTTAGAAGTGACCCCATTTCCAGACCTACTGTAATTGCCCTGTTCTGGCTGAAAATGGTAATTCTTCCACGGCGGAGCTGAGACCCAGAGCAAATTCTGCACATTGGCCGCTTTAGAGCACAGGCAGTGACTACAGCAGTCGGTGCACAATGGAAATCACTGCCTTCTCAAATAAGGCACCTTAGAGAAACCCCTTCGGCTTTGAAGCCAGCTGACAGCACTACATCTGACCATCCACACCAAAATCAGCTCAGGAAGGATGGGATTAAAAACTGGAAACTCTGCCACTAACCAGCAGACCATTACAGGGAGCTGTTGCTTATTTTTAGCTATCTGACAGCGTATTAGATATCTCTGACGTAAATTATAGGTTGTGTACAAGACCAACTCAGAAATCGTTGCAGTGTGAACCACACTGGGAATGCAGGCAACGCAGAACAGAGACAAGTTTAATTTAAACTTCAGATGAAAATCCAAAAACCTTTAAGAAAAAAAGAAAAAAAGAAAAAAAACCAAAAACCAATCACATCCTCTCATAATTATCTATTTTTAACAGATTACTCCATTATCTACAAAGAGATGAGGGAAAAAAAGAGAACAAGAATGTCATACCAAGACAATTTGCAGAAGATAAAAAGCAATGCTGCGGTATGCCTAGAAACATTATTTATTTACCTTGTTTCTCCACATCCTTCAGTGGGTCGACTCCTGGGGACAGGATAAAAAACATTGGGGTTGCAGGTCCTGATTCCTCAAAGGTTGTTGCAAAGTCCAGGGATCTCCCTACCACATATTTACTGCCAAGCTTTTCTTCTACAAAATCTCTGCCAGAAAGAAAAAAGTTTTGCCAGTCTACTATTGCTCAGAAAAGACAGATTCCCCTGCAAATAATCAATTAATTAGTTTTGATTTTGCTGATTCAAACAAATTAGAAACTAAATGAAAAAAATGGGCATGAAATAATTTGAGAGAGGATCTGCAGGCTGGGCTTCTGGAGTTATCACTCAGTAGCAACGTTTGGCACTTTTTACAGGGGTAAAATGCCACATGGCACAGCAATATTTGATAAATGAAAGGAAGTGAGAAGGGAAAACAGTGGGACCTACCAGCCCAATGCTGTATTCAGAAGTTCAACACAAGTACTGGCTTGATTCTGACAAAGGTATCTCAGGAGAGAAGAAATAGTTAAGTTAATGTATAGAAAACTGCCATGTACTTTGGAATACATACAGCCTTTGAGAGGAAACAGCATTCCTTTAGATTTATCACCAAAAGTCACAAAAAGTCCAGATGATTTACAAAATTACTTTGTTCTGGAAAGATAAAAGGGAAGAGATCTAAGAATATCTAGTGCGTGTAGCTTAGCCTTTGCATGAGAGTCACAAGAAAAAATACAACTGAGTGAACAGGAAAAAATTCAGCTCCACAGCAGCTGCCTGAACAGAATACAGCGCATGGAGAACGTCCAGGCTGAGTTTCCCCAGGGTGAGCTTCCAAAATCACTGCTTTAGAGGATATGGTGAACATTGATTCAAAGGTAGGAATGTTATATTCAAACCCCAGGCATGAGCACTCTTCTAGCGTAGATGCATGACTCAGGCCTTTTGAAAACCTCAGTACCACGGAGAAGAAAAACATCGGCCAGTTTTCACCAGGTAGATGATACCAGCATAAGGCAGACAAATTCCTTCTAAGAGAGCTGAGAGTATCCTTCAAGGACTAGTGAAAGGCAGTTGGAATAGAAATGCCTAAGGGATTGCAAAAGAAAAAGCTTCCACTTTGGTTGGTACCTCTTTCAAGTAGATTTTTCTGTTCTGGGTCAAGATTTGCCAAAGAGCTGCTGGAAAGTTCCAGTCCACAAAATTTTAAAAAGTCCATCAGATACGAGGTCACTACATTCTTGTTTTACATCAAGTCTCAGCTCTATGAAATGGACGCCACGTGCAGGAAAGGAAGGCCGGCCCTCAGAAACAGGACTGGAAAAGCGCCTACGCTTGGTGTCTTTCAAACAAGGTATTCATAGGGGTGGTTCACAGTATAAGCAGTAGGGTTTGAGAAACGGTGCCAGAACAAAAAGCAAAAATACCCTGCAAAACAAATGACTGGTTTACAGCTTTTCTAGGTTATATGAAGCCACAGCTGCCTAAGATCCTTTATCTGATGAGTCCATATAAGTGTCATAACCATGGCTGGAGGTGCCAGCTACCAGGGTCCTTAGTCCTTCTGCACTGTTTCAAAGGTCTGTCCCTCAAGGCAGAAGTACCAGTGCTTTTGGAAGGACTTCACCATGACCAAGTTATACCTTGCTAGTAGCTGCTGGACTGATCTGACCTCATCACGGATGTGGAAGCATGGGAGCACAAGGTGTTGCAAGAAGCTCCTTGCTGATGTTCTTCAAATATGACTGAAAGATGAAATAGGTATTTACACTGGAAAATCCCTCTTGAAATTATGATTCTTGGTGATGGACAACAGAGCACTGCCCCAACCTAAGCTCTAAGGAGCGAGTCAGGGTAAGAGTGGTTTCTCCTGATGGCTCCTTAGGCCTAGGGAATAAAACAGCCTGTGCAAATATCCCCAGGGATCTGCTATGAAGAGTGGCTGAAAAACCCAATTTCCAAGACAGGGAAATGCAAGAAGCCTGTACAGGGGTGGATCTTTTTAGATCTTCCTAGACCATCTTCATGGAGCTGGCATGTATGACATGGGACATAAAGGGTCTTGCACCTTCCTCAACAGCAGCTGGAAACGAGGTAAGGATATTCTAGGGCATCTAAAATACCCCTAGTCACCTGTGTTTAGGCTACCAAGTTACTCCTTGACTCCTAAAATGCACTCAAGTACTTGTCAAGACTCTCAGAGAGACAGGAAAGTTAGGACTAGTAGTGATGTCCATTGATCATCAGTAAGGTACTGAATGTTAGCAATTTAACTGATATACAGAAGGAAGAGATCTTGCAGTTCTCAACTTGCAAACAGCTTGTGGGATCCAACGACATTGCAGGTATCTAAAACTCAATGAATTTGTTAACGCACACATGATCTTGAAACACTACTGGCTAAAGCAGGGATATCGAGACTGAAGTCCTCATGGTTAGAGTATGCAGCTCCCCAGTGCTCTACAAGATCCCCTACTTTTTGAAGGGTCACAGAGACAACACGACTTTGACTGTGCTTAGGAAAATGACACACTGGATGACCATTAGCCTTCTGTGTGGTGGCTATCAGGAATGCTGACTCTATTAAGCTCAATCCAAAGACTGCTTTTCCTTCGTACACATCAGAGTACTAGACTTCACTGACTGACATGAGAAGGACAGATGAACACACTCGTATATTTTCCAGAGAGGTGAATCTCTTAGGAACAGCAAATTTCTTCACTAACGGAACAGTATCTGTCTTAGCCAGACTGCTGGCTGAAGAAAGGTTTGAGGAGCATGATACTATCAAGGAGGAACCAGGAATTCAAACACATTTTGACTGTCATTGTTACCACTAATAATTTTGCATTTGCTTTTGGGGTATTAGATTTCCCTAAACAAAAGCTCTTCTTAAGCCTTTTGGGCCTAGTATCTGACTATCTTGTATTTCAAGAAGAATTTTAGTCACAAACATGTACAAACAAAGTCTTGGAGAAAGCGCTGTGAACTATTACTCTTTGCACATGTTTATGTTCTAACCTACTTCTAGATAAGAAACAAAACAACAAAACATTTAAATACTCTTGTGCAAACGGAAAAAAAATACCCAGCCAAGCTTTTGAACTTCGATTCCCTTACCTTTTCATAAGAGAAACATGAAAGGTGTTGAAACTTTACGTTCTAGTTATTTTTGAGCTATGTGAGTACCACCATTTTGACTGAAAGAAATTAAACTTGCTTAAATGAAATATGCACTTAAAAGTTCAGAAAGACAAGAGCTTATTTTACTCAAACTAAACAACAATCTTTTCAGCTGAGAGAACACATGGAGAATCCAGCCCTAAAAGAGTAAGAAATTAAAAAGAAGATGGTTTAGAATGGTATGATTTTGATAAATTATAGTACTTAATTTAATAAAACATAACAACATTGACCATAGGGAGACTTCACTCAGTCTTGTCTGCATTTTTCTGAGAATTTTAAAGCACAAGCAGAAATCTAGTTCATACACTGAGTAATACAATCTGCTACATGCACCCATATACACGCACATGCCAGATGGTGGAGCAATATAAACTATTTGAGAGGCAGTAGCATGAGAGACATTGCAGAAATGTCAAATCATAGACTACTAGGACAGAGCAGGAAAAAACAAGTCCTAATGGAGTGAAAGACCTTTAGTTTCTCCTGGAACACGCATATTGCTTTTGCATACCTTCATAAAGTTTAGACTCGCCTCGTTACCTTCACTACATAATTTACAACTACAACTTTCAGAGCTAGCATTACATAGATTTTGCATTTTACAGGAAAAAAAAAAAGATAAAGCATCTTTAAGACTTTCCTTTACTTCTACACTTTATTCTTGTGCCTAAGGAACAGCCATAAAGGATCTAGTAACTAAAATCGACCTTAATGAACTCTAGAAGTTGTATTGATCATTAAAAGACTCTAGCAGATGTTTAACACCTGTATGATGATGCTCATTTCTGACTTGGCATGTCTGCTCCTCGCCCAGTGTTAGTTATACTGCTCCATCACTATTGATGATATAGGGGTCAGATCTCCTGAAGCATGAAATTCCAGTTAAATGAAATGTGTTGACTGTCTTGCAGAGTTCAGAGATGACTCATTCAGCAGACTCCTTTATAAGAAACCATTTTGCAGAACTCACATTCTATAATAAATAAATCTAAACGTATTCCTGAATTACTTCTGTTCCCTAGAAAACGCAGACCCAAAGTTGTCTGCTAAGGAAGAGCATTACAGAGATAGTAAAGAAGTGTCCCTACCTGACAGCGTAGGTCATGCGATCGGGTCGGATGGCTCTCATTATGCACAGGCGCTGCAGAGCTGACTTGTTCTTCCATTCCTGAGGGAACTTCTCCTTTTCGGGACACTCAGACTCAACAAATTTCTTCCACCGTTTTGCAGACCCCTCAATATCCCGATCCAGGTTTCTGAATTCCTCCATGGATGAGAGAGCCTGGAAAAGTTCGAGAAAGCTCTTCAGAAGAACAATCCTACGTGCCTCTGAACCGTTTTTCTAACATTACTGACTGCTCATGTTTTGCTCCACCAAAAGGGTCGTAGCTGGAGCCTGGGAACCACAACCAGAAACCCACCAGGATCAGACTTTGTCCGTTCTCCTTTTCCCGACTCTGTTGTCAGCACATTGTCACAGGAACAGGAATCAACACGGCCCATTTGCAAGGCCACAGGAAAGTATGATTGAGAAGAGTTTCGTACTTGTGGAAGGTCTTCTGAACTGAAACATGTCTCAAGGCTGCCCACAGAACGTCAGCTCTAAAATCATGCTGCACCTAACACAGCCTTCCCTGATGCTCTCACCCCCATCACTGCAATGCCCTTCCCCAGCCAGTGAAGCCACACGCGGCATCCAGGCCCTCTCCCCTGCAGCACCGTTGCTGAGACATGCGAGTTTGGAAGTGACAACATGGGAAAGGATGAAAGAATTTGGCAATATCCACAATGCAGTTCTCCATAACGCAAAGCGAGAAGAAATCTGCTCTCCTCTTTTGAAACCAGAACTGAAAAATCTCAGGTAATAAGTACTTGCTACTGTCAATTATCCCAGAAATGCCTGATTTGGATGGGAGCTGGAAATTTTGAGTCCATGTCTGACAGGAGAGCACGTTGCTGGCATTCCCGTGAGCTGCAAGTCTGCAAACAGTCTCCTTACTGCTTCAACAGACACAAAGAGAATGGTGCAGCAAAAATCACAACAACTGATGGAAAAATGTGCTTTTGTATCCAGGGTGCTCAGTATCCAAAGCTAAACAGAGACTCAGGCATGCCATGCTCACCAAAACTGGTTTTTTAAGGGATTTCACAGTTGGAATATTAATTATCTTCCTCTTTATACACGTGCAGTTATTCTTCTCTCCCTGCTCCCCCGTGCACATACCTTTCTATCTGCATAGTCTGGTGCACACACTCTGTGAAACCACAACACTGAGACTTCACCATGTGGTTGTGGTGGTGACGGAGCCACAAATCTCAATAGACATAGGGCAAACTGTAAATGGGTGGGTGCTTTCTTTGTACAAGCAGGCATACCATACTGTGCCACTGTAAAAATCAAATCACTCGGATTTATTTGTGCCAAATGCACACTACTATTAACTTCTCGGTGCTACAAATCTGTAGCAGAAACAGGTAGCTGAAGAATGCCCCAAAGAACAGCTGAGCAAGGCAGTAAATAAATGATAATTACAATGAAAATGTAGCTAGATTTTGTAGCTAGAAAGCGGCAACTATAAATGTTATGCAGAGAAGTAAAGAATCCAAATTATCTTTCATACAAGTGATGGCAAAACGTATTGCACAGCCTGTAAGGTTCTTCTGGATTTCAAGCAAAATTCTCGCTGAAACAAACATCTTCAGAGCGTTTTGCATAATCTGAAGCTGTAAGCAGTTGAACATGAAGTGGAAAAGACAAGTGAAGTATAAAAGACAGTGAATGAGCTATTTTCTATAGAAACAGAAGGACACACTCAGAGTGAAGCAGAAGCTTCTTGATGGGCAGAGGTGTTCTGCACCATTAATGCTCCAGCTCACATCCCATACAGCTCCACTATGGAAAGCAACTGAGAAAGCTCCTTGAAAAATGCTGGTGTCACACCTTGTTCGGATCAACTGAAAAAGTACGCACTTGTCAAAGGGCTTTGAAAGTCATGCAAATGCCCTGACAGAAGTGCTGAGAGATTGCCTTGGATACGATGCTTTTGCAAATAAGGGAGAAGACACTGAAGCCCACTCTGCTCTAAAACCTGCAGGAAAGCCACGCTCTCCCTCTGGAAAGGCTTCCCAATGAGAAGACAAGACAGTGTAAAACTTTGGTCTTTCTAATAGATTGGATTTAGTTAGAAGCCATACTTCAATACAGAGAGCGAACAAAGGGAAGGCAGGCATCAGAAAAGGGGGCTTCTTATAACAAATGCGTTCATGTTCTTAGCAGTGGGAATGCCGTAGAGGACAGAGAGAAAGAGGTTGTAAAGCTGTTCCCAGCAGGTGCCGTTGACCCAGGATATTTGTTGAATAGACACTCGCAGCATCACAGAAGCAATGGTTGGAAAAAACCTCTGGAAGTGTCTAGTCCAACCTCGTGCTCGGGCTAGGACTACAGCCAGCACTGGATCAGGTCAGCCACGACTTTTTCTACCAAAATGCTGACCTCTGAAATGAAGGTGACTCAGCCTCTCTGGGTGCCCTGTTGTAGAGCTGCACTATCCTTCTGGTAAAGAAGATTTTTTTTTTTAATATGTTCGAGCTGAACCTCCCTACCTGTGATTTGTCACAGTTGATCCTTATTACATTCACTGCCAATAACAAGGAGATGTTGGCTCTGTCACCTCCTAGCTGGACAAATCCCTCCACCTTTCCTCACAGGTCATGTGCTTGAGGGCCAGAATTAGAGCTATAGGCAGAGAAGTACTTGTAGATATCACTATAAATGCTTCTGCAACAAATCAAGCCTTCCCCAAAGTCACAATTTCATCAATACCTCCACAAAAGGCACAGATAAGAGCAGAGTTCTTGCAATACCACTTGAGAGCTACAGGATGGACTGACTCAATTTGGCACTGACCATCTCCATGCCACCAGGGATCCTGAGAATTTCGTGAAGAAGAGCATGAGCAAAGTAGTGATTCAACAGACGTCGTTTCCATGTGTGGATTAGCACTAACATGGAGAAATGTCAGCGACAGAAGTACCTGCTCCAAATTCGGTGGCATATCCCATTTTCTGTGGAAAACTAGAAACCAAGGGCACAGAACATGTGAAACTGAAATTCACAGGAACAATGCCATATATTCTGAGCTGTCAAAACCTTGTCCTTGCAGCAATAAATATATTTGATGCACTTCTCATAGCTGAACACAATACAATGGCAAATGTTGAATTCAGTGGATTCATCAGTGCGAGTGCTTATATAAAACATCTTAACAGTGTTGACTTTTGAAGTGACTTACTTAAAATACCTCTTCAGAACTTTGGCTGCCGCTGCTTCGAGAAGTCTCTTGGTTGATGTTAACAAGGGAGGCTCTGAAAAATTGCTTTCTTCTTACTAAATGACAGACATGTAATCAGAGATGATAGTCTCTCTCTCCCTGAACAACATGTTGCAGAATCAAGAAAGCTCTAATTGCAAGTATAAAGTCTGTATTATATAAATTAACACTAAAATTTTCATTAGTCAACAATTTTAATTGCATTTATTAGGAGTGATGGTATTAATAAGAGATGCTGCTATTTAAAAGCTGGTGCAGTGAAAGCTATCTCAATCAGTAATCTTTCTGTGAATATTAATTGCTTTTCAATACCTCTGCTGTGAAATATTCCAAGAAACTTAGACCAACAATAATATATCACTGTTTCCAAGCAGCAGGAGTAAAAGCAGGAATGGTACATTGGGACAGCAGATGGGTACTACACATCAACCTGTGTAGCATGGCTATTTTTGTCACCGTAATGAAGAACACATTTGTCAATTAGAGTTGTCATGGAAATTGAGAGAGACAACAAACATTGATAAAAATAAAATATGATCAAAAGGGCTGGAGGACTCCAGTTCCCGTCTTTGCAACCCACACTATAATCATCTCTGACGGCTGGAAACAGGAGGGTCTTGAGTTTATATCTCAAAATGAGATTTTGCCAGCAAAACAGGTCTGTTCACACCATGTCAAGGCAAGGATCATGGTTTTCTCAGAGAAAATGATTTTTCACTCACTGAATCACAGACAACTTGCTTCATCACTTTGGTTTTCTATGACAGTTTCTTGTCTAAGTCAGAACCAGCTTTCAACTGGAGCTGATATGTCAGCAGATCTGTGAATTTCACACATTCTCAAATGTAAAGTACTCTCCTTCCCCCCACAGCTGTAGGAAATACGACAGATATCAGCCACTGGCTTTGAGAAAGAAATCCTTGATGCCATTGCAGAGCAACTGCTGGTATGCTTACAAGGTGTCCTTAACACGCAGCCCTTCAGAGAGTCAACGAAGGGCCCGAAGGGAAAGGGGATCTTTGCAAAGAGACAATGTCTCGGGGGGACAGGGAGAAGTCCCAGGCAGATGGGCGCAACGAGGAGATCATACGCTCAGTTTCTCCTCACTGCTCACTGCCTGCAGAGGATGGGCTGAGTCTTTAGTGAAAAGAACAACTTCAAAGGTCTGGTGTCATTGCTGCTGCGTGCAATTTATCTCCTAGTGCCAGATACACTACAACAAGCTTTTGTAAATTTATTAGAGAAAACACTTGCTCTTATCACTAAAGACAGTTATTCTAAGGATACCATCTGGGCAAAACTGGCCCCAAGTTTAGGCATTGCTTCATAAGTTTTTATAAAATCTAAAAAAAACCCCCCAAAACAGATTATCTCCATGTTTTCTTCCCCTTGGCTCTAAAATAAATTATTCTTAAAAAAAAAAAAACCATAAAAAAAAAAAAAAAAAAACCCACAAAAAAACCCCAAACAAAAACAACCCAGAGATTGTTTTGTATTTTAAACTATTTCCATAATTTAAAATACCCTGCCCCAGAGTCATCTGACTTGAGAACAGCTCTGGGGCAAGGGAAGTCAAAACAGCTCCTCATTACCATGCTCTGCGCTGACATAAATAGTGTGGAAAATAATACGGTGCAAGTAAAACCAGTGCTGCCAGAGTGAGCTTCTAACACCTATTTACCAAGCCCCCCAGAAGCCATGAGACTGGTTTCTAAAAAGACATAATAAAGTCATAATAAAAAAAAGTGAGGGTTTTTTTTAAAGCTATCCTTACTTTTTGAGTCTGCAGGTTATGCCCGATTCATACTTTCAGTCTTAGCTCCTTATATATCTTACTTTTTTAAAAAAAGAACCCTCTACTTAAAAAAATGAGGTCTGTGAGGAACTCACTGAACATCAAATGTTTCTATAAAAATCACACAACTTGACAACACTGAAATTATATTTAATATTCTTACAGTTTTAATAATCTGTGAGATTATTAAATCCTAACGATTAGTCACGATTTCACTTGCAAAATTCAAGAGATGTGTTTTTATGAATTACATTATACAGTTTTTAAGCAAAGCAGGCTCCACAAATAAAGGTTCACAGTGCTCAGCAGTTGTGCACTTGATCCTGAGACTCTCTGCTTTTGGAAAGGCAACAGCCTGACACCACCTTCTGCAGAAGCTGCAAGGGTTTGAGTGGGCAGGGCGGTTCCCAACAGTGATGTGCACATACCTGGGAAAGACTGGCTTTTAGCAAGCCAAGCCCGTAGGCTAATGATAGTTGAAGGGGAATCATTTTCAGATGTCAGGTGAGGCGTGCAGCAAAGCTCTCCAGGTTCAACTGAATGTTTTCAATAGCAGCACCAGGATTAGATTCAAAGTCCAGAAGCACTCCAGTAATTCAAAGCATTTGAGCTGTGCAGCTCTCGCCATGGCTTGGCTGTGCGTTTTGGAGCTGTGCTTCACCAACCTGAGGGCCGCAGGTTCCCAGGGAGGTATGGGAATGTCCCACCACAACTCAGCTTCCCAGCTGTCTGTCTGTACATGGGCTTGTAGAGTTTGAAGCAGCTCACGTGTGAACTTTTGCAATGGGGTTAAAGCAGAGCAGCTGTATGAATGCCTGATGCTTGGGAACAACCTCATGCGTTTTCAAAACACCTTCTAAAGGTCTTACACTCTGCATATGCACTGCGAGTTCTGCTTATATAGGTTTCTGCAAATATTCATAATTCCTTTCCTTCATTTTCTGCAGGTGGCCCAAATCTCATTAGGAAAACCAGCATCCCCACAGTTGGGGAAACACAGCTCCTGGAAGAACGGTGGTCAGACCTGCATCTGGCTTGAATTGATAGATTGGATCATTCAGGAAGTAGACGTATAAGCAGATGAATTACTCCATTTGAATACTGCTGTTAACTAGAAGGATTAATGTTAGAAAATGATAGATTATTTGCCATAGGTTTTGGGTTGTATTATTCATTCACTGAAGGTGTCATTTTCTGTTTAGCTGCACTACCTGAATTATTCAATTCATAAGAAAAATCTCTACCGAAGGGAAAAATAAAGACATGATGGGTTTGCCAAACTTCAATCACCTCTCAACACAAAAACATTCTTTTAATCCTCCTTATTTCTTTCAAAAAAGCTGACTGACAAGCTCACTGCACTGTATGCCCCTGTTTTCATTCAAACTCCGCTTTGCATTTTCCCCACATCTAAATTATACTGGGGTTAAAAAGTACGTAGTGCCATGACATGACAGTGTACAAAAACATCCTTCTGTCTATCTGCAGCATCCTTCCTAGAGCATCACAAAATGCAGACACCTTGCAGTTCGAGGACAGAAGTGGTCTGAGGAGTGATGGGTTGGATCTCACTACTTTTTCTTGGATGTATCATGAATCAGAAAGCAATGGCTTCAGCACTCAAGTCCTTCCTACTGGTACGTTCTTACAGACAGCTCCACTGGATAAGAAAGGTCATCAACAGAAATGGAATTTAGTCATAACCTTTGTATTCTAGTTGCTTATAACCACCCACCAAATTTTCAGAATTTCACCTGAGAAGTTTCACAGCTAGGTTCATATTGGCATTTTTCCTGCATTTTCTGCAAAGGTTGTTCAGGTTGTTTTGAGAATGAGCCTTGCAAAGTCAGGCTGTTCTGCTAAGCCAGACTCTCTATCTTTCTTCTTCACTCTTTGATGCTCTCCAGCAAATTGGAGACACACAGCCAGAACCAGAAGCTGGCCATGGATCCCTGACGACAGCTGAAAGGTGGTACTCGTGTATTTCTGAAAAGTTCCCTGGATTCGGCTGTTACCAATCACAGATGGGCCATCACCATGCACCAATGCACAGCAAAACTTAAAGAGAATATATGTCTCATGGACTGGAAGAGCTCAACTGAAGCATCTGTTCCAGGATGTCGCCTGCTGGAAGGCTCTCAAGGTCCATGGTTCTGTGTCCTGATAGTCATATCTATACACATATGTATGGACCCATCCCTTGATGGGGCTTCTCACAGCTCTTTTCACAGCAATGCTCTGATCCAAGGTTTCATGGTGGCACCATAGTGGAGATGGCCTTGAGAACAGGCGACCAGAGTAAAGGAGCTGCAGAGTCCCTTAGCACACTCAGGCCCCTGACATAATTCTTGTACATGTGCCCCATGACCTCCTCGAACAACCTCAGTAACGGAAACTGCAAACAATCTATGCCAGTCCTTCGTTATGCTCTATCACAAAGATTTCCCAAATGCCTGGTGTGAATCTTTCTTGCAGTACTTTGAGATGCATCTTGCTTTACCCTTTACTGCTAACAGAAAAAAGATTGCTCCTTCCCCTTCGGAGGACATTTTTTGAGGATCATACCCTTCTGTCCCCTCAACCTTGAGGCCCTCAGACATAATCCTTGCCCTTCTCTGTCTCCTCATTCTCTTCTCACAGTCATGTTTTCAGGTGTATGACACTTCCCACCGCTCTCCTCGGTCTCCAGAAGGTCTGCATCTTTATTAAAATGCAATACTCAAAGATCAAACCAGACTCCAGCAGAGGCTTGGCCAACTCTGAGTGAAGTGAAAAGCCTGTCCCCATGGCTCTGTTAGACTATATTCATTGCACAAGGATGCTCCTATTCAGCTATTGGCAATACTATGGTCCATTGACGCACTGTGGTCACACGGTGGGGATGATACACAGACCATGAGTGGCTCCACAAAAGGCCACCTCATGTGCCTCAACACAGCTAAAGCCTTGGTGGTACCATCAGGGTTCCAGAGATTGTTCCCAGTCAAAATTTAGCTGAGCGCTTAATCTGCAGTCTTCACAGTTGTTCATGTGCACCAACACTGCCATGCAAAGGAAACATTTATGAGTTCTACCATGTTACAGAAATAAGGAGCTCCAAGAGGTCCTTTAAGGCAGATCTGGCTTAAAAGGAAGAACTAATAAAGGAGAGCCAAATCCAAGCCATTTGCCTTCATTGCCTTTCCAAAAGCATCTTACACATCTAGGTACAGTATATCATGTCCAAAACGGGATGACTGCTTGCACGCCCTTAGTTGCTAGCAGAGCTCAGCCATCAGACCTCTCTGCGGTCACTCCTGAGTCCACAGTCCACTCCCATCTTTTCAGGCATGCACTGCAACTGACTTTTTTTCCTATTTTTTAAGCAAAGCAATAGGACTTCAAAAGATATGCAATGTCTAAAAAAGATACATTTGATATCTAAAAGATATCCCTGATGAAGCAATTACTTCCCTCTCCTTCCATTTAGAGGGGGAAAGAACTTTTACATTCAAAATGACCAGCTGACAACAGGCTTTGTGTCATGGGTGGATTGAGAGTGAAGGATGGAGGCTGACACTGCTGTAGAAGCATCCAGAAAAATTCAATTTCCACTCTGCAATCAAACCAACAAAGTACATCTTTAAATATTTGATGTGATCAAAATCTCTGCTGCATTTCAGATAAACATCAGATAGTTAGCCAGCAGGTTAAAAAAGAAAAGGGAAAAAAAGGTAAAATGTTCTCAAGTAGTATTTCTATGAGACATTGGGAACATTTCTCTGAGACTTGAGTGCTGGCGAGGACAGATGAATGTCTTTAGGAAACTTCTAGATGAGAGCAGATAAATGTCTTTAGGAAACTTCTAGATGAGAGCAGACAAATGCACATCGAAGTGTCATAACCGATGTTTTTTATCAAAGATGCGCTAAAAGGCTGTACATCTGAAGAACTGACTTAATGGAAGAGATTTAATTAAGACTATGATTTTCTGGCATAATAATAATTCTGAAGGTACATGGAAAGCTGTGAGCTGCAAGCCTTTCATCTGACCAGCTTGATCAAAGGACCTTGCTTATGCACAAAGAACACAATATAGGCAGGAGATTGTGTCACAATGAATCTTTGACAAGAATGAAAAATTTCAGTGTCTAAAAAGTACAAAAAGTGAAAGTTGGAAGAAATATTTCTGTTCTTTTGTCAAAAAGATCCAGTTTTCTTAAATGTAAAATATATGATTTGGTATTTTATCTCATAAGGCACACACACAATCTTATCATCTGCATTCTGCAGAATTATAAATATGGAGTTAATATACTACTTTGTCTACTGCTGTTCTCCTCCTCGAAAGCTGAATTCAGTATTTAGAGCTCATTATTCAACATCACATTTATTAAACAATGCCCTTTCAGTAGCATTTTCATATCTACATAATGAAAATTCTTCCTCTTCAGAAGAAGATGGGGGAAATTATTGGGATGAAGAAGTAATCCAAGTTGTCCAGGTGTATTCTTGCTGTATATTAACTAGCTTCACTTATCCTATGGGACACATCTGCATTCAGCAATAAAGAGGTGCTGCAGAAAATACCACAAAGAAAATCAGACTTGGGAAACGCGTATCTGTGCAAAGGAGATGCAGGGCTGCCTGCATCCAGCCTGTGGGAACAGGCTGCTGCGGTGAGAGCCGGATGCACGCACGGTTGATCAGGGACCGCAGCTCTGCAGGAGGCACAAGGCCACGAGGCAACATGGACACGGCTCCCCAGGAAGGGCACGGCACAGAGCGGGTCGGAGCATGGGAGAATTTCATAGCAGGGATCACCAGGGTCACAGGGAAATCCATTCACCCAACCTTCAGCTAGTGTCAGTGGCCTGAGAACCACCCCCATTTTCTAAAAAGGGATGGTTTTGGCAAAAGCAACCATGAAAATGAATACCCTAGGGGCACAACCGCTGGCTTCATTAGTAGTGGTGCAGCTCAGGAAGAGCCCAGCTTGACTCTGGGTATGTTCATATGATCTTTTCTAGGCAAATACAAACTGCTCTGCCGAACCCCTAAGAAACACAAACATGGTCTTTTGGCACTGGGCACTGAACAGAAGGTGCGTAACTATGTCTTTTGTGAGGCTTTGCCTAAGCTAACAAGCCCTACTGATGGGCAGATTGTATTAGCTCAGGACTAAAACCACACTCATGCATCTATAAAGCTGTTCCAGGTACGAATGTCTCAGACTATGGGGAGAGGGAGTTTCTATCCACCTACCTCAGACCCCAGCATACCTATACAGTGAGGAGAAGACACACGCTTTTTTTCTTGCCTGCTGATCTGTTCCTGAATCTGTGGCTGCAGAAGAGGTCCAGGCACAAGCTCACCATGAGCTACGCAGTTTGCTAGTATGTTGCTGGCTCACATTTGACTTTGACCAACTCGTTTGCTCTCAGAAAATGCCTGGATATAGCCCAGGGGGTAGGACACTCCAGGGACTGTCCACAGTAAACAATACATGAGGTCTCTCTGGTTTGGGAGCCAAAGGGAGTTTCACTGTATGGGTTCACACTGTGCCATGTCATGTGCTGCCAGGGCCAGAAAACAGCTGCTGACTCATTTTACTTGTTAATCTAGACATAGTCTGGAAGACCCAACAACCATAAAACCCAATTCAATTCAGACAATACTCATCTCCCACCCAGGTATCAACACCTTCATCTTATAACACTTCCAGTGAACGAAAGAAGAAAAAAGTGGGGGGAAAACCCTACAGAGGATAACCTCTACACTAATTCTATGTTAAGTTCAATCTTGCAACAAGAATATCAAAATGGTCATTTGCACATGGCTGTGGCCTGACGTCTGTGCAGTTCAAGCAGTAGCATCATTGTACCTTTGTGGTCTAAGGTATGTCCGCACATTCATTGGTAAGGTAACCAACAGCCAAGTCGGGAGAAATGGACAACCTCGCATGCACACAAAAAACTTTTTCAGAAGTACCAACAGAAATAAAAACTTTCAAGCTAAGTACTGGGAACATAGAGGGTGAGGAAAGTATAACGTACTGTAATAAAGGAAATTGAAAAAAGACAGAAAACCTCATTAAGAGTAAAAGAATACTTTTGACTTCTCAAGAGATCACTATTAAGTACCTGCAAAAGACAGGCCTTAGAACAGAAATGACCAGCTCTATTGAACACCAGAGCCAGGGACTCAGCAAAGGCACTACCTTCATTAAATGATACAATTTTCTCCCCTTCCTGCTCTTAACTAACCCTTCAACAACCCAGAGGCAGTATTTGCACTGAGGCTAATGACTGTGTCCTTTGCTATCATCTCCCCTTGCTCCAGAGCTGACTAATGTGCCTCTCCCCAGGGGCTCCACAGGTACTACTTTTTCTCCCGTACAGGCTGACTGAGGAACAGAATCAAGTTAAGCTCAGAGCAGTTTTTCTCGACCTGTACTTAGTTTGAATTCAATTCCCGTTTCAGGCTTAAAGAAGCACTAAAAAGCCAGAAACCTACCTATTTTTTCAAAGTCTATCAGCAGATCTAATAAAAGATATTATCCTTCCCTACAAACTGTGCCTTTCTGGGCAGGTATGTGGGTTTCTTCATTCAGTGCTAAATATTGAGCTTCCCTGGTACACACGTTACAGCAAAAAGCTCTGTGAAACTTTTTACTGAACTTTTTTACTGAAAGAAGCTGGAAAACTAAATCATAAACGTGTGTCAGATGCTCCAGCATCATGGGCTGCACAACTGCAAAGGACTGTTAGCCTATACATGTTATTAATCAAACAACAACAATAAATAATAAGCCAAGTCACACAAGGCTATTTGCATGCCCAGAGTCCTCAACATTTAATGAGGTTTCCTTTGAAGTTAATGTGCCCAAAATGGGAGGCACAGAATAGGCCACAAATATCAATATTGATTTCTTTTGGCATTACTGTCTTGGCCTGAAACCCCTGGCAAGAGGAGCACTTTGTGCAGGAGTATTTTCAATGTTTCTGTGAAAAATTAGCAGAACGCTAAATTCCACTTCGAATTTGAAATATGAATCTGAAATGTACTTTGCTCAAGCTTTGTTGAAAAAACAATTTATTACAGCACTTAATCTTCCTGATGAAAGAAAAGGAGATTTTAGCCTGCTAATAAGCTGTATAGAAGCCATGACTAATTAACCTAATTATAGCAGTCTGTGACAAAATGTGATTGTACTAAAACCATGCCTCAAGTAACTGGAGTTGCCAAAAACTCAAAGGCTAATAAACCAACACACATTAATAGAACATAAACACTAATGAAGTTGACACTGACCATACTATTTATAGTAAAATCGGTACTACAATAATGACAAAAGACAATCTGAAAAGTATTCAGTGTCTGATAATATAGAATTCACCACCTGAAAATCCTGAAATACATAAAATTAACGCAGATTATTGACCAGTGACTGCAACTCTTTGAGATGTGCAGTTCATGGGGACAGCAGGTGCACGCTGAGGCTGAAGACACCTGATGCATGCAGCAGACTTGGACACATTTACATCCTGCCATCTCACAGCTCAGCAAAAGGGTGTGCAGAGCAGCATCTTCTTTGGCATCACATAGTTTCCATCTCACCCAAAAACCCTGAGAAAGGAAGCTGAGTGGAAAGGGCTCATCTCAGAGAGAATCAGTTATTGCAAAGCAACTTCAGGTGACAGTCCACTCTCAATTCCTGCCTACCTCAGGATAAGTCTCCAGCTACTCTACGCACACAATGACTATATGATATATACCCAACACTGCTTCAGTTTTGGATGGCCGAGGGATGACGGAGTGCAGGCTGCTGGTGGGGACAAAGCTGGGGCACGTAGCTGGGGGAAGGGGCAAAGACCTTGTTCAGTGATGCCACTGACACTGTTTGAGCTATGATGAATAGAAAGTCCTTACTGCTCGTCTCACAGCACGTTCTGATACAGTATGCTATGCACTCTATGGACATAAATGCCTGTTCTCTTAGGTATGTCAAATAGCGATGCAAGAATAAAGTCTGAAGAATGAATGACTGGGAGTCGATGTTCCTTCTGGTGTTTATGACCCTGAGCTGGCAACTGTACCAACTTCATCACAGTAGTGATGCAGTTGCAACGATCATGATGAAGCACACGGGGAACATGAAAGGCCATCTCACCCACATTGAATTGGAACTGGCCAGCATAGAAGGGATCATCTCACAGAGAAGAAAACTCACTGCAAACTTAGAAGGTGTCTGCTTGGAGAATGTACCACCTGCAGGGAGGACTAACAAAGGCGTCCGTGGGCACTACAAGAGTAATATGTTTCCTAAGATACATAAAAGGATCTCCAAAATGAGAATCAGAGCCTGAAACCTCTGAAATCTGTGGTGGAAGGAAGTTCACCTTCCAGAGGAAACTTAGAGGACTGAAGTAGAAACAAGCTTTGCAGTGCAGAACACTCCCAAGCAGTGAAGAACTCCAACCCAGAAGGACTCCAGAGGAACTGAAATGCACCATTCACCCTATATATCCCCACGCTGAACATGGGCAGGGACAGAGCAGAGTTGAGAAAGCCTGAGATTTCAAGCAATAACATGTATGTACATCTACAATCTATACAGACTGCACAGCCCAAAGACAAAATATGCTGTTGCAAAGCATGTATTTCATGGGCTTGATGGCTGAGTTCCCCTGATTCTGTGTGTTGACCCTAAGTGTCCATTTAACTTGTCTTCGAAGGAGAAACAAAAATAGAGCTGCTGCTGTCTGAACAGCAAAACGCCAGCACTGAACAAAAGATGGTTAAAGAAAGAGCATAGAATTTCTTTTAATTCCTCCATTATTACGGAAATATGCCTTTTAGAAGATGAACAGGGCTGGTTTACTGAGAAGTTCCAAGCTTATTTTATGGCTGAAAATGTGATTGCGACATTTTTAACGTGGGCTAGGTCGCGTGCATGCGCAGAATGAGGCAGAGGCCCCATCCTCACTGCCAGCGAAGAGATGGAGATGATAACTCCTGGTCAGGGCAGACACATCTGGCATGAATTGTTCCATGCTACCATTTGAAATTGCTATGGGTGACCTGGGTTAGAAACATCAGCTTCATCTGACTTCTAAACTGCAGTCTGCAACTTAGAGCTCCAACTCTGTGCAACGTTAGAAGACAGTGTTTGCCAAGTGAAGCACAGCCTCGCACGTGCTTGCCTAGAAGGGCATGTGGCACCATAAGCCAGGGCTCCTGCAAAACTCTGGAAAGCTCCACAAAACAATAAAAGCAGGAAAAGAGTATCAGAGGTGTCTTGGGTCTGGATGAAGATATTTTGTCTGGTCACCCTCCAGGAACCAGATACAGTCTCTGTGCAGCACAGTGGAAGGGAGCGAAAGGGAAAACCCAATGTCCCAGGTGAAAATTTGAGAACTATCCCAATGAAACCAGGATGTCTTCACCCCCCACTTTAGAGCACCAGAGAAATGTCCCACGAAGGCATCATGCTATAAATAAAACTGATCCTTAAAACACAGCAGGTGCCAGAGGCTGATCAGAAGCCACAATA
The DNA here is from genome assembly GCA_013389945.1 of Fregata magnificens. Lineage (NCBI taxonomy): Eukaryota > Metazoa > Chordata > Aves > Suliformes > Fregatidae > Fregata > Fregata magnificens. The sequence continues at coordinate 97,783 of WAAD01021026.1, read as the reverse complement.
AAACAAAAGCTACAATCTCAGATCCAACAAGATGTGAATGAGCACGCCTAATCTGAAGAACATTTTGACCCTTTCCAGAAAACAAATCATACCCTGCTGAATCAGGTTCAAATCCAGCACAATTCCCATCTGTTGACAAACAGGAGCAAAGATGGGACAACTCACATCTCTTTGGGATGCTCTTCCTTCACCTCTCACTCCAAACACATGGCGGTTGTTAGACCTTCTCATTGCCATGACAGTATTTTTTTGCAGAAGGTCTGTCAGCTGTCACTGCTCTATCCCCAGCACATCTCTGCAGATGGTCATATCTACCTTAAATTCCCACCTCCTCCCAAATACAATGATCTCCATGTCCTTTACAATCTATAACCACAAAGAACAGAGGATATTCTCATTCCTCTCTTACAGAGAGAAAAGCCTAAATCTCAGAGGGAAAAATCCCCTTCTCAGGGACACACAGATCATCAGGAGTACAGTCGTGAAGAGCCCACAAAGTCTGTCTTGTACCTACAGAACTCTCCATTTCTGTGGCATTTTTATGCTACTTTTCATGTACGGTCAGAACTTTGTTCACCAAATGCTATAAGGACCAACCTGAAGGCTGCTGAAAGGCTTTTAGAGGAGATAAGGGATGCTGATTTCACACGGTTCAAGTGGAACAGGTACCTTGATTCCTCCCCAGGAGTGATTAGACAGGAACTCCACAGGGCTTGTGACTCTGGTCTGTACTGGGTATCTTAGTAGGAAATCCAGTTCTACTGTGTTGATTTCTTTACTCATCAGAAGTATCTGTAATTCCAAACAAACAAAATATCCTTGAGCAGCCAGGATACAGAGCAGCAATATACTCTAGCAGATTAATTATTCAATTCATGTAGCTGCCAAAGTGTGGCTAAAAAGTACACAGTGCCCCATGTTGGAGGGGTGTGATGAAACATACCACGTAGGTGCTCTGGGTCTTCCCAAAAGAGGACCAGGAACGAGTATGGAGATTGGCAACATAAGAGGACCAAAGCTTGGGAAAACTATGTAGCAAGGGCTGTGATCCAGGTTCCTAGATAGCACACTGAAGTCCCTGCCAGCGGAGACACAGGCTGCAGGGTGTGCTGCAGGTCCCTGTGCTTGATATCTGCAGCTAAAGGACAGATAACTTCCTGGAAAGGAACAAGAGCATGCATCCCTAGGACCATGGTCTTGTCCAGCTCTCACTATCTTGTTCAATTTTGAAAGTAAGTGGAGACATACTGAGAGGGTTTTGAAAAACAAATAAACAAACAAAACCCCAAAATGAAACAAAAAAACGTTTATGGTACATGCACCAAGAGAATAAGCAGGTCCCTGAGGTCTCAAACACTGGAGAGCACCTGGGCCATTCAGCTACTGCCAATGTTTTTACCACCGATGGTGGCTTTTGGGAATACATGGAGTAAGACTGCCAGAGCAATGTTTGAGGTAGTTCTGGAAAGCCATACATGCTTAGGAGCCCAGCTGGAGCCACAGCTCCAAGTGCACTGCCAGACTTCTGAAATCTCAGAGACAAACTTCAAAACCCTGAACACCAAATCTGGGTGGAAAAAGAACAGTGCCGGAGTGGTGAGTTTGTCATTTCCTTGTCACAGATCCCAGACTGTATCTCCATATTGCCTACAGGGCAACGGCATCTGAAGTGTGCCAGGCATCTCTTCCACCATTGATGGTAATGAGGTACTCAGCCCAAGAGCCAACTGCTTTTTTATACAGGAGAATCCTGTGCCTCATCACTCAACTGCCTCCACCCCCTGAAACTGTGGATGCTGGTTTTCCTGACAGCTTAAAGTGACCCATTAACTATTTTTAATGCTTAGTGTAGTTACAAGCACAACGTGTGCTACTTAAATACTTTATTTAGAGACATATATTAGAAAATGTAGGTGTCCTTTGGGTCAGAATTAAGGCTGACATTGCAAAATATAAGCTGACTTTTTACACACAGACAATTTATTAACTAAATATATTGTTAGAGTCCATTTTTCATATATGTATATAAATGTGTGTATATATATACACACTTACTTTCCCTTTTGCACATAGTATTTTGTTAAGTAGAATTAAAAAAAATCATGGCGGTCACTGGATCAAGGGTTAACTAGACCTGCACAGTCTTTCAGCAGTTCAAACTTGGTTCATATCTGCATTCTATGTGTCAGGGCATTTACACAGTCATTCACTGCACAAACTTAATAACAACTTCGCAATATCATGCCAAACACTATTTATTGATTGAATTTGATTTCAGCGTAGGGATATACAAAGGTCTCCTTGCTCAGATCATAGAGTAAAAATTGTACTAACATACTAGACAAAAGACAGCAGCTATGTAGCAAGCATTTTTTTCAGATAAAACCAATAAGCCTGCAAGACCAGCTTGCTTTGCCCTTTTTTTCAGGTCCTGCAAGCAGGTATTACTCTCTCAAACAACCATTTGTCAGCGTAATGCAAATCAAACACAGCATCTGTGACTGTTATCAGCAAGGGAGGCAGAGAAGAAAATCAGTTCCCCAGCCCTTGTATTTGCTGTTCTGATGCTGAAGTCCACAGCTGTGGCAGTTTGAGCTTTCTCTGCATGCCAACACCTTTGCCTGTAAAATAAATCACTGCATACAAATTGCGTGAAATGGTGATGTTTACCTGGAAGGTAACTTGAGCGGTGTAGGTCAATTTATCACACTCAAACAGCCCCCGGGTTGTGTACTGGAACACGGAGAAGGTAATGCTGTCGATGAGGTTCAGCACGCGCACTGCGAGGCTCTCATCTGGAGGTGCCCTCTCGATGGCTTTCTGAAACACGATGCTGAACGCCTAGGTGGGGAGACACAGAAGGGCACCAGTGGTTTCTAGATGTTCTCTGCATGCTCCTGGGTGTCGCCTGAAGTGTTGCAATAATTGAAGCCAACTCAGAGACTGTATCTCTGGGGCCACAAACAAAGCATTCCCATCTGCCCAGCGGTGTGGCCCACCAGCCCCAGGAGGCAGGGGAACACACCTAGAGACCAGACCCGATATCTGCCTTTAGCTGCTTTTTCAGGAACATACAACCAGACAATGATGACATTCCCTGTGACATTGCTCTCTCTTGGGCTTGAGAAAGTAGTGCAGAGACAGGCTGACTGAATTAAGACACAATGGATATAAGAAAAATTTCTCTGACCAAATGTGTTCTCTCACAGGGATTATGAGTGGAAGAAGTTCACTTTCTTTGCAAATGTTGAGCCAAAATATAGTGGCATTCCCAGAGGAAAGCATACCTCCCATTTCACAAATCTTTCAACTTAGAAAAAAACAATTCTCCTAAATAAAAGTCCATGAGTATTTTACTGTCTGGATTCAGCAAAGGACTAGATGAGAAGGGCAGGCAGGGCTTCATCTTGTGGAAGTGGGATTAACCGGTCAGTAAAGTCCCCTCGGGGATGGGTGCATGCATCGAGAATGACGCTCTTATATAAGATATTAAGGATTCTTGTAACAACATTTCTGATCTAAATGAGAAAAGACAAAAAACTTTCAGAGCCGTCCGAAGAAACCCCATTAGCAAATTATCAAATGCAACTGGAAAAAGAAAAAGAAAAAAAAGCCTAAATCTTGATTAGCAATGCAAAGGCTCCGTACAATGGGACCCAGCTAATAGGAAATAACCGGGCCAATACAAATTAATAGCATCAACTGGACGAGGCATGACTGTGTTGGCAGCGTTATTTTTAGGATTCTACAAAGAAAAAATGATGCCTCAATAAGTTAAAGTAACACTGATACCTACTGCATTATTAAATAATTACAGAATGCATTTTCCTGCTTAACATTTCTTTAAATTGTGTTAAAACATGCTGCAGAGTAGCATATAAACCTTGTGTGCTCTAATTTATAATGGGCTTCTGGCTGTGTGGTAAGTATTTTAAAATCATCTCTGTGCATCTTTACACAATGTTTTATGATCTGTCATCAAAATATATTAGATAAAAACATTTCACCCAATAATTTTCTATGTATTTATACACATTGCTAATGCTAACTGGAAAACATAAAACAAACAAAATACAGAAGACGTAGATTAAAGGTGAAACCTCAGAAAGTCCTGTATCTATTATGTATGTGTAAGGAATGAATCTTTCAAAGGGCACCCTTGCACAAAAGATATTCTGTACATCTTCCTGGTAAAATTATTTCAACATATGACTTGTAGATATCAAAAAGAGAAGCTTCTTTGTGGATGTGGCTCAACATATTGTATTGTCTTTTCAATTACTTTTTCCAGGTCACTTGTCAAGGTAAGAAATAATTTGGAAGAAGTTCTAGACTAGGATGCCATCTCATTTAACCCTGCATCCCCCAAAATGCCTTCCTCCTGTGATAAAAAAGGCTTCCATTTATTAAAACATTAAAACTGGAACTCTTTAATAAATACCCCGAAAGGCCCTTGGGTCTCTACTGGCCAGACCTATCGAGACTACTCTGCCAAAGCAAGGGATTGTCTGCACTTTCATTTTTACTGCAGCAGGTCCTTAGAAGCTGCTCAGGCACCAAGGCTTCCCCAGTGTCTTGGGCAGCACATGAACGGCACAGAAAGAGGGGACCCCTGCCTAAGCAGCTTCAAAGATCGAGGGGATGGCTTGAAAGAAACCCCACTTCCTACCAGTCAAGGAACAGAAAACAACTGATCAAGTGATGCCCAAACATGAAGCAAAGACATGAACTATGAATTCACTACTGGTCATATATTTCATTCTAAAGATCTAGCTCCTCCATTGTAGCAAGTGGAGTGTCAGTCTCCTTGCACTTGCAATAAAGAGAAGCACTGGTGTCCTAAAGATAGTCAAGAAACTTGGAAAACATGGCCATGCTCTCATTCCCACAAAAGCTACTGGCTTCCCACTGGGCTCTGCTGCCACATGGCAAGATGGTTCAGCCCCATCACTATGATTAGTAATAATTACATTGAAATCAACCTGTCATTTTGGAAATGGTCTCCAGGTGTTCTGGTGAGAACAGCTCCAGGTGAGAATGTTCTCCAAAGGAGGGACATCATTCCTAGTTCTCCATGTAACATGTCCACGTACTACAGAGCCACATTTGCTATGCAGGGAAGGGTAGTCTATTTAGACAAGACAGAAAAGTAGCAAGGCCTTTGAAGCACAGACCCTTTGGCTATGTCTCTTTTACATTTATTTTAGGAGCACAGGGCAAGAAGTGGTCTCTCTTCCAGCATGGTCCCATTGGGGTGTTCATACTGCCATCATGAGCATGCCTGTAGCTGAAGACTGCCAGCGGCCACACTGCAACACACCCACAAATCCCACCTGGACTTCTAGTCCAAGGACATTTTAGGCTGTAGGCTTGCTTGTCTGTCTGATGGCCACACAACATTGTGAGAAGAGCAGACGTACAGCCCTCCAGAGGACTCCTCCAGGCTGCAGATAAGCGTGTGTGCTGGCCCATACCAAAAGGTGGTGAACGTTCAAGTCATGCACATACCACCTATTCCTTCACACCAACCATACACAGACACTAACCCAAAGTTAGATTTCACACCATGCTCTTGACTACCTGAAAGGCTTTTGTAACTCTGAGGTAGGAAGCATCCAAGCTCCAGAAAGCCCAGCTGCTTGGGACACTTCTTGTTTGTAGAGCTGGAAGTAGGAATGACTTGCCTTTTGTACAGAAGGTGGCAATAAATCCCTGGTGATGTGGTCTCAGTGGGACAGGACTGTAGAGAGTGATGTGATGTTTTAATACTGTGTCATTTGGGAAGTCAGGACTGTTTCAACATCAGGGTCTTGCATAATTGTTAAGGGCTGCAGCAATTCCTGTTAACTGATAAAATACCTGCGCAGGCATTATGACCCTGATGACATCACAGATACAGAACCAATGCAAATATAAAGATTAACTGATGGAGCAAGTGACTCCAAATGCTGTGCAAAATCTCTGTGCATAAATATATAAAATACATAGAAAAAAGTATTTTGTTGGCTCTTTCCCCGTATGATAATTTTTAAAGCCGCTGCTTGTTCTGCCAGGTCAAGGCTGTGAATATGGAACAAAGAACAAATGGCTTGGAAGGTTCTGCTTTGCAAAGAAACTTCCTGGATTTTTAGTAATAAAGGATATTAATGCATCACTAGGTCAGACTGTGTCTTTCCATAAGACTTCAACCCCTTAGAAAGAAATCAAGAAAAAGAAAGAAAAGCTAATTAAGGCTCATCTAACCTGATTGCAATCTGACTACCTGCGGTGGGCTGACTGGCAAATTCAGAGCTGAGTAGGGACCCTGGCCCACACTCAGTATTCAACACAGAGGGACCTTTTCTTCTGGTATTCAGACCATTCCTCACTGGGTCTTTGCAGGTACTGCTGAAACTCTGCTCCTTCCACCGAGGGCAGCGATGAATGCGGTCTGCTCAGCGTTTGCAGCGAGTTTTGGACAAATATTTCCCAATGAGCACTAAACGCTACCACAACACAAGTTAAGAGCAACGTATGTTAAGTAGACATATAAAGAAATAAATTACAGGAAACTTTTCCATAAAACCAAATCAGCAGAATGGTTTAGGTTAGATCACCTTTTTGTCTGGGAGTTCAAATATCCCCAAGAGGCCCAAGACGATGACTTTGAACCTCAGTAAGAGCGAGAAGCAGCGGCGCTGCCTCCCGCAGCCGTGGGCACGGCCCACGGCTCATGGGGACAGTACCTTGAGAGAGAACTGGTACATGGGATGGATGGCATGGAGGTCGTTCATGGTGAAGTACAGCAGAGAGGCCCGTGCGGCGGCAGGTCTGTAGTGCTCTCTGGCCTCATTAATCTTGGTTTCTGTCACCTTAGACTCCTGGACCTGGAAGGAAAACACAGAACAAAATTACTGTGAAAACATCTTTGTGAACCGAGTATGCAGCCCTTGGGAGGGTTGACATCTGCCACAAAGATGTCAGGCCAAGCAGTGGGCAACCCGCAAGCAACCACTGCAGGGACCAGCCTCTGCCCTCCGAACCATGGTGCAGCCAGGCTTGAGCCGCCCGCTCCCAGCATCCCCCTTCCTCTGGCATATCCTCCATTTAACTGCATTTACCACCCTGTTGCCCGATCCTCTGTTTTCCCGAGCCCCCTCCAGACTCCTCACTAGGATCCCTGCTCTTTACTAACTGGAATTGTTTTTCTCATCAATGAGTTTCTCCAGCTAATTGCCCCCCTCCTGTGCAAGTCATTAGTAACACAGGGCTGAACAGACTTAGTGCTGCGCTCAAGGCAGCTTCCCCCAAGGCTGAGAACTGCAAATTTATAATGACTATTTGCTGCCTTTCCTCACCAGCATTTAACGCACCCCTACCTTGCTGGCCAGGTGTCTGCATAGCTGCTGTGATGGACATAGTGAAAATCCTTTTGGCAGATACATCACCCCATTATCGTCTCAGTCCCGTTCATTCTTTCATTCCACTTCAGCAGCATAAAGTAACATCCTCGAGCCTCTCGGGGATTATTTTAGGCTCTGGTTGTGTACAGTCATAAGTGTCTTGCAACACAGCCACATGCTGCCGAGCCAGTGCCGATCCAGCTACCTCAGCAAACCATGCAACGGGGATGTGGCAGAAAAGGGCTCAACACATGTTGTACAAGCCAGCAGGGCATGACAGCCCCCACTGAAACGCACACCACTGGGTCCCCCTCTGCCGTGACCTGAGTTGGTGTGAGCACATCTGGCTGGGACACATCAAACCTTGCCAATGAAGCACAGACTGAGCCTTAACCTGTTGTGTGCAACCAACACACGTTGGGATCTGCGGGATTAGCCTGTTTGCACATCCCCATGAGCAATGATGGACTGTAATATCCGAGTCCCCCAAAGAGCACCTTCAACGTCTACTGCAGAAACAAGCATCCGCGTAGGCCATGAATCACCTGTCTACATCAGATGAGTCCCTCTTCTGGCAGCACCCATGTCTCTCCACTGATTATGAAGGGAGCCCAGCTAACCCCCTAGCTTAGACTTAGGCAACTAACTTTTAGATATCCCATCCCCAAAACAATTAATAAATCTAGTAAAATAAAAGCCAGAGGTGAGGAAGACCATTGCTTTCCATAAACAGAGCAGGGAGGACTTCCATAGGAAGGAAAATGTTGGTCGAACATTTTTCTTTGTGTAGAGAGACCAAGAACGGAGTAGGGGTTGACTTGAGAAGCAGACCTCTAACGGGGCCCTGAGACAGCTTTCCATGTGGGTACCAAACTCATAAAAACCAAGTGGAAACTCCAAAATTCATCCCTGTTGCCACAGAGCTGGCAGGGACCAGCTTTACAACCACAACTTGTTTAGAAATTGAAGCACTTCAAGAACACCTACTTCCAAGAGGAAGATGCCAAGCTTGCCAGGTCAAAACATCCCTTCAACATCCCCTTTAGGGGTTCAAGCAACCCTCCTTAAGGAGCTGAATGCATCTGATGTACTATGAATGGCTAGCAGAAATAATTCCAATTTTTAATGTGGAGGATCACTTAGTTCCTTGGTCACTGGGGCTACAGCGCTGGGAAGTGAGAGGCAGTTCCAGTCTGACTCCAGCACGTGGGTAACTTATCCAGGCAGCATGGGCCAGTGGGCTGGAGAAGGACAAGTGTGGGCTGTGAAGATGGGAGGACTGCGGAGGGAAGCAGTTGAGAACGGCCATACAGGAGTCCTATCGCAATCCTGGCATGACAACCACACTTCTCAAGTTGCCTCAGTGGCAGGGGAAAACCACCGTGCATTTAACCAACCCCGTCTAGCCAGCAAGGTGAACTAGGTAGGTGACAATGCTGACACTGCACAGCTAACACAAACGCTGATTTATACTCTAAGAAATGGAAGGGTATGAAATACCCAAGTTCTTGCAGATTTACTCGAGATTGCAAACTCGACAAATTCCAGTCCCTGGTCAGTACTAAAATCCATCTTAATTGAGGAAGTGTGATGTATTCAGGATTACGCTGGAACAGTTTAAAGCTGCCTTGATACAGTGTGTAAATTTTATTGTCTTTACATCAGGCACTGATGTTTTCTCTTGGTCTTAAATAGGCCATTTAACATACAAAAGCTCCAAAGAACTAAATGGCCTGAAGCTGTCCAGAATGGAGAGCACTTCTATTTATACCACTTTCTATTCTCTACTCAGCAGAAGGGACAGAGGTGGGCAGAATAAAGAATCATAGAATCATAGAATCATTAAGGTTGGAAAAGACCTCTAAGATCATCAAGTCCAACCATCAACTAACACCACCATGACTCCTAAACTAGGCCCTGGAGTGCCACGTCTACACCTTTTTTGAACGCCTCCAGGGATGACGACTCCACCACCTCTCTGGGCAGCCTGTTCCAATGCCTAACCACTCTTTTGGTAAAGAAATTCTTCCTGATGTCCAATCTAAACCTCCCCTGATGCAACTTGAGGCCATTTCCTCTCATCCTATCGCTAGTTTCTTGGGAGAAGAGTCCAACACCCGCTTCACTACAACCTCCCTTCAGGTAGTTGTAGAGAGCGATAAGGTCTCCCCTCAGCCTCCTCTTCTCCAGACTAAACAACCCCAGTTCTCTCAGCCGCTCCTCATAAGACTTGTTTTCTAGTCCCTTCACCAGCCTCGTTGCCCTTCTCTGGACACGCTCCAGCACCTCAGTGTCCTTCTTGTACTGAGGGGCCCAAAACTGAACACAGTACTCGAGGTGCGGCCTCACCAGTGCCGAGTACAGGGGCACGATCACTTCCCTACTCCTGCTGGTCACACTATTCCTGATACAAGCCAGGATGCCGTTGGCCTTCTTGGCCACCTGGGCACACTGCCGGCTCATGTTCAGCCGGCTGTCGACCAGCACCCCCAGGTCCTTTTCTGCCGGGCAGCTCTCCAGCCACTCTTCCCCAAGCCTGTAGCGTTGCATGGGGTTGTTGTGACCCAAGTGCAGGACCCGGCACTTGGCCTTGTTGAACCTCATACAATTGGCCTCGGCCCATCGATCCAGCCTATCCAGATCCCTCTGCAGGGCCTTCCTGCCCTCGAGCAGATCGACACTCCCGCCCAGCTTGGTGTCATCTGCAAACTTGCTGAGGGTGCACTCAATCCCCTCATCCAGATCATTGATGAAAACATTGAACAAAACCGGCCCCAGAACCGAGCCCTGGGGAACGCCGCTCGTGACCGGCCGCCAACTGGATTGAACTCCATTCACCACCACTCTCTGGGCTCAGCCATCCAGCCAGTTTCTTACCCAGCAAAGTGTATGCCCATCCAAGCCGTAAGCTGCCAGCTTCTCCAGAAGAATGCCGTGGGAGACCGTGTCAAAGGCCTTACTAAAGTCCAGGTAGACAGGTAGAAGTTACATTCCACCCAGAAATCCTTAAAGATAACATCACACACATGCTTTTCTCTAGGCTATCACTGTCTTTGTACCTTCTCTTCAATTTCTGCAGCTGTCTGTTTAGTGACCTCCAAGTTCTCCACCAACGCTGTGTCTCCCAGGAAGTTCCCAGATGCTGATGACAGCCGAGAGAGCAAGTTGTCTTCTAACGTTTTCAAGGTGATTTTGAATCCATTCTGTTGCTTTGTGAGATCAGACTGCAAATAATAAATTCAGAAAGCTTTAGCCACAAAACACGTGGTAAAGTAAGGATTAGCCACCTTCACATGGGAACAGGCTTCTAACTGACAATTGCCATAGTCCAATATTGCTTACTCCTGCTCTCTGTGACTCCTGGGCATGGGCAGAGCTCTGGGGATCACTCCATATCGAACAATTCACCAACTCAGAGAAACCTTGAACAGCACAGAAAGCACCAGGAGAACTGAGCCCTTTCACTAGGAATGTATTAAAATGCTAGAAATGAATCAGGAGGAAAAGACCTTCATCCCCCATCTCAAACATACAACCTGCATCTCTGTCTTAGAAGTATCTGTTTATTGGGCTCATGTCAGCCCGGAGAGTCCCTGCTGCTTCTCACCCCTCCTGGTGAACCTCTGCACTCACCACTTCACACCAACACCAGTCACACCAGCAATGAGGACCACGGGGTTAAAACCCGATGGCAAAACCAACAGCAAGGTCACTTGGGTCCAGAGACGAGCACAATGCATCTCAGGCTCAGAACTGAGAGCAAAGTCACAGCCTCACTTGATTGCCGCTCCTGTTTGTATTCTGGCCTCAAGATCTCACCGGGACCAGTGGCTTACTGTGCTAGAAGCTGTACATGCAAAGAGAAAGTCCCCACGCCAAAAGATTTGCAAACACAGCACAAAGACGGCCAAGCAGATACGGACCAGTAACAACCATCTTGCCTCAAGGGCAGATCTTCTGAATCATAGTGCAAATTCTTCCAATTTCTGTGAAGTGCCCCCTCCATTCTCCCCAGACACTTGTTCCATTTCCCTCTCTTCTGCAGTCATTAACGCTGTTCATGGTGGAAACAAAGACTCTCATCTGGCTCCTTTTTGAACTGATCCTCCAGAATAGGCTTTCTCCCATGAAAAGTGATTGCCCTATTCTATGTGTTTGCTCGGGGAAGTGGCATCTTTCCTGGATTTCAGGTATATTACGTTATTCCACTATATGGTCCTATTGTGAATGCCTATTTTTAGCGTTATCGCAGAAAACATCCTGTGGGAAAGCTGTGCATCTGACTTGGATGCTGCTATTTATCGAACATATATAAAATTATACATGTTCCTTTTCCAGGTTAAGTATAGGTGGCCCATCCACCTTGGTAAAGACCGGTGATTACTGTTGTTGGCAGCATAGGTGACACTTCATAGGTACAAGCCTGGTGACTATTCTGTACATAAATGAAGTCAATCGCTAACACCCTGGTACGTAAAACACTACTGTGTGACACACAGTTTTAAATCCTCAGACTCTATTTAAGTGACACAACCAAGAAATTCAAGTAACTTGCAAAAGAGTGTTTTATAGCCCTGCAAAAAATAGCCAGCTCCATGAAGCAACGGATGTGGTGCACGTGGAATTGAGACGAGTTCTGGGCCACGGCAACCGGCACATGACAGACTGTGTCATAAGCCAAGTGATTTAATGCTCCAAAGACAGTTTTTGGAAAACACGCCACACCTTCCGACCACCTACAGGGTCTGGAAGAGCCCCAGAAATGGGAAGTGTGACCCTATGTCTCTTCCAATCCCACAACACATAAGGGAGCCAGCAGTATTTGCGCTGTTGTCAGAGATTTTCAAACAGATTAACTCTTTCACTAATAAGTCTTTCAATATTTGGGCTGAAATTTCACATCCTTGCTGCACGCACACTCATTCCATGTTAATGTCAACCCAAGTATTCAGCAGAGTATGCACTGAAGCATGCCTTTTATTGGTATTTCAGCTATAAATGGCTGGTTTTAAAGGCCTGTTCTGTAGGCATTACACATAGAAGTTTGCCCATGGTGGTAAATATTTTACAAGTCTTGAAACAGAAAACTAACATGGCTAATTTTGTGCGTTCCTGTCATTCAGGCATAGCATGCCTTGAAAAATGACATTTTGCAAGCTATTATTCCAGACCATGCACTGTAAACCCTAGAGTTATTAATGAGGATGTGTGTGATTTTTGCTCCAATAGCTTGTAATCACCACGCAATTTCTGAAACGCACCCTCAGAAGTGCATACAATGCTGTATTCCCCACAACAGCCTGCATCTGTTGCAGCTTTATCATGCTATTGTTTTCCGCAGTAGCAAGGTCATCATTTCTTATTTCTGCAGTGGAGCTCATTATCTGTAATTTCACAGTTGATATATAACAGCGCTACTTCTGGGAAACAGGTTACTCTGAGAGCCTTCAAAATTTTGTTCCATGAAATTTAAAAAAAAAAAAAAAAAAAAAAAACCACGTTCACCAGAGCTACAGACCAGTTTGGCAGAATTCACTACCAACCCCTTCCTAGCTCGGCCACAGTAGCCACCTTCCTCTCCTTGTCCTTTCTGTTGGTTTTATTGTATTATTTTAACATCATGAAACAGAGGAAAAAAAAAAAAAAAATCCCTGTATTTTCAGTCCACTCCCGCAGAGCACCTTACTTCCTGAAGAAGAACCTCAACACTGTCCATCACAGCCTAAATGTGCAGGGACTTTCACACACACTTTACCTACTGAATCAGCAAGGCAGAACTCTAACTCATGGCTTATCCACCTAGAGCTTGGGACGCAGCTGCCAAAATATTCTTCCTAAGGCTGTTCTCAGCACTAAGCAGACAATGAATTTGTGGCAAATGCCATTTGAGACATTTCAGTCCAAACAGCGAAGTCTGGTGAAGGTGGGAGATCTTGAAACCAGCCCTGTAAGACTACGCGGACCACAGGCAGCGCCACCAGCACATGGACCACAGTCATCCTTGCAAAAGGAAATTGCAAATGAGGCTAGTGAAAGGCCAGAGGGTTTGTACTGCCTTGAGAGGGAAGGTCTCAGGACTCGGTGTGGCTTGCCTTGGCCTAAACTGGTTTCAGCTTCTCTTAGCTGTGACTATCTCACAGCCAGGTCACTACTGCCTTAACCTGTTTCAGCCCAGCTTTAATTTAGAGTCAGAGCAAGTAGTTGTTCTGGACAGATTGATCTGTCTCTAGAGCCAAAATATGGTAGAGTACAAATGTGGTCTCAGACTCTGAACACCCACTGTAACAGGAGTGCAATCCTGTGAATCAGGTAAAGATAGCTTCAAAGATAAGGAACAGAAAGACCGAATAATTGGGAATCAATGAAGAAAAAGATGATGGAAACAGACTGTGTTGAGAAAACACTTAAAAAATGTTAGTGTTATCGTAATTGGATTAATAATAGCTGTTTGATTAATTTTGGTTAAATTATTAACAATAAATTCTGGGCTCCACATATAAAGCGTGCTCCACCTTTGCCCTTAACAAGATTTTGAGCTCAGTAACTATTGTGCAGTACTGTAGCAGTCACCTCCATCTGCCCACGAGCCAGAGCCCTAAACCTTCCCCAGACACCAAACCCCTGTCCCTTTTGTCCCAGGGTAGAGAGGATGGATTAAAACATCTGGCCTCTCCTTTGGGGACTCCAAAGATTCAAATCTGTGTCATCAAGGAGCTCCCCCCAGCTATCAGACAGCAGCCCTAGTGGCTTTTTTCACATCAGTAAATAGACTAGGGGCAGAAGAAGGTACTGAACCCCTGGCCAGCAGTCATCCGCAGAGGTCAGTGCGCTTGCAGCCATTGCCAGCCCCCCTCGCCATGCCTAAGGAGACAAGTCTCTGTTTTTATCCCAGCAGGGAAGACTTTTTTTTTTTGACTGACTGCTCCCCATCCAGCAGAACATCTTGAATACCAGGCTGGTTTTCTCCTCCCTCGCATCTGCTGGGGCAGCAGGACTGTAGCAGGAGGGAAGAAGATGAGAGGGAGAGGAGAGATAGTGGGCGCTGGTATTATACCAGCGTGGTGATATAGAGAAAAAGGTCTTAAATTTTCTTAAAGAAAAGAAAATTACATCCCACACCAATCTGTATCTGCTCAGTGCTTTCTGAAGTGAGACAACAGCCCCATATCCCCCCCAGCCGGGGGCATAGCTGGCACCCGGGGACACACTTCCCTGGTCCTGTGCTCAACCTCCTTCTTCCACAACACGCACGCCCTGAAGAAGCAGGGACTTCAAAAGATGTGATCCCTAATTCACGTCATTCTCACTGTTTTCTAATACACAGTTCTTTTACAGCATGGGAGGGAAGTGCTGCCGATTTTGAGTTACTAATTTTCAGAGCCTAACTGTGAATTTGTTGACCACACATGATACAGAATTTGTCTTTCTTATTGTGACAGCAACCATCAACAGTGATGCTGAGGAGGCTAAGAGGAACGATCCTTAACATAACAGCAGTTAATGACACCACTATGCCAATCGTGGTCACCCCCTCAACCCCCTCCAGTGCAAATCAGCAAAGGAAAGCGGCTGTTTGTAGCATTTGCAACCCAGTGCTGAGCGTGTGCGAGGGGTGCCTGATCAAGAGGCTTTGGGTCTCTCACGGTCCCAGAGAGACAGCCATGGCTTACGCATTAAATCCATTCATTACGCATTTTTGATGCCATCTTTTGGCTCGTTAGCACATGAGCCTGGTTAAAACTAGATGCATCATTAAGGCTGCACAGCTAACGTACTTTAGAGCCTCATTAAATGAAAAGATTATTACAAAACTGGCCTGGCCTGACTGAACATGTGCAGTAAATTTATTCCCACTCTCAGTAAATATTTAGTATTATACATATTCGTTACATTGTTAAATGTGCCATCAGAACAAAGGATTTTCTTTAAAAAATTATCTTGAAACTGAAGCTGTACTTATTGAGAGAGAGAGAGAGAACATTTTGGCCTGTTACAAACAAGTGGGAGGAAGAACCCGAACAGAAAAATTTCATTACGAGCCTCACAATATTTACAGTGGGAATCCTTTACCATAAATGCCTAAAATTAATTGAGATTAAACCTACCTCCAAAATTAAATCTGTGAAGTCCAGAAAAACCTGATACAATGAGAATCTCAGTATCCATTTCCAAGAGGAGTAGGAAAAGAAAGAGATCCCTACCCAAATTTTTGGACAAAAAACTTGAAATTGCAGTTCAAGTGTTCCCAAAATACCAAGAAAACAAAAGACTGAAGAAAAAAATTCCTCAATGTTTGTCATTCAAGGGAAATCTCCTGATTTTACGATGAGCTTGGCAATCTCTGTCACCTTGCACATGAAATGCTATTTTTTAAATTACAATAATAATTATTTATTATTATTATTATTATTAATGTTATTGTTGTTATTTATATTTGCTCCCAGTGTAAACTCCCAGCTACTGACCTTAAGCTCTTCCAAGTCAGGCCTCTCCATGTTGACCACCGCCGCGAGCAGCTGGTCCTCCAAGCCGTCTCGCGTGACGGTGAAGTTGATGAGGGTGCACTGTGCCTGCAGCTCGGGTTGGAAATGGGGGTTTGCCAGCTTTGTGTGGAGGATGAGACGGAAAGCAGGGTTGAATTCACACTCCTTGTCCCCGATCTTAATGTACCTGAAATCAGAGCAAAAGGAGCATGAGCACACGTCTCGTCCAGAACATTGCACCCAAAGACAAACGGTGCTGTCAGTCAATGGCATCTACCAGCATGGGACTTTGCACTCTTCACACAGAAATCACTGTAAAAGCAAAAAGTATTTAAAATAGGACACCCCTGAATCCCTTCTGATTTAGGATAAAACCCCCAGACAGTTGCCCCTGAATTTTGGATCCTGTTTGAGAAGGCTCACAGTTTCCAGCAGCAGGATGGCCAGTTCAACCACGAACCCTCCTTGCTTTTTACAGAGGCTGTATTCTACCTAAAGTTGGAGTTACATGGAGGAAGAGCCTCTCAGCGTTGAGATTTTAATTAGCCACAGCTAAAATTGTCTCATCTGTTGGCTTAGATCAGGCCAACTCTGTGGTCGCAGCGAGCTTGAGCAGCGAAGCCAGATTAGGAGAGCAGCTGGTTGCCATTCCTGGGACATAACATCACTCAGGAACACCCAGCCTTCTCCTGTTCTGCATTTCTGACATCAAGTCTAAAACTTACGGAGACCCCAGGAATCAACATACTCTGAACCCAAGTTTAACAAAGCCCATGAGAACCAGAGGAAAAGAGAAACTGGAAATGCTTTCAGGGATGCAGTTGGACTGTTAAGGGAACAGTGGTGTTACCACCGGAATTTCAATACACTTCCCAGGCAAACATCAGCTCACTAGGTGTCCTCTTGGCCACCTCGATTGCTTTTACAGCTGTGAAACTGAGGCAGAGGGAAATCACACAGTAGACGCAGCTCACAGCAGCACCCAGAAGTAGTGCTGAGAGCCTTGACTTCAAAAAACCTTCTCGATCTGGGACTACCAGCATCTATCTGTGGAGTCTGGGCTCATGTCCTGGAAAACATGAAACCCACAGACTTTATATTTGATTTATGACTTATTTTCCCTTTCTTAGGAAACACATGATCTCAGAGGGAGTTTTGAGAGTGGAGACATACAGTCCCAAAAGGGGATGACTGAGTTTTTCACTGTAGGGGGGCTCAGGTGTCCCACCTCCTCTGCTGTACCCCCATCTCCGCTTTCAAACATTTCAATCCCCTTCACTGGTTCCGTCATTCCCTCTGAAATGATGCTTCCCTCCATTCTGCAGCTGAACCCGTAACCAACCACCCTTCTCATGATGTTTTCCCCTGCAAACTTTCCAGACAGCTTGCCTTTCCCAGCAGTTTACATCATCCTAGGATATTTTAGATAAGTAAGGAAATGATCCTCAAAGAACTTAAGGAATGTGAAAGGCAAAGCTTAACAGGCTTTTTGTTATTTACTGCACAAAGCCAAGAGCAAGACTGCACCGCAAGGCACTGCAGCAGGCACAGAGGTCAGCCCATGCCGGCTCCTGCGAGCAGCAAAGCTGCTGGCGGCAGAGACTTTTAAAAGCCCGAATGACATGCATCCTTCTAAAGGCAGACGACTCCACTATGCGAAAGCCAGTGAAACAACATCAAAAGAATCCCTGAATCAAAGTTCAGCTCTGAGCACGAGGTTTTATTTGTTGCCATTATTTGAGCATGCACGAAAAATGTGCTTATTTTACTTTACATACAGAAAGAAGGAAAAAGTGAACTCCTTTGCGGCCCTTCTCACTGACCTCCTCTCGGCTGGAGGGTGACCAGCAGCCGCCATGAAGAACTTGACCTCTTTAAGAAACACTTCTATATTCTTCATGTTTAAACCTGTAGCTGTATTCCTAAGCAGTGCACAGTGTCTGCTAAAATTCAAGGTTACTTTTTCTTCACAACAGCAATAGCTGTTTTGGTAATAACTCAGTGTCAGAATAGCCAATTACAGACACCAAGGTCACTATACAAAAGGAGAATTTCAGGTCTCTCTTTTACATGAGGTTTGAATGACACTGTCCAACAGAATGAAAAACCTAGGTTTATTTCAAAGCCATCCTATGACTGAATTACCTGTGATTGCCTGATTTAAAATGCCCTCACTTCTGAAGGCAGGATGTTAGTGCTGCTGTATACAAACACCCACAATTTGAGGTCAGGAGCAAAAGCACAACAGCACTAAGAACCCATTCGCACATGCCATTAAGCCTCCCCGAAGCTCACCTTCCTTTCTTGATTGTTTCTCGCCCCAGTAATGGCCCCAAAACTGGATCCACGGATTCCTCCAGGTTTTCAATCAAAACCAGTTCTCCTGCAGCCAGGGCTCGTTCCATCATGTCCAAATACCTGTGGGAAACAGCACTGGTACCCACTGCAGCAAGGCTGGATGCAATGCTCTGCAGCAAGGAGGATGCGAGGGGGACAGAGGGGTGCTCCACACTGCGACGGCAGCTACGTACACATGCCAGCAGTTGCGAGAGAGAAAGAGGGGTAAGATGGTGCAGAAAGTGGCACTGGCAGAGTCTTGGCTGTCCAACAAAGAGAATCAGGTCTCAGACCTCCCAAGGGCAAACAATAATAACTGTGTCTTCTTTGCTGAGAAAACAACATCAGCATCAGTGAACAAAGATGGGACAGCTTGCAGTTATTTTTAGCAAATACTTTGTTTCCCCCAGAACCCACTGGTACAGTTAATCTTTCATAAAAGCAAGGACGAAGAGCATGTTTCAGCTCCATTTTGCCCTGTGTTTAGGGTCACGTTTAGGACAGCTTCTTCCCTCACAAGGGAATTGGACCCTCTTGCCCAGTGCCTAACTGTGAAATGGGGATGCTCTGCATTGGCGTGCTTTGTATCGGGGAGGACAGGGTCAAGTGCTTGTGCTCTCTCTTTCAGGGCTGCTCTGCAATCCACACAACTTCCTTCTCTGCAAAGAGGAGAGAAGAGCCCTGGTCAGGCGGTGAGGATGCTCTGGGAGCTGTCACACCATCACTGTTGCACTGAATCACTCCAACTACCTCCACTGGCTAAAATTCAGGGTCCTCGCCTAAGCTAGAGAGTTTGGGACCTCAAGAGGTGATAGAAAGATCTAAGACAAGAAGTTCAGAGTGACCTTTAGGCCCGATCTTTAAAGGAATATGTTGACACAACGCAAACCCCATCCTTGATCAGCAGCCCCCATTTTTCTGAGTCCAGAAATATTTTATACAAAGAAACAGTCAGAGAGAACGACAGCAGCTGACCCAAAGCTGCTCAAATGGCCCTTTCCTGAAGGAGACAGGGCTGTGGGTTTAAACCTCTTAAAGCTGTTGAAAGCAAAGAAGCACCATTTCCCAGATGGGGAAAATTATTTACTGTAATGGGGCAGTGAATGATGCTTTTAGCCAACGGCCCTGAGACATCACAGCAACACACTAAACTCCCCTCTTAGGTACCTGCCAGCCTGGTGTGTGGCCGGGGAGGAGGGGAAAAAGAGTAGCTGTGTTTGCACAGCAAGCTGTAATGGCAGCGTGTGAATGTTATTCATTCACATAATGTCAATGTTATTCAGTGTGTGAGGGTCTATTCCTCTTGTTCCGTCCTGGAGGTTTGTATTCAGGTGCCTCCTCTGGGATCCTTACTTTTCCACAGACTGCTATGAATAACTGCAAGGCATGGTGACCAGGTTGGCCAGGAAACAGAAATTTGCTCTAATAAAAAATGAGGTGTATTTTCATTCCACACAAGATCAAATCTAATAACTTCTTGTTATTTTCTATATGGAAAGCAGAGGAGGCACCAGCAAAACAACCTGGGCAACCCCAAGACATCTCCAAATCTGCATGAATTTGCAAGCACCAGGCTTGGGTCACTCTCTCCTGTTGCCAATGCTTTGCTCTAAATTAAAAAAAAAATAATCTCAGCGCTCATACCCAAGCAGGGATTTGACTCTGGGTCTGCTCCATCCCAGCTGGCACTCCTCACTAGTGGGCAGAAATAGGTGCAAACTGAGATAGCAGAAGGCCGGTCTGTGCGCTGACCGGAGATAAGAGCCAGGAGTGGAAAAGCCTTCCCATAAAAGATTTAGCCAGATCAATGCAGGGGTGCTGCAATGAGAACATCCTAGCTGGTGCCAGCATGGGAGCAGAGTTAGCCCAGCTGGTCTTCAGGGCATGGTGACCCTCATGGAAGCTTCTACCCTCCGTGCCCAGGCCCTCTCTCCTCTCCCAAGATGTAGGAAGCCCTACTCACCCTCCTGGGTGAAACTGAGTCAGGACACCACACATAAGACGAGCCCGATGGAGGATGCCATAGTCCCACGCGTAGCTCAGCCTCCAGCACATAGCTCTCTCCATTCTCTGTTTCAGAGGAGTTTCTATGGTAACTGAGCCAAGCACTAAACAGACCCTCTATTTAATGAGAAATCTCTATCATTTTGGTAATGAATAAGCAGCTAATGCGCAAATACATTTGAGGGTTTTCCAATATAATCGGCTCAGATGGTCGCAGTTAAATATACGCTGTTCATCAAATACGACAGGCAGATAACCATTAAAAGGTATTATTATGTGATAAGGCTGATGTTTACCCCTTCTGCCCAATTCGGATCACTCGGAGGTCTTCGCCGTACTTTGTTTTGATCCATTTGATACCCTGCAGCTGGGGATCCACCATGAGGGGCCAGCGCTCACAGCTGGTGAGGATGGTGGCATTTTCAGTGGACATCCGATCAGCTGGCAGGCCCTCGTTCTGCCAAGCCGCTACATCGGCATCATCTGTCAGCATGGTCAGAGGATCGAGGGATGGAGTTACAGGGATTGGCACCTGGGAGAAAAGGAGAAATGCTTCCTAGCGTGCCGGCAAAAAGCAGCGAGTGCAACTTGCAACATACTCCAGAGATGAGCAAGGAAAATATTGCAAGAGAAGTTAGCTTAATTAAAACCTGATAAGTCATATTTATCAGTGGCTTCCCATTCTACAGGATAGTTTTGATTAGTATTAAGTGTTTCCCAACCCTGTTGTGAATGAACGCAAATTATGCAAGCAACCCAAAGATTTTTGCCTGCAGAGCACTACCCAAAGGGCCACAGCCCAGCCAAACAGGCTCAGATCACACTCCGTCATGTACGAGCTCTCTGAGACAGCTTGGAAGAATATAATTAACGCCCTTGTAAGCCTGCTGTTGTGTTGCAAAACAGCATTAGCAGTTCCAGAAACACTTCTCTGACATGGGAGGCCATTTCTGTGTGCGACAACCAGAAAGGTATCTGTGCCAGTTATCTGAGCTGAATGGGCCTTTAATTTTCCATTAGAAAACCAGACACTTCCTTGAAATTTCTAAGCACAGTCAGGTAATTTTTGGAACAATATTGCCTTTCTTAACTAAATTTTTGGCTTAGTATTAAGAAATGCAGAATGAAGTTTTTCCTCTCTCAACCTAAGGAACTTGCTGATTTTCTCAGTTTTTTGATTTGGGCATCACCATCCCGTTGTGACCTTATTTAAAAGCTTCTTGGCATTTCATCAGGATTTATAACATCCAGTTATGGTACTGATGTGCAAAAGCTCAGTCCTGCAGGAGACAAAGTACTTGCATTTACTGATGTATGAGAGGACCTATTAAAAATTAGTGAAATATTAAACAAGTTTGAAGCACGATGGTCTCCATCTGGTCCAAACAGCAAGACATGGGTAAAACCAGCTGAGAGGCATGGCCAGAATGAACAGAGCTTGTATCCAGCATGAAGAACCATCTGGAGTTTTTCAAAGCCTACTAGAGAGCTGGCAGTGAGCTCTGCCTGCTCCAAGCAATTCCTTCTCCATACTACCTCGCTCCTTCTAGGCCACCCCTGACGCCTGGTTAAACCAGCACAGCATTGGTACTGGGCTCCATGTTTGGGCTGCTGCATCAGGGATTTTCCTCCCTACAGGGAGGAATCGGGTCACTTGCATGGAGCAAGGACACCACAACGTCTTCCCCAGAGAGGAGTAAATCAAGTGTGGCTATGTCCTGCTCCTCCTCCTATGTCCAAGTCGGTGGGGACACAAGGATGCTCCTCATTTGGAGGATCCCCTCACTTGGGGGGGTCCCCTGTGGACAACAGAATTTATGCCCATGTTAATTCCAGTAACAATGGCTTTTCAGAAAAACCAGGGCTTACTTTTAGCTGGTGCAAATACGGCTTCCAGATTCCCTCCAGGAGGTCTTGACGGTATTTCTTGGTGAAGTAGCCCAGGTAGGAGATGAAGGCCGTAATCAGCAAGACATCTCCACACAAGGTGCTCTGTTGCTGTTTGAAGTCCTTCACAGCTTCAGCCCATCTCACGTTCTCAGAGGCGAGTCCCCCAACCTACAATTTCCCAAGTCAAATTGATCATTACAGTGATTCTTTAAGCAATACCTCAGGATCTGGCCATGTCCATACCTTGTTCCTGACATGAATTGTCATTTGCTGAAGTTTAAAACCTGAGGATGGGAAATATTCAACGGTTACTTTGCTAACCCCTCCGTCCCATTCAGTGAATGGGTCCTGCAGTCAAATCTCAGCTGTCTGCTCCACAACTCCTCTAAAATGATCCATCACTTCCCCAGCAGGAATTCACATCAAGATATCTGCATAAGGATTTCTGAGGCGCCCATCAGCTGTTAATTGCTTTGATGCCACAGAGTCACACCTAGTTACACCCTCTCTCACACAGAGCACTCCTCTCCAACAGCCACAACCTTCAGCTACTTCACATCATTTATTATTACCCCAGGTAGATGGGATTTTGATCACACTCCCCTTGGGTCTACATTTTTCTTTCCCTTAAGGCTCAGTCCAGACAACACTTCTTCGTGGACATTTTTCATGAGCATCCAATGCACAAACAGTCCAACTCGGGGCTTATCGGCTTCGAAGAGGGTACAGCATCTCCTTCTAAAATAAGATATCTCTACATGCACAAAAAACTTATTTGACCATTGGTACTTTTTGGGGTACCATTGGTCCCTCATTCCTGAAGTCTTGTGATTACAAGAGATACCCTGACACCCTCACCCCCACTTTTTTTTAAAGGAGAAAACTTTAGCTCTGTTAACTGAGAAACACAGCTTGGAAATATGAATGGCATGCATCCTTCAGGTTCACAAGCCAGAAAAACCCAAACCAATTTTAAAGTTGGCCTCATGGTTTTGAGATTGAGAATGCCAAACCTTATGGTCAAATTCACATCACTCTCCTGTTGTCAAGGTGCTCTGGAAACGTCCATGGAACGTACAGATCCCCTCTACTCGCAGGCCTCTGTTACCGGGGCCAACCAGCACTTTCTATTTTTCTTCTTCTGTATACAGTCCACATGAGCTTACAGTTATTTCTCATATTTCTCAGTTTTATTAAAAATTCCTCTACATCCTTCTCTCTTGCAAACCTCCCCAAATAAGGGGTGCTGCAAGTGTGGCTAATATGACACTCTCTCCTTGTTCCAGGTCACTGTGAAATGTTAAATAGGACCAGCCCTAACACAAATCCCTACGATAAGCCTTATGAACACCTTGGATCACTCATTCCCTAAACTGGGCTATTTTGCCACCTTAAACTGATATGCAGAACATAGGTCCCCAGGATGGGAAGGCAGCACCTTCAGATCCTCACTGAATTCCACCATCACACATTCCAACTTGACCACGTCCTATTTCTAGCAGAATCTTGCTACCTTCTGAGGGTTAGGAGCCACCTTCTCATTTCCAACGCAAATTTACTCCTGGCCAGTTTATGCCATCAGTTCTCATGCAGACACTGTCCTCCAGCTCAAACAGCCCTCCTTTCACCCTCATGGGCACCTCCAGATGCTTTTATAAAGAGCCAGTATTTTCTAGGGAACGTGCTCTGCTTGGCTAGGCAAAAGAAGTTGATCCAGTTCCCCTCGGAAATCCACAAACACAGGAGCAGCTCTACCAGGCCAGACCCAAGGCCCACCTCCTTCGGCATCTTGTCTGCCGACAGCAGCCCTTAGCTGATGACTTGGGAAGACTATGCAAATGAACACCTCGTTATAGTTCCTGACATAATCTGCCAGCTTCCCACAGCTAGAGGTTTAAGCACCTTCTAAAACAGAGCTTATATCTTTGTGCTTAATAGCCACTGATGGTTTTTTTTCCTTCATGACTGAGTCTAAGCTGCCGTGGATACCAACCAACCTTTGGCATCTACAGCATCCTGCGGTCAGGAGATACACAGTTTAGCTATGCTTTCTTTAAAAAAAGTACAACCTTTGATGTGCTGCCTGACCTTTTCGATTGCTAAAACCTGTTGGCACAGTGGAAAAACAGCGAACAATCCCGCTCCTGTCACCTTCTCCACACCACTCATGATTTCGAGCCCTTGATACCCTCTCTGCTGTCTCCTTTTGAGGTTGAAGAGCTTTAGTCTATTCAATAATGCCTCAGACAGAAGAAGCCTTTTGATTGTCCTTGCAATCTTTATCTTTACCAAATGATGTAACCGTTATTATC
This sequence comes from Fregata magnificens, assembly GCA_013389945.1. Taxonomy (NCBI): domain Eukaryota; kingdom Metazoa; phylum Chordata; class Aves; order Suliformes; family Fregatidae; genus Fregata; species Fregata magnificens. Next base: position 73,375 of record WAAD01021026.1, on the reverse strand, counting down.
CGGTTTCTTTTTATTGTTACCTTCTCTGCACCATTTCCCATTCTACTACATCCTTTGAGGTACAGCAGAGGGGGCGGAGGTACAGCTGCACATTCAAGATTTATTTAGAATGTATTTATATAGTGAGAATGTGATTTTTCTCTGGTTTTTTCTCTCTTCTTTTCCTAATAAACGCTAACATTCCATTTCGGCTTGGGTTTTCAGTTTGCTGAGGGTTTTTTTGCCTCTGGGAGCACAGAGCTAACATACTCACAGAACTCTTCACTCCATCATTTCATTCCTGAGTGATAATAACTACCTCAGCATCACTTACAGGGCATGTAAAGTAAAAACTAATTTTTCCAATATACATTACTTTACATTTATCTACCCTGCATTTCCTACCTCCATCACTTGGTATCATTTTTACAATTCTTTATAGACAGTCTCCATCATTACTGTATTCCTATTACTGAGAAACTGTGCAACCTGCTTACACACCATCTCAGCCAGATTGTTTATGATTATTCTGATGAACAAAAGAACTAACAGACACCTACAATAATACCTCTGATGGCCTTTCTGCCTTGACCAATCTGCCCCTTTGAATCAGTGAAAACTGCCTTCTGGGCAGTCTGACTCCTTCCAGGAGCAGAAAGCAAGGCCACAGATGTTTCTTTGCCCCATTCAGCCTCAGAGCTGTCCCTAAACCTGTTTCAGCTCCGTTACTCTTTCATGAACGTGAACCACTGTCCTACTCACAAAGCTGCAGAGATTTCCCCAGTGTCTTTTGCTGATCTCAGCGTGTGCTGATATTCCCTTAGCCTTCCTAGAAAGCCTACTCTTGACGTGATTAGGACCACATCTGCCTTTCTTAGGGCTACACGACATGTAGGGCAAAGCCTGAACAAACAGATTCAAGTGGTTCTCACTGGTTGCTGGCAATATGGTCCCAGTTTAGGAACAAACAACGTCATAAATCCATAGTTACATGTCTGCATGTTGTATTACTGAATTTCATCCCATTCCCGTGGTTCCCATCCCCAGACCATCCAGTTATTTCAACTACAGTCATGCTTCCTCTTTATCTGTGGGAATTCCTATTTCTATGTTCTCAGTCTTATAGGTCTGTCTTATCATGTATACCCACATTCATTAAAGTGGAGCACATGAAGGCTGGAAAATATCAGGGATCAGGCAGCATGGGATATACCTGCCCTGTTCCTCCTCTGTTCTGGACATTCGCTGGAGTCCAGCTGAAGCTGGGCAGACCCTGGCCTCAACCTGCATATCTGTTCTTACATAATCCTACTTGTTGAAAAAGCAGCAAAGCACTGCTTTTAAGTTATTGGTTATTTTTGAAGATCATACCTAAATTATCCTTAATCTCAACTCCAGGAACAGTGCATAGAAGTCCACTTCCTCCATCTTTCCTTTGTAGCTTTTACAGATGAAGTACCTGCAGGTCTTTCCTCCAGCCTCCTTGAGGTCAATCCTCATACTACTCCCATTGCCTCTAAGACCAAGAAGTCTTTATTGATCTGATTTTCCTAATACTTGTAGACTCTCTACATACTCCTAATTAATTTCTTGAGGTGATTTTTTTTTAATCCACTTAGGTCCTGGGAGTCTTTTCTTCTCCTTTGCTTGGGTGACACACTATTGCCAGTTTTAGTATCTTAAAGAAATCCCAGGTGTCTTCCACCTCAGATCCTACAAGTCATTGAAATTCTTTTTATTTTGCAAGCAGCAAGTTAAAAGCCATCTCATTTGATTACCTTTAGCTGTTTGATAATGAGGGATAGTGAACAATCATTCCCTATTCACCTTCTGCATACTGTTCATGATTTTATAGGCTTCTGTCACGTCTATCCCTATACCGTCTCTTTTCCAAAATGAAGAGTCCCATCTATTTCCTCTCGTCACATATGGAAGCTGTTGCATATGTCTTTGTACCTTTCCTAGGTCGCCTACAGCCTTCTGAGACGGGGTAACCCGACTGCGTTCAGCATGCAAGACGTAGGCACACCACAAATCTGGAATGATACAATGATTGTTTAACTTCTGCTTCCTGATTTTTTCCTACGCATTTGTAATATTCAATTTGCCTTTCTTCCTCCAGTCGAGTACCACCCTGCTGTTTCTGAGAACTCTCCGCAACAACTCCAAGAGCTCTTCTGTGAGTGATAATAGTGCAATTAGGACCTATCAATGTAAATGCATGATTACAGTTCGTTTTCCCTGCATGCATTATTTTGCATTTGTCATCACTAAATTTCATCTGCCACATTAGCACATATCCACTCACAAATACCACCCACCAGCCATCCTCCCTTTTGTGGTGCACAGATCCCTAGACATTCCTTGGTCCCTGTCCCTTGGATCCTGAAGCATCTTCCCCAGGCCATCTAAAGTTCACAAGATGCCAAACTAAAATTAAGGCACTGTAAAAGTTCAGCTTGCCTTCATCCCCCTGTTTCGTTTTTCAATCCAAAGCAACACCATCTGTGTTTAGTCAGGTGTATTCTTCATACAGCCTCAAATATGTTTATTTCAAAGTCTGGGAACTTATTTCTGCCCACAGTCACATAGGTGACACATCTTGGATGCCAAATAAATTGCACAAGAGTAAGGGTTGTCAGGATCTATTCCTAGATCAAAGCCAGAGACAACACAGGAGACGGTGTGCATTGCACAACAGTAAGTTGAGATGCAAGTAGTTCCTTGCATACACTACAAAAGTGATCCAGTTTTGACAGCTGTAGTAGCAAGCTGTGCTCTCTAACCAGGCCTTTAAAAACAGCTAGTGGAACTGGCACCGACATAACTTGTTCTTGTCTGCATTTACAGCTGACACTGTTCAGTGCTCCCTCAGCTATGATGTCTGCCAGCAGCTCCTCGCAGCAGCAGCTCTGTCCTGCAACCAGGCAAGACACACGGTGCTTTAAGGAACCCAACAGAGTCTCAATTCAAGTTGTTCCCAGGCCATGGGGTAGGGAGGAGATGTAACTAACATGGCCTGGGACACCATGTCCCTGTTCCTCCAGCATTTCTCTCCATCTTGTGGCAAGCATGGTAAGATTTCACCTCTAAATAAAAACTCTAAGTGAACAGATTCCCGATTAAACTACAATACAAATGCTGCAGCTTGTATCCCGGCTGCAGGCAGACAGCTGATTTCCCAGGGACTGAGTGCCTCTCTCCTCATCTCCCAAAAAGTTGCATTGTACTGTAATAATTTCCACCAGCAGGAATAACTCTGGCCTTTCCCAGACTTTTAAATCATCCCTGATCCTAATAATATTATTCTTCCACTGTTTTCCATATGATCCACAGTAAGCAGAGACCCCTGGTAATCGTGCATCACCGTGTGCTACTGCACCTTGGCAGCATTAGAAGCTAGAGCTACCTTTCTCTCTTTGTAACTGGGCTGGCAAGGGAACCACGTTCTCCCCGATTAAAGCTCTAAACAGGAGCCCAAGGGACTCAGGGGATTCAGGGACTTCAGTTCCAGACACGAGTTTGAGCCGATAGCCTGTGCCCATCTCCATGTGAAATAAGAGACAGAGTTTCTGGATTTAGTCCGGATGCCTTTGCTCATCAGTGGCTAATGCTGCCTGCAGCTCCTGAGGCTTTATTGACTCCAGGAGCGGGATGGCACATGCCTGCAGTGGTCTGTGCAATGCGTTTCTGGCTCTGTTGCAAAAAGCTCCATGCAAGTGGGAAGTTGGGGCCCTCAGTGTGGCAGCAAGAGATGAAACCCTTCCAGCCAACTAATCACTGCCCCGAGCCTCAAGCTGGAAAGCTGAAGGTGACAGTCCCTCCATCTACACTCCAGTCCCAAGCCAACAGCCATGGAGGGTCTCTGCGGGAAGCACTGTCCGGGCGGCTCATGCACTACTAAGGGGGCTGCTATATCTTTCCACCTTTTCCAGTGTTTTTCTGGCACAGGTGGGTAGGGTTAAGAGGGCTGGGAGGGAGGGAGCAGCAGAAAGATAATTTATGAGCCTATCTGCAGCATTAGGAGAGCTCCAAGCATCACTCTTTCTAAATCTTTGTATTTGGAGACATGGCAGCAGCAGACACTGAATGGGACAGATATATGTTTTTCTTCTCTTGTTTGCTATTGCACTCTTTTTTAGCTTGTACATTGTTTGGAGAAACAGGAGACTCTCAATGATGTTTTGTGAGTACATGTGTATTCATATCTCAGCAAGCCACAGACAAAACCAGAATGCAAACAATCCCACTCCATCCTTCTTTGCTTTATAAAAGCCCAGGGTTGACGCTGGCTTCCCCAGACTCTCAGCCTCTTATCTTTTACCAGCACTTGTGACTATCAGGCTGAAAAATTTACCCAGTGCAAGTGAGGCAGATGATGTTTGCCAGCTAGAGATCAATAAAAAACAAGCTGCTTTTTTCTAGCAGAATCCAGGGCATTGCCCAGCACTCATCTTCCTCACCACTGCAAAGACTGTGGCAGTTGTATGATGCTTCAGTTTTGTGTGATCCTAGATGCAGGAATAGAGTTTTACTTCCACCTGGCTCTGCTTTTTCTCTAATGATGAAAGGAAAGGGTGTTTCAACCTGGGGGAGAGTGTGTCCTGGCAGCAGCCGCAGGGTAGAAGACAACAACATTGGCAGATTATGGAGAAAACAATGTTTAGCCTGTCTCATCTATGCATGTAGACAGACACAGCTTGGGGAAGCTCTCCATGCTTTCAAACGCAGAGCAAAACCGCTTTCCAGCCTTCCTGGGCATCACCTTCGCGAGCACAGGAAGACGTGACTAATCATGGTTCCCGCTATGGCAATGCACCGTACTCGAGCAGACGTCCAAATTCAATCTAAATGAAAATGGCTTATAAACCTCAGCAAAGACTGGCAGGGCTGGAAAATAACAACCGTATTCAAAGTAGAATTTGAATTAGAAAGTCTAAACCTGAGCGATGTCCTTTATCTGCCCAAAAGCCACCTTCCTCCACCCAGTTCTCTTGATGCACAGATCAGGCTGCACACTACCGCCTCCTCCTTTTGCCTTTTACCATTTTCAGTTTGTTTCAGTGAGAGACTTGAAACCCAGTCACCTAAACATTCTCATTTTAAGTATATATAAGAGACTGAAATAACTATGGGAGCGGCCAACGTCACCCACTGGTGACCAGGTAGAGCCGCCCATGGTTTCTCCCGGTTGCACAACATCAAATAAGAGCGGGGTGGGAAAAGCAGTTTGTGCATAACCACTTTAATGGTTTCAAGATTTCAAAGTTTGCTGCTGTGGTTGTCCTCAAGCCTGGGCAGGGACAAAACCGGACACCAGTGCATCCAAAGCATTTCAGGAGGAAAGAAACAGGGAGGCTTTGAAGCCAAGGCAACTAAACCGCTACACAAAATAAATCATCAAGACTGTGCCTAAACAACAAAAAACATGCTAAGGTATTTAACAGGTAAGTATATAGTCCAGCGCCAGCAAAGCTCATGAACAAGTACTGCTTTTAAGCAGGCGCTGACCCTGAGCCTGTGAGCAGAGCCAGTTAATGAGTAAGGTAAAGAACACGCTTAAAAGCAAATATATTCCTGTTACTTCACTGAGATTATACTGCCCGTGGCACAAACTCTGTGCTGCCGGACCACGGACAGATGCATACATCATCGCAAAAACCTCAACTGCAGCCAAAGAAAGTTTTTTCTAAAACTTGATTCCAACGTCTTATCTTGATTTCAGAATCAAAATACTTTCTTTTAAAGGAAATTATTAAACTTTAAAAATCATGTAGGCACATACCTCACAAGTGACAATCTATCTTGTTAAAATATTTCCTCATTTTGTTTTACAAGGACAATTTTGTTAATATAGCTAAGCCAAAAAGAAACCCCAAAACCAAAATCCCCCTATTTTTCCTTATCACAATATCACAGTTGTAGCTGAATGAAGATTCATGTTTTAAGCCAAGAATTCACAGGCTAAACATGCACACTTAAGAAATCATGTTCTGGTTGTTACAGTGGTACTAGCTGAGGTGAAATTAAGCTGTATTCAGTGTAAAACATACACTTACACACACATATATTTGAAAAGAGCTGAAACCATCATTTCTATGTTTCTTTCTCATGAAACATTTTCTTCTTGTACTTTGTGTTTACTGACTCCTGCATGACTCAGAGCCACAATCTACCTCCACATCATGTGTTAAACAGGATTTTGTTAGGCTGTGGAAAGACGCAGGGAAATACTCATCTTGCAAAGTCTCCCCAGAAACATAAATGGCTCTTTCAAATGAAAAAGTTACTTTCCTGTTTTAATGAAAGGTTTTGGAAGCATTCAGTGAGATTTAACCTGAAGAACATGAAAGCATAAAACCCCTACAGTGGTTGCATAAAAGAGATCTAAATCAGTGTAGAAAGGGACTTATCTGCTGTTTGTCTTTGACGCCTGATATCTGAGTATATCACAGTCCTGCCTGCATTTGTCTGCAAAGCAGCCGCCTGCGCTACAGCAGTGCTACACTCCTGTTTTCCAAAGCAGGCACACAGAGATTAAAGATGAATGTTTTTTAGACGTTTCCCAGTACCTAAGCATGCAGCAGGTGAACTGTGCCATTTTTGGGACACTTTGATGCCCTGCTAAATGCAGCCTTTTTCACGTGCCCATGAAAACCCACCTGAAATCTAAACAGCTCTGAAAACCCAGGCTAAAGCAATTTGCTGGAGGTCACAAAAGAAGGTTTGAGAGTATGAAATGGAGAATTGAGCACAACTCTCCATGTCCAAAGGAAAAAGCTTAACCTTTTGGTTATCTTTTTATCTTTATCACTGCATGCTATATTGGGATACATACGAATAGATACTTTACATGCAAATTACAGCCATGAGCTGGTAAAATAAGCAGAAAAACCTGCATCCAGCGTTGCTTCTAGAAATACCTTTGTATTCTGACTTAGCTGCCACCAGCCCCACCAGCAGAAGCAGCTTCAACAAGACAGACTGAGACCAACTTCCATCCCTGAGTATGTGCAGACCGAGCAGGACACTCTCCTGGAGATACAAGCACAGCCTCTTGGAAAAGAGAGTGGTTTGAACACATCATCTCCACTGCTCCTGGGAGGCAGGGCAGCACAGCAGCCTTTCTTTCAGTGCTGCTACAAAATCAGGCTGCACGGCCACAAGGAAGGGGCCATGCGTTTCAGTGAGTTTTGCCAGGTCTCAGGCAGGATCCCTGTGCCGAGCTGTGCACACATCCCACACCCAAACAGGACAAGGCAGGCGTTTTACATGCCAAGAGCTGCAGCAGAAGCAGTGTGAGAGTGCGCTGCCTAAGTCTGTACCCATAGAGGTCTGCACCTCTACTTCCATCTTCCCTGCAGGTCTAGCGAGTCAGATGTTTTAAAAGCATAAAAAAAATTAGGGCTCTCCACCGAGATGATGTCAATGCTGCCTTCATATGCTAGAGGTTGAGCTTGAGTCAGCAGAGCCAGCTGCTAGAACCAGCTCCAACCCCACCGCCTGCCAGGGCAGAGCTCAAGCACGGAATGGTCTCCTGCAGCCCTGTTTTCTTGCTTGGAGGAAGAACTGGCTCACTCCAAGTTAACAGCCAGCGCAGAAGCCAAAATACAAAGCGTTAAGGGCAATTGCAGCATTGAATGTGAGCTGGGGCTCCAGCTGACAGGACAGTGTGAACAGAAGCCGTTATCTCTCAGTCTCTTATCTGTGAAGCAGTGACAAGGACATTGCCCCCACAGAGGACTAGAAGGCTGCATATTTCGAAGATACAACAGACTGCAATGCATACCGATGGGCTGATAACAGGGACATGCATGAGTTTTTTAGAGCTTTTCATTATTAATTTTTTGTCATTTCAAAACCGGTAAAGCTACTGGCATATTCCATATGTGTTTTTCCGATACGATTTTTGAGTCATATAGTTTTGGCCCATCAGTACTTGATCATGCATTTAAGTACTTGATCATGCATTTAAGTAACAAAAAGGAGATGAGAGCTGTGAAGAGAGTATAGCCAGTCTCTAAATATGAGCAGTGCCTACCCTGATGTATGAAAGCAGCCAATGCAAATTCATTTTCATTACTGAAACTTGCTGCTGGGAAGGAAATGTATTCCAAAAAAATTAGAGGTTGTAATGTACTGTGTGCACATGGTTCGCATCTCAGCAGCACCTGACACCTCCCATTCATGCCATTAGAGTTGCATCTGCTGACACTCACCAGTCGATTTGCAAGAGTGATGGTACATGCTGTAGCTTCAGCTTCTTGCTGACATTTGAGTTTGTCTGAAGTGGCCTTCTCAAACTTGGCTGTGAGCTTTCCCAGGTTCTCGTTGAGGCGCTGCACGTGAAAAAAAGGAGAAAATAACAGCACGGTTTTAAGGAACGCCCCCCTCCAGAGATGATTCACCCTGTGGACAGGGCTGGCCGAGCTCCACCACAACTCACGCTGCCCAGGCTGGCACCCGGGGTGCAGCCCCTACACAGTGCTGCGGCATCAGGAGCCAGCGCTGAGCAGCAATGTGCTGTGCTATTTTACGTGCTTGTAACTCACATCCTCGGCACAGGGCAGAGGCAAAGAACACACAAAACCAATTTATTTGGGGGTCTGCTCTGGTGTGAATTGAAATTGGGAAAGGGGGTCCTTATGGCCAAGTACCGATGACCAGTACTATGGCTGAGCAATGAGCAGGGCAGCTAAGAAAACAGAATTTTATATTTCCTGATGCTGCAGCCCCCTTGGTCTCAGTCCAGTCCTTGAGGCTCTGCTGATTCACCAAGTTGTGCTCAAATCCCCACGGGGCTGCTTGAGCAGCTGGAGGTATGCCTGAACCATCTCCAAGCCATACCTCCCGCACCCGGTTTCTAGAAGGGAATATGACAAATAAGTCAATAAAGTTGTTCTGCTCCTAAAGGTGCCTGAGCATGTGCCATGGGACACTGCTGCAGAGGAGCCCAACGAGCACTAGGTGAGACCATCTCACGCAAAGGTCGGCTGCAAAGTGCTTCAGGGCTGGGAAGGGGCAAAAAGGGCCCAAACCGCCCGAAGAAAAAGAGCCGCCCTTTGCTTGGACAGAGCTGTTCACACTCTGGTCTAAAACAAATCAAGGGCTCCCACAAGCACTTGGAGCATTTCACTTCTGATAAGAGAAGCAGAAGTAATAATTGATTTTTACCTACACCCGATGCAAACTGCTTAAGGCTAAACTGCTTGTAAATCACTTTAACGCTGTTTGAGCTACGCACTAGAAACAAACCTGAAAAAGGATTATATTAGGGATATCTGCAGCTCTCCAGGATACTGGAAAACACAAAGCAGTCTCCCCTTGACCTGCCTTAGAATTTGTAAGACAAAAAGTTTCTGTCTCTGCGTGCTTATGAATGTATGTGCATACATACGCTCATATATATAAAATTCCATTACACAAGCACGATCTGATAAATGAGTACCTATGAGTTACGAAGAACAGATCATACCTGCAGTACCCCACCAGACACACTCTACAGTAACACACAAATATATCTGTGCGCAACTGTGAGTATACACCTTGCTTCTACACCTACCCTCCCCAGATTTGTAGCAACCTGATTTCCCAGGCAGACAAAGGAGAGAGGAAGGTTCTTAAGTATTTTTGACAATCAGAATAGTCTCATTTATTACTAAAGATGGGTACGTGACAGCTCGGGGCCTGGTTGTGAACAGGTATGAATCAGCCTCACATCAGTGAAGCCATCCGAGATATCCCAGCTTGATAAGCAAGGATATACCTCTGCATCCACCCCCACGCCGAGCAATGTATCATTATCCATCTGCAGAGGGAAAAACTCACCTAAAACAGTTTTGCAAGTGCATGCCAGTGGAGTACTACTAATCCCGCTAAAGACTGCCATTTTCTTTAACAAAATCCCACTTCTTAAAAAAAAAAAAAAAAAAAAAAAAAAGAAAAGCTCAGGCATTAAAAGCTTTGGAAACCAGCAGCATAAAGGGACGAAAAAGTTCCCCAGCACCGTATTTCACATCTGAGACGGGAGAATTAGAGGCTAAAGACATCTAAATCCATCCCTGCTTCAGATGCTGTGCCCACCCTCCTTTCATCTGCAGCAGGAAGGGGCTACCGGAGACCTCTGGAGAGTTTTTAATGTATTTTTAGTTAAAAAGTGTAGTAAGCTTTTGAAGAATAATAAGCCCTAGGAGGCATCAAAAGAGTTAGGTATTTTCTAACACAAAGATGCGCTGGTGGAAGAGGTGAGTACTCGGACGAGCTCGGCTGGAGGGACTGTGCTGCCCCTCTCCAGGCGCGTATCTCAAAGTCACTTATTTAAAGACAAATCTGTCAGCCCGGCTGACAACACACCTTGGTTTGGGGATTTTAAATGAACTGTGGCATCAGTACAAAAGCACAGCCACGGAGGATCCTTCACTCACGAAGAGGGATCCCAGATCCACTGCGCCTTAAAAAAAGGCAGGTTTTGGAGCGCAAGCGGTGGCTGCCTGCGTCGGGAGGGACCTGGAGAACGGCGAGGGATGGGACACTGCGCTGCCGTCTGAGGGACAGGCTGGTGGGGTCCCCCGGGGCCGGTTTCCACACTTTGCTATTAGCGGGTATTGGCCAGGGAGGGAGGCGGGGAGAATAGCAGTATGTCTTTTAATATAGAGATAATTTTCCAAAGGAAAAGGAGAAAGGCTAGAAGCTACTCTCTGCACAAACGCACTTTTAATCACACAGTAATTTCTTCTATTCAGTGATTTTTTTTTTTTATGTTTTTTTTTTTGAAGTAGCAAAAATCTAAATAAGGATGATGCACAAGATATGCCAACAGGGAGCCGTGCCGTGACAAATTGTTAGACTCCTACTAGAGCAGTCTTCATCCTGCAAAACATGCCCATTGCCAGGGACTGAGCGCAGGGAGCCAGCCCGGTGCAGCACTGTGCTATCAGCGCTCTGAATCAGCCGCCGGTTCCTCTTCCCTGCCCCTGTGCAGCACACCGGGAACATACTGGTTTGAGATAACGAGTTTTCTGAGGACCCATGAGTAGAGGTAAATTACATTTTAAAAATTAAGTAGGAATAATAAGAATTAATAATTAGCCTTCCTCTTAAGGTGTAAACAAGGCTGGAGAAGAACAGATGAAATGTAGAAAGCAGCAATAAAACAGATAGAAAAGACTACAGTCTACCGAATCTTTGGATTCCCATCCTGCCCTTAAAAATACATGAGTGTAGAGAAGCAGCTTTCTCCAAAGCGGAAGATTTCTCCCCAGGCAGTGACTAGCACGATGGGTCCCACCAAAGGGCAAGTACTTACAGCAATTTTGGCCTTGATGCTGGCCAGCTTGTCCTGGGCCGCCGCCAGCTCAGCGTTGGCTTTGCTCAGAGCCTGCCGCTTCGGCTCCACGTCGCAGTACACCTCGTGGAAGCGCATGATGTTTACCACCCAGGAGCAGAGGCCAGCCGCGGCATAGGACTTGGTGGTCACGAATTCCGGTTTAAACTTGGGGTCTTGTAAATAAGGCTGAAGGGCTTTGAGGCAGTTCTCATGGATGTTCTCCTTGTCGAACTTGATCAAGGAGTCCAGGAAGCCATCCACACTGGCCATGGCGGCTTTTGCTGCTTTCCAGCTCCTGTCCTTGGGAATCTTTCCTCCCGGAGCCATCAGCACCATCACAGCTGCGGTGACATTGCTGACAGCTGAAGGCGGTGACCCAAAGGACCTCAGCTCCGTCAGATTCTTCTGAAAAGGGGAAAACAAGGTTGTTAGACAAAAATGAATGGGCTTTCTTTTTACTTTGCCACTAATAGAGTCAGGCTCCCAAGCTATCAATCTGATAAATTGGGTTTCTCTCGGCCTGAACATCGCTGCCTTTAAATCACCTCTATCCATGTTTACAGCACATGTGCTCAATTCCCTGCATCCAGCTCCTTATATCCCACCCGGGACCAGCACAGCGCAGTGTTCCTCCCCAGACTCCCACCCTTTCCCTGCTGCCAGCGCTCCTGCCTGGGGGAGCAGGAGGTTTTCTGCCCCCACAGGAGACTAGGATAAGTAAAAAGGAAACCTTTCCAAATAATAACCTCTATATTTATAGAGCTCCTCTAAAACTGCCTTGCAGAGCTTCACTTCATGCTCAACCACTCCCTGTGCCAGAGACACCCATGCGTTAAGGTCTTGTTGAATTATTTGTGTGCGCCCATGTTTCCATGGGGCCATCATCCAGCCCAAATTTAGGCGCTTTAACCAAGCACCGTCAGCAGGGGAGCAGTCATTGGGGTGAACAGGCAGTCCCCTCCCAAGAATCAGCTAATCTTTGGGAGCACCCTTGTCCGAGGGGGAGTTCCCACCTCCTCCACTACCAACACAGGTGGTTTTAGTGAGTCCCTAATATTAAGTGGGATGAATCTTAACCTAAGCCAAAAAAAGCTGAACTGCAGAGAAAGCACACATTTCCTAACACGCTTGCAACTGCTACAACAATGCCATGCTGAGGGTTTGATCTGCTGGCACCTAAAATCCTCTCTCCGCACACATGCGAGTTAGCTTTTGCATAGGAAAAACCAGCGCAGGTAAATCAGCTGTTCCCAGGTGACACGCTGTTGTCAAAACAAGGATGAGGGCTGTTTCAACACCAGTTTAAGAAAAATCTATGAACTTCTGTCAGTTCCTGTTTCTAACAGTTTTGAATAGTTTTTAATCTATAGTCTCTGATATTCTGCTTTTATCAGTTTCTGTCTATGGAAGCAAGGTGGGATAGTCTGGTACTTCTGAGCATCCATTTTTTGGATAAAGGTATCTGCTATGAATCTCTTCCTAAATGTGTCTTTGCTTGCTTTTAGCTTTTGTTAATAATCGAGCTGATAGAGATAGGCCCTTGGGAGCTGTGTGCATTTCCAATGTAAAATGTCTCTAATTAACATGCCTAATGACAGGGAGCCAACCGCGAGCACAGACGAGCGCCCCAACATGCCCTCCTCCATCCCAAGCTCCCTGCTCAGCTCAGCCGGGAGCAGCATATATGACGTGGCCTCTCCCCAGCCCTGCACGTGCTGGGGGCTGGTGGTCAGCGGGGCTGGGAGGGCTCTGGCAAAGCAGCCTGTGTTTAACAGCCTGCATCTCAGTGGAAATGGGATGCTGAGCTGGTACCGTTGCTTTTTCCCTAGGAGGCGAGCACTTCCATGACATGACAGGAATGGTGACACTACTACCCCAAATGGGAGGGAGGATGGGGTTGTCCCAGCCAGGAGATCAAGGAAGACCTGGGCAGCATGGGGAGCCTAGTTTCCTTCCTTACTGCGAGAGTCTCTGACACCATGGGAAGAGGACAAGCCAGGTCCACGGTCAGTGCCACGCTGATGAACTTGGGCACCAGGTAAAAGGAGCTCTGCCCTTTGCCGTGATGGCATCAATCAGTTGCGTTTTAACAAATCACTCTGAATTCTTCTTCTGCGCTCCAGAGTATCCCAGGATGGAAAGTGGAAAGGACGCTGACACCAAGTGCCACCTGCCTCAGGAACACCTGCTGCTATGGCATCCTCGAATGCCTCTGGACCATCGCCGGGGATATTCCTTGCAGGCAATTGCACGGGAAGTTCGTTGCTTTTGATATTGTCACTGTCTTCTGCTCACTGTAACCTGTGCAGAGACTGAGCAGCACTGGCCAAGCACCATCCTCCTTTCCAAGGGGGCACAGACTGCCCAGCCGTCTCTGCAGGACAGCTGCTGCCTCCTCTTGGAAAGTGCTTTGTGCCAAGCAGAGACCCACCGGCAGGGGAAGGCAGTCCCGGAGTCTGTGTACCATGACCTCCCCGTTCTCACCCCCCCCAAAAAGGAGATGAGGATGCTGAAACATCAGATCCACTGAGCCCCGTCTCCTGCAGTCCTCAGGGCCCAGGGGATGCGGATGCTGAGAAAGAGCCCAGGCATGCTCACAGGGCTAGCAGACAAACTGCACTGTAAGAGGTAAAATGGCATTTTTGTCTCTCAAACCTGATTTCCCAAGTTTTTAAACTCACTATCAGGTCTGGGTTTGCATTTTTATTTTGCAGGTATTCTGTGCTCGGTCTGTCATAACCCACGTGTTGTTCATCATGGTCCATATAATAATTACCTTAATTATTTTTTATATGTATATAATATATAGAATTATCTCATATATGTATATAATTATAACTTTTTGACACCTTAAATAGCCTCTCAATTTGCCGCAGGCACTTGCATTGCCACCAAACCCTGCAAAAGGCATTAACACTAAAACAGGGGACACCAGTGGCTGCAGCAGCTTCCCCCAGTGCAGCCACTGCCCAGCTGAAGCCGGGCTGAGCCAGCCTGCGATGGCTTCTTGGCTCAAACAGAAAAAAGGAAAAGGAAAGTTTAAGTTGTGAGGAACACAGAGAGCTAAATCCTGCTGAAGGCCGGCTGAGCCGGGCCACCCCCTCCAGAGAGCAGCATGGCTAGGGATGGTTTTGAAGGCACCAAATGGGATTATTTAAAGCACCAGAAAGATAACCCTCCCACCACAAAAAAAGGAGCTGAAATCAAGTTGGCTTTAAGTTGCGCCCGACGAGAAGGTAACGCACGTGGCGTGGCCCCCTTCAGCTGATCACACACTGATCAGGTGAAGTATGATGATACAAAATTGGGAGGAGCTGTGAACACTCTCGAGGGCGGAGGGGCCCTGCAGAGAGATCTGGACAACTTAGAGAGCTGGGCAATCACCAACCGTACAAAGTTTAACAAGGGCAAGTGCCGGATTTTGCACCTGGGACATGGCAACCCTGGATGTACGTACGGACTGGGGAACGAGAGGCTGGAGAGCAGCCCCGCGGAGAGGGATCTGGGGGTTCTGGTTGATGGCAAGCTGAACGTGAGCCAGCAGCGTGCCCTGGCAGCCAAGAGGGCCAACCGCGTCCTGGGGTGCACCAAGCACTGCATTGCTCGCCGGGCGAGGGAGGGGATTGTCCCGCTCTGCTCTGCACTGGTGCAGCCTCACCTTGAGTACTGCGTGCAGTTTTGGGCGCCGCAGTATAAAAAGGATGTGAAGCTACTAGAGAGTGTCCAGAGGAGAGCCACGAAGATGGTGAAGGGTTCAGAGGGGAAGCCGTTTGAGGAGTGGCCGAAGTCACTCGGTCTGTTCAGCCCGGAGAAGAGGAGACTGAGGGGAGACCTCATGGCGGTCTACAGCTTCCTCACAAGGGGAAGAGGAGGGGCGGGTGCCGATCTCTTCTCCCTGCCGACCAGTGACAGGACCTGAGGGAAAGGCAGGAAGATATGCCAGGGGAGGTTTAGGTTGGACATTAGGAAAAGGTTCTTCACCCAGAGGGTGGTGGAGCCCTGGAACAGGCTCCCCGGGGAGGTCGTCACGGCACCGAGCCTGACGATGTTCAAGGAGCGTTTGGACAATGCTCTCAAAAACATAGTGTGAATTTTGAGATTGTCCTATACAGGGTCAGGAGTTGGACTCGATGATCCTCGTGGGTCCCTTCCAACTCAGGAGATTCTATGATTCTAGGATTTTCAGTTTTGCTGGAATAATTTGCGTACCAAAAAAAAAATAACACATAGTTGTTAGTCGGAACTACCATTGCTTGGGAAGTGTCTCATGAATAGCGGCTGCTCTGATTACAGTAATGAATGATGAACAGCGACTTTGGTTTAATGGGGCTAAGGCATTCTTTACCAAACACAAGACTGCTTCGCAGCCAGTGGCAAGGGAGGAGGGGATGGGAAACCATCTGGCTGGGGCTGTGTGAGCACATGACGGCGCAGAAATGCCTCTGGCAGCAGCGTGCCCCCATTGCACGAGTCACATGCCACGCAGTCCTGGGGAATTCAAATGGGCTGCCGCTGCTGCGGATGCCCACACCAGAGGTTAACACCTCGCTAACTGCCACCCCTGGCCTTGCTTTGCCCCGATGGCTCCATCACTCTGGGAGCAATGGGTCTACCCATGGCTGCCTGATGCTCCTCCACTCTGCTTGCGCTCCTCCGTACCACTCTCCTCCTCTCCTCCAGCTGTAAATCTCATGCGGGATCTCTGGCCTGCCAGGAAAGGCTGATCCCTTGGGTTAGTGCCCTGTTAATCCTGGAAATGACAAAAAACCTCCCTGGCTCATTCTCTTGTGTGGACCTCAGATCGCCTCCGCATAATGTCACGGACAGCCCGGGTGCCAGCCCGGTTCCCGCACGACAACGGCAACGGCAGAGGCACACAGCTTTAGAGCAGCTGTCCCCATCCAGGTGAGTCAGGCTTTTCACAAAACTCATCCCAGCAAGGGCAACCCGCTGTCTGCTGACCAGCCTCACTCATCCTTCACCTGGGATTAATGCAAAGGCATCCCTGGTTGCTTCCCTCTCCACACAGCCTATCTACAAAAGATACAAGTCTGAATGGACATAGCTGCTCTTCTTTCAAACTAGCAGTGACACCGGCACAGAAACATCCGTGTATCCACATACTTACTGAGCTCCTTGGTAGCTGACTATATATATTTATTACTGCATTCTACTCGACAGCTTTTCTCACTGTTTTCCCTATTAATGTTGCATATAACAGTGCTGTCCAAATAAGATGACTTAGATACTTGGGGAGAAACTATATATACACACATAAATATTGCCGATTATTCATGTCAACAAGTAAGTGAAGCTCTCTAATACATCTCCGATCGGAAGGTAAGGGAGACCATGCCTTCCAGTGCTCTGCTATTCCTGCTTTACAGGTCCCTAGAGAAAATCCCAGCATCTCCCTAATCTTTGCCTAATGAGATACTCTACAGCTCCAGAACAAAACCAAAACTAAAGAAGAGACAAATATTTTCCCTTTGTACAGTCAGCTCCCTTCCAGGAACAAGAGACAAAACAACACACCTCTGCAGCAAAACCACGTTTCCTCATTCCTTCATTCAAACAGAAAACCCATTCCTCATGACTCAGAGTTGCTTTCCTCTCACCCAACAGGGCTGTGATTGAGCCATCGTTTGAGGCATGATTGAGCCATGCCTTGCTGTGATTGTGGGAATAACTCCGATATTCTAGCTGCACCTCATGTGTGGCCACTGCTCTGCCCTGCATGCAGTGGGAATTTGCTGCTCCAGGATGCTGCATGATCTGCAGACCAATATAAACTGTAGATACATGTCTCTGGGGCATATCTCAAAGTGCTGGGCTCCAAATGGGAAATCCTAGAGCGCCCTTGGAGGAAAAACTTTCCAAGGTACCAAAAGCCTTCCCTAAACCAATCAATTAGTCTCCTGCAGTCAGAGCAGTCCTTATCTCCTGGTTATACATTTCCCCAGCTGCATCTTCCTTTTGAGTCACCTTGTCTGCGGCAATGTACGGCTCTACCAAGAGGTCACCCTGTACTCGGTACCCAGCTACCCACTGCCCGCAACAGTGTCCTGCCCAGCCCAAAGACACTGCTGAAGAACAGGTCCTGTCCCCACCCGAGAAGACCCGGTACTGGATAAACCCAAACATGGAATGAGACTTCTGTGCCAGCACTTCTTATGGTGTCAAGCCAAAAGCCACCCCATGAGTGCACCTGTGGAGCCAAGCTGTATGCATCACACACTGAGCATCACACTCAACAAGGCCTGAGGAACGTCTTGGACAAAGAGACGACAAGGCAAATCCCACCCTAATACAGCTGGAGAAGATCAGTCCAAACCCTCAGGCTACCATGTTTTGTCCCTACAACAGCAGGGAACTCATGAGGGAGAGGTGCCCAGAGGAGCCCAAGAAGTCACCAACTCTCCCCGCTGCACCTCTGGATCTCTCATCCTTCTTCCCCCACCCTGTCTTCCCCCTTGGCCAAGCAAGGCATTTGCCGTGGGCTGCAGGAAGACATTTGCCCCACTGTGCCGCAGACTCAGAGGGGGACACGAGCCTTCCCGTCACAGGTCCCTTTCCAAAGCGGGAGATGGGTCAAGTGGGAACTCAGAGGACACCCATGCTCTCTGCCAGCTGCAGCCACAATCTGCCAGCCCCACACCCACCAACACCGGTCTGTGGGGCTCACACGAGATCTGTCTGTGCAACATTCTCAGCACCAGCTATACCGCTGGGGAGAAAGAGTCACAGAGTAGCTGCGTGTAAAATCTTCCTTGTTGGTATTCTGGAGTGTTCTCAGCTCCGCTGTGCTGATTGTGCGCTTGCACAGAAATAGCCCAAGCAAACAGCATCGATACCATCCTTCACTGAAATGAAGGGGTGCTTGGGCTTCACCCCACCTGTCCTGCAACACCTCCTGCACCTCTGCTGTGACCAGTTAAGGGCACAGTGCTCCTTGCCACAGGACCTTCAGGACAGCTGACAACCAGTCATCCAAAGAGCACCAGCAGCCTCTCCTGTCTCCCCTCCTACAGCTTCATTCCCTGCAGCTCAGGGGTGACAGCCTCAGAAAAGTCTGGAGCAAGATCTGGCCTGTGCCCAGCCCTCCACCCTGCACGTCCTCCTCCACGCTAGTAGACAGGCCTGAGCCAGACACAGTGCCCGGACAGCAAGACAGAGGTACAGAACTGGTGATCCCTCTGAGACACTCTTCCTTAGGTCCTGAAGGAGGGTGACAGTAAGGTGACCTCCCCTTCCTTGTGGGGCAGAACAAGAAGCAGTGGAGCCAGCCAACAGTGGAGAAGAGGTGCAAATGAAGCACCCACCTCCAGTTCCTCCTGCTCTCCATGGCCATAAGTAAAGGGTAACTTGGAGCAGCCTCGTGGCTGCTCCAAGTTACACCAGGGACCAATTATGCACCAGCTAGGAAGAAGCTGGGGGAGGGTCAATACAGTGCCCAAAAACTTGGGCCATCAGGTGACACTGCGCCCCCCCGCAACGCAGAGGGGAGATACCGGATTCCCATGGGAATCTTCACCCTACCTTGTTGAGGGTGTTCAGAGCGGCCTGGGCAGCTGCCAGGGCAGGCTCAGCTTTGGCCAGGTCCTCCTCGCAGTCCTTCTGTTTCTGCTCAACCTCCTGGGTGATAATTGCCACTTTCTGCTCCTCCTCATCAGCGATTGCCTTTTCCCTGCTCACTTTCTCTGTCTCCACCCCCACCACCTGGATCAGCTTGTCAGCATCATCATTCTTCTGCTTCAGCTCCACTTCTTGGGCTGCCAGCTTGGCCTTCAGCTCATCCACCTAGAGGGAAGAAACATGTGCGGGAGCATGGACACTCACCAGCCTGCTCCCCGCCCTGCCCAGCAGCACAGGCTCACACTCGAGTGGGGCTGAGCAGTGCCCAAGAGCACTGAGGGCCTGTGTGTAAAGCAAAGCAATGCCCTGGCAGCACAGAAAATCAGTATTTCTAGCTGTTAGCAGGATACTGCTGCTCGCCTTTACTCATGGTTGCCTGGGTCACAGATGGAGAGCCCATGCGCATGGTCCACACACCAGAGCAGCCTGCTAGCAGTGAGGAACCCAACAGGAGAGAAACCAGCACCAGCAGGATGAGCTGCTAAGGAGGTTGTCCCACCCCTGCTCACTGCCTCTGCTTGGAAACTGGACAGAGGTGCCAGGGCGACATGAACATTGCATTAAGTAGGACCTGATGGGAAGTAGGTGGAAGCTTTTGTTTCAGGTATTCTTGGGATTATTATTGTACAGCCCAGGAGCCTCACCATGGACCAGGCATTTGCATTCTCTCATTATAAAGCCAAATACATCCAGCTTTGAACATGAGATCTGATGTTACGTCACATCCCCGGTAAAGGAGGCGTGTATGCGCCGTGCATGTGTGTTTTGTGGTGGAGATGACGTGCTACAATTCAGCTACACTTTCTTTCACTTCTCAACCTTGACGCCAGCAGAACAGAGCACATGGTATTTTGCCACATGCAGGTTTTGAGGAGGACCTGTGCACCAGGAACCAGCTCTCCCTGAGCCGCCTGCTCGCCCAGGCACACCCTGCCACTCACCCACCCCTCCATCCCGTGTCCCACACACCCAAGGCAGAAGCAGCACCCCATCAGTTCCCTCACAACCATCAGGTCCTACGGACTTGCAGCAGGAAGGGCATTTTTCACAACAGAAAGGTTACGATTGGGATCTGCTGACAGGTACAGCCCTTGTCAGAGGTCCAAGGCTCAAGGGGCTTTAAAAGGTGATGTCAAATGAGCTTTAGAAGGGATCTCCTGCTCAGCCGGTAGCCAAGAGGCATGGCAGTGGTGGCAGCTCCTCACACACTGCTCCACCGAGCAGCTAGCTGCTCAGACCCAGCAAGGTAGGAGCCCTCTCCAGCAACAGGCTGAAGCATTTGTGTGGTGGGGGAGCTCGCACCAGCTCTCACTTGAAGACAGAAAGTCTCTTTCTAAAAGCACCCATTTCAATGAATTTACACAGGATCTGTGCAGACCACGAGTTTTTCATGGTCCTGCCATCAGGCTCATAAAGGATTGCTTAGAGCTCCTGGGGTACATCTTTACCTATATAAAAATACTTACGAGAAGGGAAGTCAGGCACTTGCTTGTGTTGATAATCCCATTTTTATACCAGAGGAGAGAGCACAATTTGCAATCTTATAAACTGAATCTATTGATGTTCGGCACCAGCTTCAAGTGGAGAGCAGCTTCTTAGGAGTCTCTTTGTGCACTTCATCCATTGTCATCTCCTGCTGCCTGGCACTACAATGCTGTTTTCACCAGGACAAAGACATGACTGTAAATCCAAATTACTCTGGGCTCGCAGGAGAACATAATCCCTTTGGCCGGCAAACCCAGCGGCAGCTTCTTGTTCAGCTCCATGTCTTTGGGGATTGCAGGAAATTGAAGTGGGAGGCTTTGCTGATGGCAGATATGGCTTGTGACCTTCTGCCCAAAAATCAGTAATCATGTGCTGGATACACATACGAATAGGAGCTTTAGGGGTTTACATGACCATGACAAAACAAGCAAGGGATTAAAACCCACTAGCACTCAACAGCGCTACAAAATGAGCAGATGTAAACTCAGCCCCCAGCGCAGCCCGTGAGAACAGCAAATGCTCTGACAAAACCTGCTTTCAGCCAAGCACATGCGATAATGGAAGGGTAAATGTCTTGCTAACATTGTCAGGATTTAAAAAAAGCAAGAAATTCAGTTAGGGCTTTGTCTGAAATAAATATTTGGAAGCCCAGAAGTGTATGTTACTGTGAAGGCCCCTGCCTGGCTGGGCTTGGGTTACATGTTAAATTCCCAGTGGAAATGATGCAAGTTGGAGCTGTGATGTGTATCCTGAGGCTCTGCTGGACCCTCTGCCAATAGACTACACCACATCTAGGGGACATACGGTGACCTCCAGCCCCCCTTACCTACAGCAAGATTTTGGAACATGAAAGGAAACAATAGTGTTTTCTCAGTGAGGCTAAAGCTCAAATGCAGTTGAGCAGGGACAATTTAATAGTGTTTGTGCAGTGGAAAGAGAGAAATGCCTAAATAACCAAACTCACTGTCTTTAGTGACGTCCTGGGGGTGGCACAAGGAATGTACATTTATGAACTTTACTCCTCCAGTTTCACCCCCTCAGCACAGCAAACAAGTTTCCCTTAATGCTATACTCGCATCCACAGCAAAAACAGTCTGTCACATCCATTTCACCTCCTTTCCCACACATCCCAGTGCCCAGACATAAAAATGCCTGATGAGACACGAGTGAGCAGGGAGGCCTCATGCCACTGCCTTCAGGAAGGCACAGGCACAGCAGAAACCTTAAATGTGCTCCCATCAATGGCCTGCGGAGCCGTCCCTGGCAGAGCAACGTTAGGAATAAAGGCATGAAAAGTTCTCCTCTTTCTATAAACGTCACAGTAACAGAAGGTACTCAAACTTCCCTCTCTCGCATCAAAAAGGACCTTCCATCCAAAAAGGATAGCAGCTTGTACACAAAGCTATTTTCTGTTTCTCTGGAAAACCCAGATGCTTGTCATATTTCCAGCCATTGCTACACTTCCAAAACCCAGAGGTGGCCAAGCCCGACCACCACTAACATGTATTATCTCAGGGTGTGCAGAAAACCTTCCTAGCGCAGCTCCCATCTTCTGTCCTCTCACAGCCCAGATCTTCTCCAACAGTCACACACAGTCTCCCTCCTTGCACTGACACCCCCCATATTCCTAGTCCACCCTATGAAAACCAGCAGTGTTGTAAACCATTCAGATCAGGAGCACGGCCATCCACCATCCTTTGAGCGTATTTGCAGGTTGCTCTTCCCTGGTTATTCTTGGGTCAGCTCCACAGCACTCCTGGTCGGGGCTACCAACAATATCCCAGGTAACACCATGATGCAACAAGATTCACATGCAAGACGCCATGATGGAAGAACACCGTTTTCACCACGAGGAGAGCAGCACGGAAAATATTACCATGTCATACGATGCCTGTTCCTTGGAGCTGGTGCTTAGATGGAGAAGATGAAGACTGATGGAGACAAATAAGAGGTGACGACATTCTGAACACTGATGCCAGGAAGCCCTATTGATCTGGCCTCATGTATTGGGTTTGTGTAGCAAGGTTTTGGTAGTGGGGGGGCTGCAGGGGTGGCTTCTGCGAGAAGATGCCAGAAGCTTCCCCTATGTCCGATAGAGCCAATGCCAGCCAGCTCCAAGACAGACCTGCTGCTGGCCAAGGCTGAGCCAGTTAGCGACGGTGGTAGCGCCTCTGGGATAACATATTTAAGAAGGGTCGAAAACTGCTGCACAACAGCAGCTGGGAGAGAGGAGTGAGAAGATGTGAGAGGAACAACTCTGCAGACACCAAGGTCAGTGAAGAAGGAGGGGGAGGAGGTGCTCCGGGCGCCGGAGCGGAGATTCCCCTGCAGCCTGTGGTGAAGACCGTGGTGAGGCAGGTTGTCCCCCTGAAGCCCATGGAGGTCCACAGTGGAACAGATATCCACCCGCAGCCCATGGAGGACCCCATGCTGGAGCATGCGCCTGGAGGAGGCTGTGAGCCTGTGGGAAGCCCATGCTGGAGCAGGCTCCTGGCAGGACCTGTGACCCCATGGAGAGAGAAGCCCACACCGGAGCAGGTTTGCTGGCAGGACTTGTGACCCTGTGGGGGACCCACGCTGGAGCAGTCCATTCCTGAAGGATGGCACCCCGTGGAAAGGACACGTGGGAAGGACCCACACTGGAGCAGTTCATGAAGAACTGCAACCTGTGGGAAGGACTCATGGTGGAGAATTTCATGAAGGACTGTCCCCTGTGGGAGGGACCCCACGTTGGAGCAGGGAAAGAGCATGAGGAGGACGAGTGGCAGAAACAACGTGTGATGAACTGATGGCAACCCCCATTCCCCGTCCCCCTGAGCCACTTGGGGGGACGAGGTAGAGAAATCGGGAGTGAAGTTGAGCCCGGGAAGAAGGGAGGGGTGGTGGGAAGGTGTTTTAAGATTTGATTTTATTCCTCATTACTGTACTCTGACTTGATTGGCAATAAATTAAATTAATTTCGCTGAGTCAAGTCTCTTTTGCCCGTGACAGTAATTGGTGAGTGTTCTCCCTGTCCTTATCTTGGCCCACAAGTTCTTCTCCATCCTGTTTTCTCCCTGCCCTGTCCTGCTGAGGAGGGGGAGCGGTAGAACGGCTTGGTGGGCACCTGGCGCCCAGCCAAGGTCAACCCACTACACCTCAGTGTAAAGGAAACCAGGAACACTCAATGTGAGGGGGAGGTTGAATACCAGAAACCCATCGGTCTGTAATACAGAGCTCAGGAAGGCACTAGAAGGCATGGGACATGCATGCACGCAGCAGGGGCACCTGACACGTGGACACGGGCATGGACAACAGGGCCACCAGGGCCACAGGGAGTTGCTAAAAAAGATAAAGAGAAGCAGCTCCACGTGGAGGGGCAGGAGGAGACTGGTTTATGTCCAAAACAAGAGCACAGGACTGGGGATTCACACCTCTTCAAAGACATGAGCTCTCACAGCTAACAGTGCCAGCCCGTTGGACCCTGCTGTGCTGTGGAGCAGCCACAGACACGTGCCTTATAAATTACCATCCAGACACACCACAGAAGAGTCATTACCACGTCCAGGGGAGGTGAGAAAAACACCACTGACTTTTCCAGTGTCTGCCAACACTGGTGAAAGCAGATGATGTCTTTTGGATAACACGTAGCTGGTAAGCAGCAGAAAGAGAATATCAGTACAAAGAGAGACTGAGGTGGCATGGAAAATCACAGCAGACTGTCATCCCAAAGAGAAAAGAGAATGCTATTAACTTCCTTCCCATAGGCAACACCAGGATAATAACCAGATGAGGGCGTGAGCAGACAGATCCAGCATGTGCCTTAGCACATGGAATATCATTACTGGCCACAAAAGGCTCAGTGCTTGGTCCCAAACAGTGCTAAGAAATGTGACAAACGTGTGAGCACCTTCCTGAGTCCAGGACAATCTGATAAGCAATTAGTAATGTGAGGTAGAAAGGAAAAGAGCAAAGGAAAGGAGAGATTCAAGGGTAATGTACTGTGACTCCAACAGGGAAGGAAGAAGTGCTTGCCTACCACCAGGACAGAATAAGAAGAATTATTAAAGAATAGAAAACCTGGAGGGCAGGCTCCCAGAAGACTCATTTTATCTGATTGTCCCTGCCTTGTTTCAAGAACACAAAATATATCACAAAGGTCAGCGATTAATTGATAGAGCAAGCAAGACTTGAATCTGAAATCCAGTGATGCAATATTAACCAAAGTCATCCTAAAAATTACTCAGCAACGGGCTCTGAACAGACCGCTGACCTCTTCAGAGCAAACATCACTCTGAAAAACAAATGACTCATCCCACACATCTTCCCAAGTCTATTATGTCCTAATAACTGGAAGCTGGCTTCTGCCTTCTGAGTGCTGAGAACAGCCACTGTCTTCAGAGCAAGGTGGTTAGGCATGTAAGCTAACAGAAAACATTTATTTAGAAGAAAAGT
Organism: Fregata magnificens; assembly: GCA_013389945.1. Classification (NCBI taxonomy): domain Eukaryota; kingdom Metazoa; phylum Chordata; class Aves; order Suliformes; family Fregatidae; genus Fregata; species Fregata magnificens. The sequence continues at coordinate 48,516 of WAAD01021026.1, read as the reverse complement.
TGCTTAGTGGTATCAAATGTTCAAATCTGAAAAGAAAAAAAAAGAGGTGGGGGGAGAGAAGAGTAAAAGGAGGGGGAGAGGTTATTTTGAAACTGGAATGGCTAAGTCAAAAAGTACCCTGCAACTACTGGCACAACAGTCCCCTCATGCTGAGGCCACACTGAACAGCCTAGAGAAACACATAAAACTCATAATTAACTTGTCACGGCATCCAAGCAGCAGGAATCTGGAGAATGCTGATGATGAGAGCACTAGTCCTCAGATATAAGGCACAACCAGGTCATACCCAGGAATCAAAATCCTCCTCCTTTGCTTTGAAAATAAAAAACCCCACAGCATATCGCTTCCAAGCACCATGAACACAACCTGGAGATGACACACCCGCCGTGAGACAGAAGACTTGTCACTTCCTCAGCACCAAGACCAGCCATTTCCATGGGTGAATGTAAAGTTCAGACTTTCAAATCCATATTCAAGATTGAATGTTCTGGTATGATTTCCAATACTGCTAAATATCCACACTCTGGTTTCAAATCAACAGCAGTTTTGACTGTTGCGCACATCTGATAATTTAGGTGTTTAATTTTAGGCCCCCAGTGCTAATTTTAGATTCAAATTTGACATATTTGTCCTCACTGCTCTGCATCTTAATCAACTTCACAAACAGGCACTTCTCGCCCCAGCCTTACTCCAAGCAGGTACGAACCTTGCGTTCTTTTACCCTTCCTGCAATAGCAAAACCTACAAGACCCACAGGTGCTGTGGCTTCCCATCTCCTCCCCAGTCCTCCACCACTGCTCAGCACCTGTTTTGTGGCTCATCAGAAAACCCTTGCCAACATAACACCCATATGAAGATATGCCTGAAGAATACAGAAGGATCCCCGGGTTTGACTGACACTACAGGGACATGTTTCCTCTTAAAAGGTTAGTTTCCTATTAGTTGCTCCCAGTAAAAAATAGACCTAACCCATCTTGTCCACCACTGGGGCATCATCAAAAACAGCAGTCCCCCACAGGTTAGCAAAATTATTTGCCTCCATAGGTAAGGTAGATGTAGGGTCCGCTTTGCAGTGAGGGCACAGACCTATTGCTCTGGTTGGTGCCACTGGTTGTGATGGGTGCTCGCTGCTACTGGCCATTCAACTTCAGCTGCATCCTTACAAAGGAGATGCTAAAACCTGCAAAGGGTCGTGAAACATGCCTGCTCCCCTCCTGTATCCTCAAAGATCTGTCCTGCACCATGAAGAAAGCAACCGTTTCAAGTGAGAGGTAGACGGTAAGAGTTGATAGGTGCTAACAAAGCCCATACATCACCCTCCAGTAAGGCGTGTATCCTATTGAGTCTAACAGACACGATTTATGCCACCAACATTATCCAGAGTATATATATGGAAGGGGTTGAACCTGCTAGTCCTTCATTCACATCAACCCCCTGCATTTCTTTGGAGCACCTTCAGGAGAGGCCCATTTGCCACAGTAGAAGCTTGTAAGTGAACATTTGTAAGAGTTAATAGAATATGAAATGGAGAGAAAAATAGGAGTTTAGCAACAGACAGCAAAGCTCTGAAAGGCAGTCTGAGTCACTACAGAGAGGTTTGTGAAATACTCAGAACAACATCTAGTCATTACCACAGAAGAGTGCCAGTGCTGTTCTTTAGCAGGGTGATTTTGGGATGGCTAATCTACATTTCAGACATGCATTACTCTTCCTTAAAGGTGGATAGCATAATGCAAGGAAAATGAACATCAGCCTTATTTTAAAAGGATGCTCTGTTTAGTTTGAAAGACAGGATTCTTGTTGAAGTTAATGTAGATTGCCTGGATGCAACTCCAAAAATCACTGATCTTCCTGTATTTTATAAGCTATTTTGTCACTACAGCTGAAATATAGCCATTAAAAGAAGTCGTACACAGCCAGCTCTCTCCCTATCCCATTTTACTTACTGTCATCTTTCATTTGGGATTAGCACCACCTAAATAGCAGAGACTTGACACACACCCCTTCCCTTCTCCTTCCCAGTACAGAATATAACTTCTGCTCCTCCAGGAACCCAGTTCAAGCCAGACTAGAGCCAGGATCTAGCACAAATTTTACCCCCTGCAGAGTTTCAGTCTGTAAAGTTCTCCTTCGAACCAGGATGCAGACATGTCTCTAAGAGAGAAACAAGGAAAACGTCAGCTTTTAACCCCAAAGGGTTTGCTTACCTGTGCAGACGTGCTGTTGAGCTTCTCCAGGCCATTCTCCAGTCGCTCCATTTTTGCTTTTAAATCCTTGCCCTTTTTCAATAACAAATTCTGATAGAGTTTGATTTGCTCAAGGAACGACTTCGGAGTGGTGTAGTTATATCGTCGCTCATTGCTCAGATACAATTGGGACATCTCATTGACGCTTGTGTGGACATAGGCCATGAATTTGCTTATTGAACCTTTCACTGAATCCTAAAAGTAAGATGAGAAGACAAGGAGAAAATATTTTAAACAGAACAACTACATATAGCACAGACCTGTGCTGTATATAAAGGAATTTATTAACTTTTTATTCTGCTGCAGCAAAATCCAGGATGTAACATCTAAGTTGATCCCTTTTCATTTGTTATCTCTAAAATAACTTCGTCTGTTTGTGGAATTTATACGTCTTTTTATACCTTTTTATCTCATACTTTATCTTATTCCAAGCAATTTTTCTAGCATTCAGCTCTATAAAGTAAGAGCCTTTTAAGTATAAATTTGGGTTTTTCTTCTGTACAAATGGGGAAAGTGCACGCTTATAAAAAAGAAACACTGTAGACTTTATTCTTCCAAAATCCTGCCTAGAAAAGCTAAATAAACAGAACTGAATCTCTTTTAGTCTAGCAGCAGGTTGTCATCAATGAGAACTTGACGTATTTTTGCCCTTGAGAATTACAGACACTCAGACATGCATGTGGAGAGAAAAATGTATGTTCCCTGCAATAATCATAAGCACTAGGTTATTTTCTGCACCGATTTGTAAGCTGCCTCTCTTGCTAGCAAAGCAGCCATTTCACCGGCAATACTATCGGTGTCCAAACACACACGAGTGTGGTGCCCATGGCCATACTTCTGCTAAGGTCCATGCCCCTCTCTGAAAAACGTGGACCGTATTTCAAGCATGGTTCAATTAAGTTTAATGCACTACGGTGCTACCAGCAATTCCTCTCCGAACAGTCACCCAGATGTCCTGGGTAAGTGTTAGAGGGCAAGAAAGGTGAGCAAACCCTCTCTGCAATACTGTCCTCATGGTGTGAGGCATTGCTTGCACTGAAAGGAGGGACGAGGTCACACCTGGTTGCCACTGGCACCTTGCGGCTAGGGGTGGCCAGCGCCTGCACCCCACAGAGGAACTCAAACCCAGGCACGGCTCAGGCACCCCCAGATGCCGGTGGGTGAGGTGCTCACCTCCACAGTCTCCGTTTCTTGCAGAAAGCGGAGGCTAACGGACTCAAGGGCCTCCCGCGGCCACTCCTGGAACCAGTCTATGGCTGTGCAGCTGACGATGGCAGGGAACCTCCTGCTGCGGACGCGCAGCTTGCTACCGACAGGCGAAAAACACAGTGCGACCTGTGGAACCCGAGGAAGAAGAAGGTGAGAAGACACAGCCGGGAGCAGGCACCGGGTCCAGACACGCAGCCCAGGCCAGGGTCTTCCAGCCACTTCCAAGGGAAGATCTTGCACCACCAGCTAAGGGTGCAGCAACCTCAATCCTTGAGCCCTTGCACTTCAGGCCAGGAAGCCTGGCCCGGAAATAGCATAATCTAGCAGTAAACACATTTTTCCTCTGCAATAAAGACAAGCGGTGGTGTTAAGCATTGCTATGGTCAAAAGCAGAAGCCTGGCACACTTTCAAGGCTGCAGCCGGCGTTTAATGTAACCACTCTTCCCTGCTTTAACAGTGACACAAAGGTTCGCCCGGCAGGGAACTGGCGTCCAGATTCAAGTGGTGCAACCAGGAATTAAAGTGAATGGATCTAAATTCTCCTGGCAGGACCACAGGCCTGCCTGGATTGTTTCCCCAAAAGCCATCATTGAAAAGGGTTGAGGTGGCTCAAACTCAAAATCTGCTTTTATCAGAATGAGAAATTTTTTAAAATAAAGAAATCTCAAAACAAAGCAGAATGGAAATAAAAGCATTTGTGAACGTGTTTTCCCTGCTCATTGCATTTTTGCGCAGCGGGTCCTTTCTTTACAGGCTTTTATTTCAGTCCAACAGCTGGTAAAAGTTTCTGAGTTGCAGCAAATCGTGCAGTGTTCATGGGTCTCTGGGAAATTTCTCTTTCCATTATTCTGGGCCCTGGTCAAGGGGCTGACACTCCCCTGCTCAGCATCCTCCCAGCCCTGCACCATTTCTCCTTCCTACAGTCTTCAGCGCCCTTCCCTTGTCCACCTGCCTTTCGCTGCAGGCTGGGAGCCTCCTTCCCCCCACAGCCAGCCTGCTCGGCTCCTCTCAGGAAGGCACAAGCTCTTCCTTTTCCAGAAAGAAACTCCTTGCCCAGGGTTTAAAGTCAGGACAAGGCAAAGTACCTTTCTTCTTCGCTGCTCCACCACCAGCTTTAACGGCAAAATAAGACCCAAGGACCAAAACCTGCCACCACCACTCATCACAGCCCTTTTCCTGCAAGCCCGCTGTGGCTGGGTTTAAGAGCTCTGCTAATCAGGCACAAAGAAGGATGGACAAGTTGCCACCATGCAATAAAGTCGCAACATCTGGGCAAGGGCCAACCTGGGAGGCAGCATGTCTCGCCCAATGCATCATCCCTCTCCCACTTGTTAGCCCTGGCTGGTACCTGCACAGCTTTGCAAGTGCCATGGGGCAGGCTGCTGTCAGCTCGGATGTCTCTATAAGGTGTCACCACCTCCACCACAAGCTAAGATCTGTTTTTTAGAAGCTGCAAAAGCCAGCCTGTAACAAAACCACTTTTGTTTCCATTTCAGAAGAGGCAGCTGAACTCAGAGCTTCTGCTCCTCTGACACGGCCACTGCATGCTCACACGCAAGGGATAGACACACAGAAATCCTTCCTACACCTCCAAGCATAAGCCTCAGGCATATCTATGTTGCTCTCTCAGGGCCAGGCAAGCTTCAGGAAGCTATCCATGTACAAAAGCCCTCTTCTGCACCTATACTACTCACTCTCAAGACCCTGAGGCGGAAGGTGTGTTGGTGCTCATGCTCTGCTGGGCCAAGCCCCACTCCTGTGCTGCTCCCAGAGGTCCAGCATGCCCTGGACCAGCAACAGATCGATCAGCTTTCTGCACAGTGCACGATGCTGTCACAAAATCCTGGGATGAATAAACAGCACTTCCTGGCTGACCCCATCCATCTGCTCTAACACGCCATTAAGGAGAAGGGCAAACAGGGAAAAGGGATCAGCTTCAAGTAAATCACATGCACGCTGCCCTTCCAGTGTACCTCAATAGCTAACACGAATATATCTAGGGAGGGACACCAGGCAGAAGACAACGAAGGTGCTGGAAGAGCTACAAAACAGCATTAGCGTTCATCAGAAATTCCCCTTTCCACTGGGAGAGGGAGAGAGAGGAGGACTGGATTCCCTCTCCTTGGTCATCTATACTGTGGCATGGTCCCCAAATTTTCCCTCAAAAATCAACTCTCCAGCTGTTTCCCATCCTAAATATGTACCTACCTACATCAAAAAGGGAACAAGCTACCCTACTTCTGTGAACGTGTCCCACCAACACAAACCAAGCAGTGAGTAAGAAGACAGATATGCTTTCATTAAGCAAAGATCAAGTCTTCACTCACTGCCCATCCTAACTCCCTGCTGTGGAACCACAGCACTGTGCAGTTCTGCAGATGGGTAAACACCTCCTGGAAGAGTCTATCTCCTTCTTGCACTGTACTTTCTCCACGCGCTGGGCATACTTGGGAAGTCCTGAAACTGTTTTGGGATCTTAGGACATATTTACAAAGCCTTTCTATGCTGGAATATGGGCTGCAGTGGAAGAAATCCTGTAACCGTGTTGTGTCCCACTCAGTTCCCAGCACTTTGTTTTTAAGATAATGGTTTTTTAATTTTCCTGGCTATGGATTATCAACAACATGAAGCCTGATTCCCTGTGCAACTTTTTCAAGCAGCAAGACCTAGTCCTGGTGCACCCCAGCTAAACCCCTGTGCATGGCTTTGAAAATGCAAAGGCTGGTCCTGCTCAGCTCTTGAAAGAGAAAATTTTCAACTCCCATAGTGCTTTCTAAAGCCCAAGAAGTGATGACAACAGACAGCATTTCCCATGCTTTAGTACTACTCGCTGAGAGAATCACAGTTCATGTCATAAACAGGCAGAAAAGCCTTTCAGGCTGCAGCCTGACCTCCATACAAGGTAGCCCAAAGCATTTCCACCCCATGCCCCTGCACCAAGGTCGATGGTGAGGACTCAAACTGCCCCAGCCTCTGTCTCACCTTCAGCTGTCGTCGAACGCGCTCTATAAAAAACTTCCAGCAAGTCTCCCTGGAGTCCACCAGACCTCGGCCTTTGACTTCATTCCTCACGCTGTTGATGATGTTTTCAACTTCATCGTCGGGGAAGAGATCAGGGATTTCACCTAAGAGAAGAGGGCACGCTTAGGTTTACTGGTCTGGATTTTGTTGCAGTCTTACAGCAACATGAAGCAGCTGCCTTCCTCTTCAGGGGCTCAGGGAAGCCCCTTCCTTGAAAAAAAACATTGTGCCAGGTGTCCACAGGTTCCAGCAGCAAAAAAGTGGCACAGAAGGTCATTCTGCTAAAAAATAAACAGTTGTGAAAGCAAACTTTCTTATAAAAGCACAAGGTAAACAAACATACAATAGAATCGAAGTACAGAAAGTCCATTTTTTTCAGATCTACGGTGCTAACTAGATTACAAAAAAAACCCCAAATACCTAATATGCTATACACGATAATGAAATTATTTTAGTTTTGCAAATGAATTAGTTACATGTACAATTTCTGCAGCTGTTCAATGCCATTTCCAGCAGTGGTCAAATAACTCCCAGATCACCAAAACATTTTAAAAGTTAGAAATCTTTTAAAAACTTTTTATAGTTACTAGTTATGCAACTGATTACCAAAAATGTACCCAACGAAATATTTTTTTAGTGTTTCCTTATTTTATCACCTATTCACTTCCTTTCTGGCTTCTGATTTGATTGAAATCATCATTATTGAGTGAGATACTGTCAATATAAGCACTAATCACTTAGAAAAATACGCTAATCAGAAATTTGCTTATTTATAAGAAAGACTAAAATATATATTTTGTTCTAGCTTCTTAGGTGATGATAAGAAGTGAAACAAGTAAAACAAGCATGCAGACAGCAGAGAGCAGCCAGACCCATCTGTCAGCACCCACTGGGCAGCACTAACTCACGTCATGGGAAGTCACAGTCCCTGCAGGGTCCCTTCGTCAGTCCAGCTGCGATTCTACGCTGCCTCCCTGGACCATGAGTGAGGACCTCTCATCTGTCCCCACTTCCCCATATAGCAACCACAGGAAAACATAATGCCTTTCAAGGCCATCGTAACATGACTTGGACATCCCAAAGCCAGGCTGCTCAGCCTGCCCCTTGCTGCAGGATACTGCAGAGCTTAACCTTGAGTCACGAGATGTTTGTGTTGTCTACACCACATATAAGACGTGGTGGGAGCTACTCACCACCCTCCACAACAACCCGTGTCCTTACTCCTGGTTTCCAAATTCATCACAGGCAGGGCTTGTTTGCTGCTGAAACCATCTGGCCAATTTATGGCCACATATGTCAACTCTGGAGTTACTCACAAACTATCACTTCACTGTGCTGTCAACTCTCCACCCTTCACCATCCATGGAGGTCACCTGAACCAGCTGGTATCTTCCCACTCCCAACTCATAAATAAGGCAACAAGTGGCACGCAGTTAGTAGCAGTGATTTACCAGGGAGTCTGGGGAATACGCCCACTCTGGGTTACCTAGTGCGGTCACGGTGACACAGTAGCTGCATGCTCCCATGTGCGCTGTAGCTGCAGTGCACCCGGCACGGGGAGTGCTCATCCACACATCCCTGTGCTCTGTTCTGCAGGGAAACAGAGCATTGGCACGTAGATTGACTATTTTGCAATTGTTTTGGCAAGCAACAACTCAAAAACTTAAATGCATCTGGAGAAACAAACAGGAAAAGGACTGGAATGGGATAAGCAGCTAGCTGACGCACACAGACAGGGTCATCTGGTGGCTTTGCATCATCCACCAACTCACAGATACTCCAGTCAAATATCCTAGCCAGGAACAACCTTATTTTATTAGGCAACTAGAGTATGGATGCACAGGATCCATAGGTCAAACTCCTCATCTGTTGATATATTCCTTTGGCTCTGTCCTCAGCTGCAATATCACAACAGACACATCACTTAACAACCGCATGCGGTATACCATGAAGTATGGAAAAACTGGGTACAAGACATCAGAGAAAGAAAAAAAAAAAAATCTACCAGATGATGGAATGCATCCTTACCAAGAAGACCTTAGCACTGCTTTTACTCTAGAGTTTAACCCACGTATCTTTTGGCTTACTTCATATATTGCCCTTCTGTATATTCTAGAACTACAGATGCTACCATAAGCAAAACTCCATTGAAAAGGGGGAGTGGAGAAATCAAAGCAACGAGAGACATACCTGATGCTAAGAAGTCATTCACCAGCACCAAGAACTGCTCGTCCGCCACTTGCGCGTCGGTCATCAGGAACACGGTGCCTATGTTTTTCACGCCGGCTTTCAGGTACTGGTTTGCCAGGTCTGCCTGGAGGTTGAAGAGCAAGTGGACTTAGAGGTTGCACGTAGATTCTGCAAAGCACAGGCTAGGTACCACACCTACAAGTGGGTTATTTCAGAATCTTCCCATTAACTGAGAACAAAGCAATTGCAATTAATTAGTACGAAACTGCACTTTGGCCACTCTCCATATTCACAGCTGAGCCTTCCAGGTTATATGGGGGAGTCTATTGCTATCATCACTGTAAGACATTACCAAGTAAGACTTGACATTAAGCCCAGGTCTGTATAACACAAAAATGAGAAGAAAGCCCGGGCCAGCACTGCTAGACAAAGGGAAATGCCTGCGGCTGAAGCACTTAGAGGTCAACGGATGTGGCTGAAGACATCAACGCAATCCCTGGTTGTGAAGACTGCAAAGGAAGTTCATAAAGGCTCCCTCTGCCCTGGGCTGTGGGTACAGTAAGTCACATACACAGGGAGGATAAAGCACCGCAGGGACTGGGAAAGACAGCAGGGACTGGAAATGTTGGTCCTTGGTATCCCCATGCTATACGTTTCTCTGGTTTCACAAGTATACATGAATAATTTTTTTTTTTTTTTTTGGCTGAGGTGCTGCAACATGGTTTTTTTTGTTTGTGAGGAAGGGAGGAGGATGCCTTGTGCAAACGCAGACTTTTTCAGTTGTGTATTTCTTCCTTCTCCTCCAGAGTCCAAGCAGGGACTCACCCTTTAGTCTCCCGGTCGGTGCAGTGATGCTGACAGAGTGCCTGCTCGCATGGAAAAGCTGTTTCGTTTCAAAGGGGACAGTGCCCTCCTAACGGGAGACACCATCTTATTGAAATCCAAGCTGTTCATGAGATGGGAAAAACACCATCATCCAGCTCAGACTCCATCCTTTCCTTCCTGCCCCTCCAAGCACGATACAAGACATGCAGGGGACCCTGAAGGAACACACTGGCCAACATTTCAGAAACTCTCTTAGAAATTCAGCAAACACACACGCTTCTTCCAAAAGAATCATTTGTTACTTTCATTACTGGAAATTTGGATTAGATCAATTATAACAGTGGGAGGGGCCAATGGCAGAGAGGGTAATCTGTCACCATCTTGCTCTTCCATATCGGAGAAAAAAAAAAAAGTCTCCATATTTCATAAATTCTTTGAAAATGAATACAGAGTGAAGGGAACATCAAATTATCTTCCACCTCCACAGACAGAGAAGCAAAGAGATGCTTTGAAAACAAGTTTATTAATGCTGGTATCAAGCTATACTCCTAGACGGGAGTGCAGGCTTCCTCAATAAACAGGCAGGTAGGAGCTAGAAAACCCCACAGGTGGGACTGAAAAACACAGAGGAGAGCTGAAAATACCCAACGGATGGTGTGACAGGCTTGTGCAACATGATGAAAGCAACTTGTACACAACCACAGGTCATCGGGTCGTGCCACTGATGGGGAAGGAACCCGGGGTTCATCGGCCATCATGCCTCCCAGGCAGAACAGAGTGAAGTTACTGTGATTGTGATTTTTACAACATTTTTAATGACAATCATTTTGCCAGCAGCTAAAATACTTTTAAACCATTTCAGTGATATTTTAAAATGTTGATTTATAGCTCCTAAGCTCACTAGCCTGTGCATAAATATAGGCACAGGCACATGTTGTCTCTAGTGAACCATCCACCCTCCACTCTGTCCCTCCCTTACACAAAATACCAGAGGAAGAACTGGATACGATTTGAGAACTCTCCTCCTACTCTCTCCTGCTCCTTTTCCACCTCCAAATCACTCCACAACGTGCACCTCACAGATGAGCTAATTACCACATCTTAGTTTAATTAGAAATAATAATCAAATAGAACTTTTCCAGTCCTTCACGGTTTCTTGAACAAGCATGAAGTGGATGTCCACACCACTGGGTTCGTTAGCACAGCCCGGCGCTGATACTAAGCCTTGGGCTGGAGTGCTCTCAGGCCTGGCCAGCTCAGGGGACATCAGGTCTGTCCGCACCCCTGCACAGACATGCTTCAGCAAGGTATTTCGAGAAGCATTGCTCCTCTCTGCAGTCCAATACTGTGTCTGAGGCTTTTTAGTATCGCCACAATAGTGTCGCTCAATATGCAACAAGACAAAGTTTTCAGGGCAAGTTCTGCTTTTTATTTCCTTCCCCCCCACCTCAGCCTTAAAAAACACCTACCTTCAGGTCAGGGATGCCATACCCTTTCCTCAAAGTGATCTGGAAAACCTCCAGAGAGCTAATGAAGGCTGCCAGTCTGGTCAGGCTCTGCTTGCCGCTTCCGCCCACGCCAACCAGGAGAGCGTTTCCTCTGGGGGACTCCAGGATACGGTTGATGCGGCAACTAAATCGAAGCATACAAAATCTCTCATTAATAAGAGTACTTTTTTTATTTCTCTGCCCGGTGCTTTTCAATACATATTTTATTCACTAAGAAACTGTATTCTGAATGGGATGAAAAACGTCAATCTAAGAGACATGTCAGCAATCAATCCCCGTCTCTGCTGAGACCTATACAAAGGACAGAGCTGATGAAAAAAATAGTTTGGTGGCAATTCAGACTGAGTCCAATTTTTTTTCCACCTGCCAAGTCCTGCTGGACAGAACTGTTTTAAGGTGAAGGCGTGGACATCTTTGCTGGGAGGATAAGGAAAAAGCACATTACATCGACATGCAAAAACTGAGAACAAAATTCAAGGCTCTGACACACCTCCCCAGTAAGGGTTTCTCTTCACAAAGCATTTGGGGTTCATGTTCAGGTGAAGAGTCCTGCTATGCACTGAAGCATATTCATATATTTCTAGAACAACATAAAAACGTGTCTGGAAAACACAGTCCATGTTTCTTATTTATCCAAACCACCACTACTTAAGAGTGAGATTTTCTCAGTCTTAAAAATGAACTTGCTATTATTTCCCAGGTCTGTTCACTCGTCCTGTCTGAGAGTCGCATGGTGAACTCTGCCTGCCTCCGATTTATTTTCTTTAAGCAATTGCTGACACCCCCACGTGTTAAAACCCCAACTGGGGGGGGTTTAGAGGATCCTACCTGTGAAAACCTCACTGTCCTGTGTCTTAAATGCAAGCGCCATTCCCCTCTTCACATCATTGCCTTTATTCAGCGCACTTAACTGACTATTTTCCTAGACTAATCTAATTAATTTTTCAAATAAGACTGTGAGAAATACTGTACTGCTTTATTACAACTCAAGTATCTTATGATCTATGCGCAGACTCCCACCGATTGTGAAATTATACCCAGAAAAGCAATCCAGTTTGCACAAAGAGCTCTACTGTTCCTGCTTTCAATTCTCTAGGCTAGCTCTCCCCGAAGATGACAGCGTGTGCTCTCCGGGGCTGCGTGCTCTGTGAATGTGCATGATGAGCCCTGGATTAGGAGGTGACTGACAGGTATCTCCCACTTCCTTACATAAATTAAGTCCTTAACGTTACCTTTTTTTTTTTCCTTTTTTTTTCTTTCTTTTTCCCAACTGAAAATTTTCAGCAAATGCAAGCTGACATTCATAAGCTGTTTGAGATGGAATAAGTTGTGTACTTCAGCAAAATGCAATTTCCAAATGCAATGAATTAAATTCACCCAGCTCCAGCAAAAACCATGCTGAATACTCAAACCTCGCTTTCCTCATTATTCACAATATTAACTGGAGGGACAGGGCCAGGTTTTGTCGCAAATCCCAGTTTACGTGAAGTGCAAAAGGAGCACAAGATTAACAGTACTGTCACCTTCCTGCAAGCAATGCAAGCAGAAACGCCTATGGACATCAGGTTGCATATGGCTCGTTAATACGAAGGAGTAAATGCTCATACTATAAGGGAAAATGTGCTCCAGTGTAGCTGGCACACTACACCGCAAAAGCGACAGGTTGTTGAGCTCTCAGAACAAAAATGGTTAAACACCTTGTTAAAAGGAGTAGCACTTTATATACGTTTTTTTTTAATTTGCATGAGAGTGACTGCATTAGGTTGCCAAGTCCAGCGAGAACTGAAATCACACACGCTGGTGTGCAGCAGGGCAGTGGCTTCCTCCTAGCTTAGAGTCACAAATCTGTACCTCTTGACACCATGTTTTCATACAAACCCAGTTAAAACTATGATTTACAGGGCAGGTCCATCTTCTGAAGTGATCTAGGGCCAGATTTGCATTTCAGCACCCAGAAATGAGTCTGTCTCTGCTGGGATTCCCAACGAGCGTTTAAGTCGTATTTGAAAGCTGGAGGTACGTCTCACTATCTACACCAGAGACATGTAAATAGCTTCCTAACTATGAACTGGGGGCTTGCTCTTTTCATATAGTCCCACGTGTCCAATTTCCAAAGGGAATCCATCTGGACCTCCAGGCATCTAAATGCAAGCAGGATTTTCAAAGTATCAAAGCAGTTTAAATGCCTCAATCCATTTAAACTAGCAGCCTGAATGCACATAATCTCACTTTATACACATTCAAAAATCCCACTAAGAACCTGTGTAAACATGGCTCTAAACCAGTTGTGAAAGCATCTAGGGAAATCCCAGTGTAACTAGTACTGTAGCTGGCTGTCAAGTGAAGTCAACATTGTCACATACAATAAACGTTCGTGCCATATGCAGAGCATCAAGGGCCAAAGATATCATAACAGCAACCAGACTTTAAAATAACCACCAGCATGCAGCCCCTCCATCTGACAGCCCCAGGCATCCTCATGGTTTCAGAAGTGCCCTCCAAACACCAGCTAGAGAAGCAGCGCAGTATTTGTGCTGGACACGCCACATGGGCAGATGACGCTTCTGCACACCTCCACTCCATCAGCTATAATTACGGATACCTACATCCTCCAGGAAACTCCATGGAAGCAATCTGCACAGATAAATGCTATGATGAGACCACAAAGCCAGAAAATCCCCTTACACATGGCACATGGCGTCCTCAAACAGTACCAGGTTCATGGCAGCATTGACTTCATTGTAGTTGTCCAAGGCTTCCACAAGGATCTGGTTCAACTCCTCCCAGGTTGGAACTGGCTTATAGCTCGGTTCACCGATGCCTTTAGCAAAATGGCAATAAACATTCATTCGCTTGGTCTGCTCTAAAGTTTCCTCAATGTCCTGTCAAAATAAAAAAAAAGAAAAAAAAGTATATAACAAGTACAGGGAAAAACACTGCAGCTCTATATCGTCTTTCCAAGCAAAGTATGGTGTTCCAGCAAATGCATTTTTACATCTGTATAGTTGCACCTGCATGTTGGAAAAGGAACGTTACCGACACAAGGGAAAGAGAGGGAAAGAGAGGGAAAGGAAAAAGCTCCAATACTGACTTCCTTTGCTCTGACAACTTTTTGCAAATCACAAAAACTCATCTCATTACCGTAAGAGAATGCAGCCACAAGAAAAGCCCCGCAGCAATAGCCGTAACATGAGGCTGCTGCATGGGCAATGATAATGTGGAAGAAAAAGTGCTGTCTGCACTACTTATCACTTCAGTGATACTCGTGTGATTCATATGGCAGCACTGTTGGGTGATGTCAGGCCTGAAGGAAAGGTCTGGAGCTTTCATTTGAAAGATATTTTGGAAAAAGGGAAAGCACTAAGGATTTGTGCCTGCATTTCACTTTGCTCCCATCAAGACCGGGGATCTGACCCTTCTCATGCCTTTGCCACATGAGACTCAAAGCACTTAAATAAAGGAATTTAACTAATTCACAGAGCCCAAATCTCCTCTCCCCAACGCCCTTATGGAATGCATCATTTACCCATATCGCAACATTAGCAGTCCAAAATACAGATGACAGATTTTGCTCCTGGGGTCCCGTCAAGAGCTTTGCCCTCCAGGCAAGTGAGAGGTGGGCAGACCTTAGGTCAAACTTTGCTTCCCAAGGAACTTTTTTCCTGTAACCATGCATGATATTATCACAGTTATGAACCTCAACACTTACATCATAGAATTTCTTCACCATCTCCAGCTGGATTTTATCAAAGGTACCATAATCCCTTTCCTCAACCATCTTATCCCGGTACACTCGGTTTGACTCATGCAGGTAGAGCTTCACTAGGTCTTGGGGTTGCTTCAGACATTCAGGGGTAGAGAATAGAAGGCCCTGTGGAGAGCAGAGACAGTCAGAAAACCCCATCTTGGCCCTAAAGGACTAACCTCACCCCCAGCATCCAGGCCATCATGCTAGAATGGGGCTGAATCACTCTAAATGCAAAATTATTACAGCAACCTGCAATTGAACTTCTGAATAACTACTCAACGGCCCCCGGAGAATGTGCCGTTTGTTACCCCCAATCTCCAAAAGCAGTTTATATTTGTTCTACTAATTCTGATACCCCAAACAGAATCTCCGACGCAGCCTGGCTGGGCTGGCGCTGCTGATCTCAGCAGCAAAGAGCGTGCAGAGTCAGGCACCAGCCCAGATGGGCGGCTTTTTGCATCCCCACACCACACCATGGGTGCTTTGTCAAGAAGAAAAAATAGTTTGGAAATTTTAGTGGTGATGATTTTTTTTTAATCAATTAATTTTAATTAGGTGCATTCTGCCTGCAGGAAATATTAGTTGCTGTCTGCTTATCACAGTATGTTTACCATGAACTCTATTAAAATGCATACAAGAATTATATTTCAAAGAGGTGTCGCCTATAACTAAGCCTATTAACAGCACACAGGGTTTTCAATGGCATGAATTAAATAGACAGCTTTTATTCCTAACATCTAATTATTTATACATAAAATATAAAATGTTTTAAAGCAATGTAAAGCAGTCCTTCCCAGCTCACTGGCCCATGGCTCAAATTGTTTGGGTTTCATGTTTGGATTACAGCTGCCAAATTGTTATTTTATTTATTTCAGAAAAAAAATTAATGAGAAGAGCTGGCAACTCAAAGAGAGAAAGGTGAAACCCATCAGGTCCTAAGCTGATTTAAAAAAAGAATAAATAAAAAAAGTCACTCAGTCACTCTAAAGACAGCCCAAGCCACAAAAATTGTTGTGTTCTTGATGTAAGCACATGTAAGGCTACCTCAGAAGAAAGAAAATCCACACTTCACAAATCTGTAATCAGTTTATTAACTTAACAGCTGAACTTCTCCCCTTTTCTCACTTTGCAAACCTGACCCTCCTCCCCTCCTCACTCCTCTCGGCAGAGCTACCAGGCTTTTCCATGAACACAACCAACCGCACCCCCAAAGAGCGATGGGGATGCTCCAGGTGTGAGGTTGAGCTTCCAGGAGATGCCGTAGTGTCTACGGCTGGGACGCGTGAAGGATGCGTGGTTATGGGTCACTGCGTCTGTGATGGATGTGGTGCCAGCATGCAAAAAAAAAACCCTCCAAAAAATGGGTAATCCTTTGCCATGCCAGGGCAAGTTTTGTCTATCTGGCTGTTGAGTCCTCAGGTTGTATTTCAGCCAAATCTTTCAGTTTCTCCTCCTCAGCAGAAAGGCCAGAAGCTGGTTAGGAAGCCCTCTCCGCCGAACCGAGGCTTCTCGAGGCAACGATATCAAATATCACGACATTGGCGATAAGATAGTGAAATGCCAGAAGAGGCTTTTGCTGAGAGGAGCGGCTGTGCCCGTCGGGGCGTGAGGGGATCGCCACCACCCCGACGAGGAGCGTGGAGCCGGGCTGCGGGGGAACCAGCACCCTCCAGCCGAGACTCATCAGATCAGAGTTTATTACCGGGTAATTCTGAGTGACAGGCTCCCCAGCAACTTAATAATCACCCCAGGAGATGATGCATATTTGGCACGGAAACAGGGAATATGCTAATCATCCCAGCAAGACTTGTCTGCCGTGTTGTCGTCATGCATCAACATGCCAGCGGAGATGGGCTGTCACGGCTCTGACAAGGCAGGACCTGACCTCAGGCAGTTGCTTGTTTTTTTCCCCATGATCTCCACGAAAAGGAGGAGAGTGAAGAGCACCCATGACCCCGTCAGCCTGCCAGGGAGCGTGTCCCCGCCCAGCAGGACCTCATGTGCTCTGCACCCACCGCAGCTGTGCTGAGGGAAGTCCAGGAGATATTTCTACTGCCCATCACAGCTCTGCAAATGGTGACAAGTATCGGTCAGCTAGCACTTTACAACGTCAGCACACCTGGGCAGTTAGCAGCCCTGACCTGGGGCAGGACAATTCCCACCATGGCTCCATTAATGAGTCCTAGCCCGCAGCATTACCCCAAATACTGCGTTATCACTATCCTCTGACCAAGAATGGTCTCCAAAAACCATCTAGCACAGCCACATGCTCCAGCCAGTTCTCTTGAGTTGCATCCCGCCGCACAACCATTGGTTCCCCCTGAAACCTCAGAAGACTTCCATGCAAGACCATCTGCTTCATCTATAAGTCCAGGTGCTCTAGATTTAATTTGAAGGCACTCACAAATAAAAGGATCATTCGTTTTTCTACAGCGAGAAGCACAGCTCTGGTACGGCTCACCGTACCAAAAAGTCCTACATCACACAGCTGAACGATTTTTGGTGATAGAGCAGCTCTTCAAAGAAGATTTTCAAAGTCAGGTGGTCAGATGGTCCAGTGGAGAGAGGCATTTACATTTTTCTTTCTCTTTGCACCCTAACGTGCTCTCAGGGGTATGCGTGAAGGAGACGCGTGCTTCATCTTTACATGGAAATATATTGCACATAGATAGCCAACAGAAACAGAAGAGGGCTCCGCAATACAGGACAATCATGGAAAGTCAAAGACTTTGCATACTGCTACCTAGAACACAATAGAACCTACATGTAGAGGGAAGCTGAATGTTTGGATTTAAAATAAAATAAAATAAAATGCACCAGAAACATTCAAGTCATTCTGGCAAAGCCTGCAAAACTATAACACATGTCCAGAAATCACGGTCCGAAGCGACATAACATGAATTCTGGACACTAGGCTTGCTAAAGTGATAATTATTTCCACTTCTTAAGCTTTGCATCCTGCAAGGCTACCTGCCAGCAGGCTGGCTTCCTGCTAGTGCTGCTATGGGCAACCCAGAGAGCAGAGCGAAGCACCAGGATGCACAGCACAGCTTCCCCTGCCTGCCAGGCTGGGAGGGAAAGCGCATGGATGAATGTGAAGAGAGAGCTAACACGCCCCCATGGATGGGGTGATCAGAAGGTGACAGAACAGAAAGTCTCCCAGGCATAAAAAGGTAAGAAAAATAAATTACTTTTTCTCTTCGCAGTCTAAATAACATTTAAAATAATAATAACTTGTGCAGTGTAGTGACCTCTTTCCAGCCATCCTGCACGGTTGGTCTAAGCACCCTGCTCACCTCTTTCCTGATGTTACTCTTGGGGCTCCTGGGGCAGCCTCAGCACTTTGAGGACAGCGATGACATGAAGACAGTGACAAACACAGCATTACTATCTACAGCATTTGGGCCACGAACCCAGAGTCCTATTTAAAGATATTGTAGCAATTCTAAAATATGTTAACCTGGGTGGATGGACGAGGGGCTCCAGCCACCCCATTGGCACCTCATGCTGCTGCGGCTGCTGCATGTGATGGAGCAGCCCATAACCAGCCACAAGCCACAACTGACTGTCCACCCTCTCCAGCCACACACCAGCAGGCAATGCACAAGGTGCATTTTGGCATTTGCAAGCCTGACATTTGCAGGGTTCTTTAGCAACTTCAACCACAGGTAAATATGAAAATCCCTCCCCATGCAAAGGACCATGAAGTCTGCCAGCCGCTAAAGCCCACGTGGAGGTGAAGCTCAGCTGGCGCGAGGCACGCCGGAGCCACTGCTATCATCTTGCTGTCAGGAAGAGATAGAGGCCGTTGCTCCTCAACTGCTGCAGATCTTAATGTGACATGCTACTTGAAAATCTTGTTAGAAATGGGAATAAAAAGCAAAATACAACCCTGCTGAGTCTATGATTATTATTTTACAGAGATGACAGATATAATTGAGAGCATAATACCATGGTAACCCTTTCAGATAGAAAGAAAGACAGCAACAGGGCTTTCTCTGGTGTGAGCCAGCAGGGAATATATTTTCAAAAAGCATAATCCACAACTCTGTCACTGCAGAGACCTGCCTTCTTTAATCAAGCATAAATTGCCTGGAGCGTACCAATCAATTTAACTCTGCAGTGCATGGTGGGACCCAGAGGCATGAGAAGGTGCCATAGAAATGCAAGGCAAAGTAGTGTTGGACTTTAACCACAGATAGGACCCTCTACAGAGGGGAAGTAACAGATAACACCTTCTGATGAACCCAAAGGATTATAATGGACTGAAGGGTGACCTTGCCCCTGCAACAGTAACATTGGTAACAGTAAGTGATATAGTCCAAGGACAAGGAACCACGGCTGCCATTCCTGCAGATCTTGGCTAATCCTACTCCGACCCCTTCTTGCCCATCATCCTGCACTGTGGTTTCCAGCCTCTCCTCACCCTGAACATTTCCGGCAAGCTGTGACAGCAAATTTAAGCTGTTTATTACAGATAGGTTTTACAGTGCTTGCTGAGCCTTCTATAACCAGCCTATGAGCTCACAGGGTTGAAGATGATAATGGATTTTGGGGGTCCTTGTTACTCTTTCTCAAAATCGGAGAGAGGCATCCTTTAATCTAGACGCTAGTGGATTTCCAGGTCAGCAGTGACCTGAATGTGTTTGTGTGTTCATCAGAGAAACCATACCCAGTGCTGGCTTCCTTCTCGCCTTGGTTCCCCTTCTTCACCCACAACCCTTCTGCCAGTCCCTACCTCCCCGGAGACTCGTGTTCCCCTTTGGGGAGCCAGCCCCTCCATGGTGGGCATACATACATTACGCCGGTGCCACACAGGAGAGACTGGCTTATTTCTGTGTGAGGGCCTGAACCAAAGTTTCACCTTATGGCTCTTGGCCAGCTGATGCCAGAGAAGCAGTGGCACCACTGAATACAATGCTGAGGCATTTAGGGTTGTTCTGCTGAAGGTGAAGTCCAGAGACAAAAATCAAGTGAGAACAGTGGATAAAATCATTGCTGTGTAGGAATACATGGCATTTCCCATGACTTTCTCAAGTCAACACAACTAGATAGTTCATCTCCAGGGACACCTACTCTACAGCCAAGGGAGCCTCAAAAGCAACACAGCTCAAGCAGTTCAGACAAGGCGCCCACACAGGGCAGGCAAATACAATACAAGAAGACACCTGTGTCCTTGTACAGCTGCTGGAGCCCGAGTGGGATGTCCTGACATGTTTCAAAAAGCCCTAGACACCCACACTTCGGCAACAGAGTGAAACCACACCTGTGCGCCTGGAAGGGGGAGCTGGACAGCCTTCTGTCCTCCCCAGCCTTGGAAGAACCTAGATATCCTCACACACCTGAACCTGAGCATCTTAATCTGGAGCCAAATCCCACCTTAGACCTGCAAAGTGCCGATGTCTGACAACAGGACAGTCACCTCGTACTCCTTTCACCTCCAGTCAACGAGGTGCTTCAGAAACACAGTTCCTCTGAGCTCTTCTCCGTGTTTCCATGAGGATGAGCTGAACTTGAACTACACACAGAAATGCCTGTTTTTCTCTGCTGAGGGAGAGGGCATGACTAGCCAGGCCAAAAGGAATTCCACTAAAGATGCTTAGATCCCCAGAGACGATCATTCCAATTAGTCAGGACAAACATAACAGTGCTTGACAAAGTCAGCCCACTGCTGCCAGTCGAGCCTTCAACCTCTGGGTTTAGAGGTTGCTCTTTTTCCGTTTGGTTTCACCAATACCTTTATTTGTCTAAACAAATTTCTGTGGCGTTTTGCTGTCATTTGGATTGAACATCTTCTGGAGTCACCTTCAGCTGAACCTTCACACCAAGCAACACAGACATCAGCCTGATCAGCTCAGGCCAGGTGGCAATGGGTATGGGGTGCAGAAGGACAAACATGAAAGCAATAAGTTCCCATATCTGTCTGCTGAAAGAAATTACTGCTGACTTGCTCTGGGGCAGTCTTCCTTGTTCTGCGCAACACTCACATGCATACCAGATCCAAACTCATTCATTCTTCATTAGCTGAAGCAATTAAGATACAGGTTCTTGGAGTGTTTTCTAATGAGACAATTAGCACAGGACTCCTCATCATAAGAGCTGTCAGGAATTTTTGACAAAGGGAATCAAGCTGAGCTTGTAAGGCCCTACTTAAATGTTTAGGTACAGTATTAATACCTACGATGGTATGATAATGCCAGAGCCACTGGACAGATTGCAAATGGGCTACTGTTAACGACCTGTGCAGAGCCAGCGGTATCAGAGGCAGCAAGCCCAGGGGTTGACTCCTCCACAGCTGCAGTTTGCATACTGCCTTTAACAGCTATCATTGGCTGCTCGTGTAATTACAGAATAGCTGGTAAAACAGCAATCCCCAAATGCCTTTTATATATGCAGCTATTATGCACTTGGTGTTTGATTGTTTGTCTGGGATTAAAAGGAATTTGAAAAAGGCATTATGCACCGCTCCACAAGCCTTACATCCACTGATTCTCCATCTTCCCACAGACCCTGGCAACTCAGATGGCCCTGCTTTTTTGGAGGGGGGGTGGGTTGTTTGGTTTGGTTTGTTCCCCTTTTTTTTTTTTTTCTTCTTCTTCTTTCTTTTTTCCAGATGCCATCACATCAAGCATTACAAAAAAACATGGACCAGAAGGATGGACTGCAAGGAGAACCGGCTGTACCACGAGCCTCAAAGTTCTAACTGGAGGCCAACTACCCACCAGCGGTGTTCCTAAGGGGTTGGTACCAGGGCAGTATTGTTTAATGCCTCCCTCCATGACCCGGGCAGTGCACTCTCAGCAGGTCTGCAGATGCTGCTGACCAAGCAGAGAGTTTTTTTACACAAAAGGCAGGGACCTTGACAGGTTGGAGAAAAGCTGTGTGAGGCTCAATCCGCTTTTGGGTCCCCCAGTACAAGGAAGACATTGACATGCAGAAGCAAGTTCAATGGAGGCCACCAAGACTGTAGAATGGTGGAGCACAGGACATGCAAGGAAAGGCTGAGAGAAATGGGTTTGTTCAGCCTGGGGAAAAGAGGAATCTTACTGCTGTCTACACCTACCTAATGGGGAGTTACAGAGAAGACCGAGCCAATTTTTTTTTTTTTTTGGAGGTGCATAGCAAAAGGACAAGAGGCAACAAACAAATGGCAGCAAGGGAAATTCCAATTGAAATAAACCCATATAAGCTTCACCATAGAATGGATTTAGCAGTGCAACAAGGGCCAGGGAGGCTATGGGAACTCCAGCCCTGGAAACACTCAAAACTTGTCTGGTCAGCCTGACCCAACTCTGAAGTTGGGCCTGCTTGAGTAGGGGGTTGGACAAGAGAGCTTGATTTAAATTATGAATATATGAAGATGTAATGAATGCAACACATGGAAATGCATTCCCAGAGTCCAGAGCTTCTTTCACACTCAATTTCAGGAAAAAAATTGTGTTCCAGCAGAGCTAAACAGGAAATCAGGAGATCTCAAAAACCCAAGAATATGTAAGGTAAGGTCAAGAATGAATAGCAAAAGGCAAGGAAGGGTTTCAAGAAAAATTGAACCACAATTTAAATAAGCATTATGAGCCCAAGGAGCCAGACTCCCCCACTCCTGCAGCCATGTGATAAACGAAAAGCCATCTGAGCTCCTGTCACTGCCCCTACCCTATGGCCCAGCATCTAGATCTGGCAGGACATTTTCTAATATCGCACAACCTTAGCACCTTTCAAGCAGGCTACAGTTAAAATTAAAGCTTCCCATTGAAATGCTTCTTTTCTCTCTCTCTGCCTTTCAAAGCACAGATTAACCAGAAGCCAGGATTTAACATGACCCACATCTAACGTCAAAGGCTGCTGATGTTTAGCTGAGCACAAGTGACAGGTCTGATTCCTTCTTGACACAATGGAGTTATTAACTTTTTCAAGGTCCTGTTCTTGGGTTTCCCATTGCCTGTCATTCCTTCAACTCCTGTCTGATGGACCAGACCACAAGGCACTGAACTTTCAGTACTTACTTTGTAAAACAGGCATTAATAAGGACAGCAACAAATTACAAACTGAGGTTTTACAACAGGTTATGGTATTTCAAACCTCTTGATTTGGCTGCTGAGAACCTTCTCAAACTTTATTAATCAGCCTTAAACTCTGAAAGCATCTTTGAGCAGTAATATCTACTGCTTCAAAGCATGAGATTGCTGGGGAAAAAAAAAAAAAAATCTCTCCACTGTTGGAAGAAAACATTTCTAAAGCTGAACAACTTCCCCTTGGTGCAGAACTGGCTCCAGTGGTAATTCAGTTTCAGCAACTAAGGCAAAGCTGGTTTCGATTTGTTTATCAGCTCTTTAAATGCCATCCTTCATGCACGTGCTGAGTACCTGACCATCGAGAAGCTAAGAGGATGCGCCTATAGGCCAACAAGCTGTACTGGCTCTACGCAAAGCAGTTGAACTAGTTAGTGCTCTCCCATCTTCAGGGCCAGTAGCCCACTAACTATCCACCACCTACTTCAGTGCAATAAAATAATTTCCCTGTGTTGGAGAGCAGTGCCATTAATCCCCACATTTACTCATGTGGAACTGAGGCTCACAAAGACAAGCCGAGCTCCATCACACTCACCAACAGTTACTTAATTAAATGCTGAAGTCAGAAGCCCAAAGCTCCCTTCAGTTGGTCCCTTTTACAGCCAGAGGGCATTTCAACCCACCCAAAACCTGCACCTCCTTCTGGAGCTATTCATCCCTCCCTGTTGACCACAGGAGGCTGGAAAGTAAATAAGCTTCTAACTGATGTTCCTCAAAGCCATGGGTGATGGCTCTGGAATCCATCCAAAACCAATCAGGAATGGCCCGAGGTCACCCCCTTTACTCAGGGGACACACATGCTGTGTCACTGCTGGGTGGGAGACTGCGTTTTGCTCACCAAGGCTAGCTGGGCCAGAGGAACACATGTCCACAGTCTCCCATGGCCTTGGAACAAGCTCCAAGTGCCACAGGACAGCAACTGCACTTACTTGGAAGATATTGGAGAAGTCTCTCAGGTTGAAAACATAGTGGAACTTGATAGCCGTTGGCAGGAAAGTAGCAGCTACTTTCTGATGCAGTCCCAGGGCCAGGGCAATCAGCTGCTGAGCTGATTTTTGCACAGCCCCTGAGAAATTCCCACTCGTCAGGTGCTGCATTAAAATGGTGCTGTAGATCCTGGACAAAGCATCCTGACCAGGGATGGAGAGAGCAAAGACGCAGAAGTGACGCTGAGGAAGAGAAAGGAAGACATGGAAAGGTCAGAGAGATGGGCAACCACCTCTCAAGCAAAATGCCCTTGGGGACTCGATGTGCTAGATAATCTCATCTACGCTGCCTTTCCCATGAAAGGTTGGACCAGATGATCTTTTGAGGTCGCTTTCAACCTGGGATGCTCTGTGATTCTATGACTTGCAGTCCACTTGCACAAGGCTATTTCCCTCTTCCAATTTCCTGGCAGAAGACAGCTGGCAAGTGACATCATTTTGCATGCTAAACAAGGGATTTTCAACTGCATTTCACAACTGCTATGCTGGAAGTTCAGTCCATTGAAGAGTTAAAGGGCTCTGAAGGTCCCAGTGACCTCTGATGAAGCCCAGTTGCTGTCTCTGTTAGGAGCTGACCCCGGAAGGTACCATCTCCCATAAGACCCCTTTATTGATCTGGAACTTGCACACACAGAGGAGTTGCCCATTTCCAGCCATGGGATGCTTCTTTTTAACACAACAGAGTCCCTTGCTAAAGAGGAGCCAGGGCCTGGGCTGACTCTTGTCAGGAGGCTTCTCCATGAAGGAATCAATTTTGCTCTCCGCTATCCAGGCTCCCCAACGGCTGGCAGGTCCCTGCCTGCAGTGCTGTGAGCAGGATCTGTCCCTGCAGCAGCCGCCCCACCAAGTTACGGCTGCTCTTGCATGGGCACCCATTTCTCAAGGTATTTCTCCACTACTGCTCACGTGCCAAGCTTCTCCTCCTACGGTATGGCAAACACCCACCACGCAGCTGGGAAGGGCACCATCCCTCTGGCTGCCGTTCGTCCCCCTCGGATGCCAACAGGACCTGCTCAGTGGTTTTAATCTGCAGGCACAGGGAACAGCCTCCAACCAGGCTCTGCCACTCCTCATGGCTTGTAGAAAAGGGTACGTAACCTCAGAGCTGATAATAACCAGCTCTGTGACACAGGTCAGGCCTCACAGCTCCCAAAAATCAAGCCCTGAGGTTTAAGATCTCTTCCCAAATCTATACTTCTGTTACCATCAGCACTTGTACTCTTTTTTTTTTTTTTTTTTTTGGGGGGGGGGTGGTGGGGTGGTGGTGGTGTTTGTTTGTTTGGGTTTCCCCCCACACCTCCCTTTAATGAGAATACACTGCCAGCTCCATCAGGAAATTTTGAAAACCAAAAGGCTTTAACGAACTATGTTCCAGCGGCAAATATGAGCTAAATGAAGGCAAAATCTGCCTGTATGAACCAGAAGGCTGTCCTGAAAGTAGGTGTTAACCTGGCTGGCAACTTGTGACTTCCTCTGACTGAGCAGCAGAATGTCAGGAAAAACAAACAAGGGAATGAGGGAGCAAGTCTGCTCCTTCACCATTAGGAATTACAGTCACTCGACAGATTCATGCCATTTCTACTGATAAAATGACAGCAGGATCTGCCAGTGGTTTTCCTCTGGCCTCACGCTTAAATAATCTACCCAAAAATAAAATCAGCTATGTGCCTGCTATTGAGCAGAGCTTTACCTGCAGACGCGGGTTGATGGTGAAACTCCCCGCAGTCGGGTTCATGCACGACACGTACTGCACATTTGTGATCTCCTTCAGCGACAGCTTGGTCCTGTCGTACCTTTGGGCAAAACAAAAGCAGTGGCACGGTGACCGCAGCCTGCGAGCAACAGCTGCTGCGTCTCCGCCGGTGCATGTCCATGGGCTGCCAACGTCCAGTTGTCTTTAGTGGGGTCAAATTCTGCATCTCGCCAAGGCAGAGCCCAGGCTTGCCTACATGCCTGTACATGGCCTGGCAGACATGAGTCCTGCTCTTGGTGGAAATTTTTCAGCTTCAACAACCTGTAGCTAATACTTCTATAAGCTAGTAACAAGCACTGAGCAAAGCCCACAGGTTGTACCAGTCACTTGTATGGAAATTGTAGAAAATGGCAGGAGTGCATCTGGTTCGAGCCAGCCTGGGACAGGGGCAAGCAGGCTGCCTGCTGCCAGATGCAGCTGCCCACCTGCTGCCTGCATGGGAAGGATGGGGAGTCTGCCGACAGAGCCAGGGGTGCAGCCCCAGGAGCAGCCCCGGCAGGGTTACTACCAGGGCCAGGGCAGCCCAAGGGTTGCAGCGAGCTTTGCCCATCTCAGTCCTCACCATCCCTGGAGGGAGCTGCAGCCCCACCAGGCTGCAAGAGGGGACACTGAGCGTGCAACACCCCGGAAGGCACTGCTGAGCGCAGGCAGAAAGCCTGGACATGCCTGGGAGGGGACACGTGGCATGCTGCATCCCCCTGTGCCTCCAATGCCCCCATGCAACCAACAGAGCCCTCTTTCTGTCTGACTTCCCAACATCCACAGCCCAAAATTTCTGCCTCCCCTCCACTGTCTCCATACTTGTGAAGCTTTTGGCCAAGCTCAGGCATGCATGCAGCTGAGGAAATTGCTATGAGTCCCTGCCCTGTATTCCCCAGGGGGAGAGCTGCAAATATTGCTGTCCCGCACAGTGTTGCTGGCTAGAGTGTAAAATGCACCAATCTCCCTCCGAAACACTGTCGCTGTTTTTCCTTCAAATTAGCTCTGCCTAGAAAAGGCTTGTTTGCTGCTGCCTGACTGAAAACAATATTAGGTGCTCACAGCAGGGGCGGTTCATCCCAGATAAGGCCAAATCCATGGTCTTCCTCTGTATCACAGGGCATCGAGGCTGAGCATCACGCTCCCCTTGCAGACTTCACACTGGGACCACAGTCACAAACCGCAGAAAGAGCAGAGCAAAGCTCCTCTCAACCAGGCTATGAGCAAATGAGTTTGTTTGCTGGGGACAGGGGAAGCCCCCCAGGGTGCACAATGCTTGGCTCACCCAGAGCCAGCTCCAGCTCAGGCAGAATGCGACGGCAGAAAAGGGATGGGAAGGGGGAACCGCGCTTTGACCTCCTCTCAAACCCCATCCCCAACACTGGAGCTTAACAAAAAGGTCTTGGACAACCAAGCCCGAGCAGCCTCCTACCAGTGGCCGTAGTCCAGGTGCTGTCTGATCAGCGTATGGGGCTGCACCGTGCCGTAAGCATCCACTTCAGGCATGTTCAGATCATCGATGAAGTAGATAAGCTTCTTGGTACCTGGAGGGCCATAATTTCTGCCAGCCTTTTTATCCAGAGGCTTCTCAAGCATACCTGTATGGAGGCAGAGGTGCAAAGCTAAGCTACTGGAGGGGTCATTGCTGCAAAATAATAACGATTTCTCAACCCAGCTCGACGCCGTGCTGTGCGTAGCTACAGCAGCCCCAGGAGGAGCTGAGCTATGCACAGGACAGGCAGGACTCATCTTGCAGCACAGCCCCCTCCAGCCAGCATCTGGGCTGTTTATTGCTTTTTGGGGAGGAAGAGTTGGTCTCAGCACAGGATGCTGCTCACCAGCAGGACGGTGGCTGTCCCCGAGCTGTGGCCACAGAGCAGCGGGGAGCCCTGCACAGGGCTGGCAGGGACCCTTGGGCAGCTCTTCGGTCTGACTCAGCCCAAATCAGAAAGCTCTCAATTCCTCCTTTCAAATAAAATATGGCAAAATAAGTCTCCTACAAAACAGGTCTACTTCAGACCAAGCAAAAGCTTTTTATGTGAGATAAAGCCTTTTAAAAAATTACACAGAAGAGATTCAAGCGAAATCTTGCTCGCTGAGGTTATTCTGATCCATACAACAGAGCAGTGAATATCTTCTGCCGCCTGCCCCAGCTACACAGTGACCGTGCCATTAACACAGGCAGTAGTGGCTGGGCACTGGGAAGGAAAGGAGATGCTGTAGGCACAGGAGCCCATGAGCAAAGATGATATTGTGAGTTCATTTTTTTACTGCTGTTAGACAGAAGTAATAAATGATTTTGGGGCCAAATTCCTGGACATTTGCAGGACAAACAAAATAATATGTTTCATTTAAATGCACCAAATACCCACAAGTTCCCTGACCCCCTCCCCAGCATTACTCAAACCTCCAGAGAATGTGACAAGACTCATTTCCAGCACGAGCTGCCAAATTACCACCTAGTTTTAAGTAGGGTCATGCATGAGCAAGGGAAAGCACAGAGAGAAAAGTTTCTCATTTCAAAGCTTTGGAAGATTTCAATTTGTTTTAGCAGAAGGCTGAGCTTATGTGTTGCTCTAGATTATAAAATGTAGGGAATATTTATAATGCCGGGCTGATATTTAATAAAAATCACCCCGTGTTGCTGCACATAATGTTTTATAGGTTATTGATTTCTTTGATTGCAGCCCAAGCAACCTTTACTGACTCAGTAAGTGGAAAAGCAAACAAGCAGCTCTCCTCTGCCCAGATCCTGGGATGGGTTTTCTGCTAAGTGCTTACTTGGAGAGCACCTTGGTCTCAGGGGCTCACTGCTCTCCTGAAGATGGAGGCAGAATTTCATTTATACAGTTTTGGGTTGTCAACAGACCTATAAGATGCTGTATAGCAGCATGGTAAGTAGCAATTCTTTGTAACTAGGGAAGACTGGCAAATGGAAATGGGACTGGGAATTTTTATAAAAATCTCCTTGTGAAAATGTACACTTAAGCCATTCATTATCATGTGCAAAAGTTATTAAGGAAGATTTATATTCTGTTTCTTTCAGACCACAAATCTTTTAAAACACCATTTTTTTTACTGCTTCGGTGCATTGCAGACAGGTTGTCTTTCCCCCTACTCAAAATTCTGCTGATTTCTTGTCATAGACAGTTGCTGCACAAAGGAATGAATTGTGCTAAGAAAAATGATGAATCTTTCCTCAGTGGAGTCTCTCTCCCCCTTCAATAAAACCACAATATTTGAAGTTTCTGGTAGCAAGTTAAATTAAGTGTTTCAAACAAGCAGTTAATTTAAATTTAATTAGTCCTTAATTAACATATAAAATCAGCCCTTTTTGAGGTTAAACAAGTATGCAGGAGATTCATCACACTGAAATGCAATTACTGGGGATCAAGTGACATGTTCGTGAAAGTTGCATTTTAATTCAAAGCCGTATCTCACAATAATTGTAAGGGGTCCATGTCTCTGCCTCTGAGATCCTGACATACTCAGATTAGCACCCGAAAGAAACAGTCACGGCAAACAGACTTAGTGAGTGCGACTCCTCTTGCCTGCTGGCTGTTGATCAAAGGGGGGAAAAAACCCCAAAACCAAAAAAAACCAACATTTATTGCAATTTTCTCAAGGCAGATCTGGAGTGGAAAGGTGCTGAATGACAGGAGCAGGGCAGGAGCACGTGGAAGCCAGGGCTACATCTGAAGAAGGAGTGAGGAGGAGCAGAGGTCCAAGAGGGCACGGAACAGAGAGCAGCAGACCAGACATCCAGGGCAATGGGCTGAGAGAGCAACAAATGCCACAGAGTGGCACTCGGTCACAATACACCAAAGCAAACCCCCAAACTGGCCCCAGGCTTGGGCAGAGAGGGTGTCTGGCTCCTTTTAATCCCTATGCACATGGCACAGGGCCTGCAAGGATAGTTTGAACCACAAACCATCTTCCTCTAAAGGGCGCACGCTCCGCACCTTATAAATCTCTGCACCAACAGGCACCTTGTCTAAGAAATTACTGGCTTTCAGGCTTTTAAGTAATAAAAAAAAACCAACTCCAAAACTGCTTTGTATCTATGTTTTACAAATTTAAAGAGGTGCCTGCTGGGGAAAAAAAAAAAAAGCAGCCAACTGACAAACTACACAAAAAGGGACAAATTAACTCTAAAAAATGAGCAGTAGGGAACCAGGCCAAGCAGTATAAATCATGCTTCCCAATGCAAATCTCACAGTCACATCTTCATCCCCACACAAGATGACTTGCTTCTCTCTGCAGAGGAAGAAAGTCGCCGTCTCAGCCCATAGCTCATGGCTAGAGTAAATAGGGATGTGCTGCCAGGTCTGCCTATATAAATCTCAACACCTGCACACACTCACCCAGTCCAGATGGAGATAAATGAGCGTGCATTCCCCCACCCAGGCAGCTGGGTGGACAGACAGACAGCTCAGCCCATTTACCAGCTCAAGGACACTTCACGAAGACCCCACACAGGGAGAAAAGGAAAAGAGGCACCTGGGAGGGGAAAAGGGAGGCTCTAACCACGACACCACTCCGGGCTGCAAGACTGGCCAAAAGGTGAGGTTTTACACATTTTTTCGCTTGAAGGACATGTAACCCAAATAATTCGCATTCACACTGTGGGCAGAGGCACAGGCACCATCCCGCAGGGCTGGTCGGCACAGGCAGAAGAGTCTGGGAGGGTGGGCACCAGCAGGGCCAGAAACTCTGCAAACCTGCCCCAGAAAGCTCCAACGCTGGCCCCATGGCATGGCCCCAGGTTAGACAGCATGGGCTGAGCCTGCGCTCTCACCTCTCTCCAAGCAGATCAGTCCCAGAGGGCAATTTTAAGCTCCAACACCTCTCTAAAAATGTCTGCAGTGTTGGGAGGCTGGCAGGGCACAGACAAAGCCCCAGATGCTTACTGCCTTCGGCATTGATCTGGGCTGTGAGCATGTCCCCACCCGGCACCGCTTGGCCAGGAACAACCCAGACAGTGAAGGTTAAATCCTTGGTCATGGATGATGGTCCTGTATAGGGCTGGGGGAGCAAAGGGATTTCAGGCCATTTGGGTCAAACCAAGCTATATAAAGGAAGCATTTTGCTTTACGGTGACCCACAGCTGTTATTCAACTCAAAACACACCAGGTTGTTTCATTCCTGGTTAATAAATACATGTAAAAATTTATTTTATCTCTCTTTACGTCAACTCAAAGTGGAAACTTCATTCCAAAATGAGCAACTTTTCAAGGATTCCCTCCTTTTTCTTCCCCTCTGAAGAGGCTACACAGCAAAACTGACCTCATCTTGGTCCCAAACTTCATTTTTCACTGGTGTGCCAAAATCCTCACCAGCAAATATTCTTATGGGGTTCCCCAGAGCCAGCAATTCCCTGGGGCACTGAGGCCCCCAAGGTCAGGAAGCCCTGTGCCCCCTGGGGAGGTGGGGGTGTGGGACCTGCTCCATGGGAGCACGTCAGGCTGCGGCAGGACGTGAAGGACAGCACCAGGAACCAGCAGCCCTGGCTTACAGCCCGCACATATCCATTAGCACCATCACTGCTAATTGGGATGCAATTCCCGTCATTGCATCCTGGAGACAGTTTGGATCCTAGCCAAGAAACCCATCCTGTTCAGCATGGGCTTAAATTCAAGCATATTAAAGACACATGTCAAGTCAAGTATAAGCTGCATGCTGTACAAAACAGCAGCAGATTTAAGCATGTGCTTTGGCACAGCCCTGAACCAGAGTCGTGGTGTTCAGAATTCAAATCCTCATGTTGGAAAATGTCATCTTCCACAAAACCGGGGGTCTGCTGACCTGAGAGTTTCACAGTGGGATGTAAGAGTCTGTGAGTGTCAGTGCAGTGCCCACAAATGACACAGGCACCTCACCCACAGGTCTTCCCCTGAGCGCCACAGTGCACATCCTGCTCCAAACCCCACCGGATGCCCCAGGAATTCGGTAACCTGCCAGCCAGAAGTCCTATGGCTCAGCCATTGCCTTACCTTGCAGCATGGCAGAGGTGGTGTAGTAGTTAAATGGGACCTTCTTCACCACATATGCATCCGTGTCCAGTAAGGAGAGCTTGTCCCCCACCAGCACAGACTTCCCTGTGCCGGCATTGCCCACCAGCATCACCGGGCGCTGGCGCTCCAGGAGCCTGTCCATGAAGTACCGCACACGGACCGTCTCAGTGGTGGGCACCAGGCAAGCCTGAGAGGGGCATAATGAGCAGGTAAGAGTCCCCATCCTTGCCACAACCCCACAGCCATGTTCTGGGGAGAAGTAAAATTGGGAGAGCCAGGAATGAGTGAGGTGACCCCAGTTTCTAGATTGCACTAGGAAGGGAACGATACGCTGCTGCCAGCCGTTAAAATCAAACTGTCTGTACAGATGAAACCTTGACAGCCAGATGCTGGGAGCAAGATCTGGATCCCCCCACAAACACACATTTTGCTACAACGGTAACAATTTTTACAAGTCATCTGCTCACTGTGGCACTTTAAAAGGAAAGAAAAGCTTCGCTGGCAAACGCAGTTCGCTACCTGCAGAAACTCATTTTTTGTCCAAATCATAAAAACATCTCTATTTTCAGCCAGGCACAGGATGACGACATGGTGTCTCAGGGGCTTTGTCACCACATTGTCTCATATCCTGCAGGCTGCACTCCTTGGCCAAATGTACCCCCCATCATGCACCTCCCGTTCTGCACCCTGGGCACAACAGCTCCTGGGTCACAGGGGTGGCTATGAGTCTGTCCCTCATGTACCTCACTCATATTTGGAAGATGGATGGAGAATGTGTCTTCACAGTCAAAGCACAGTAAAGAAAGATGGGTAATTTAGTTGCACCTCATAAAGAAGGCCATCCTTATTACGAAGTGCTTGACCTTTAATGAGGCTTCACTGAAATGCCCGCTTACGGTCACTAAAATGCATGTATTCCTCCCAGACAAAAAGCATGCAAGGTTCACGTACCTGTAATGGCATTTCTGGATCAAATTCAAACTGGGGAATAAGTTTAGACCAAGGCTCAAACTTCTTCAATTCTGGATCGATGTAAAAGTCAAAGACTGTGCCCTGAGAGGGAAACTTGATAGTCTTGAATTCTGCCACCCACCACTTGCTGAACTGCACTCTGTAGTCCACAAGCTGCAAGACAAAAAGTGGAGAAAACATGCTCACCTGGAGAAATTCATTAGCGATGGAGAATGTTATTTATCCCAGTCCACCAGAGTGGGATTGGTCCTTAAAATATATTCCACAGCGTAACGATCTTATCCTTTTTCCTATTATTAAGCCTAATTTTTTGTTTTCTTCATTTCTTCTCATCACTATTTATTCACCTAAATAATTCATCCTCTGTGTTGATCACTCTTGGTATGTCTGAGATTAGATAGATGGATCAATTTGAAAAAGAGAAGTACGTGCCTATGACTAAACAGACTGCTTGATTGATTCTTGGTGCCTACTTCTTCCAACAGACAAGGACACAACATCTGTCTACATCTGTGGTCATGGTTAGTTAAAGCATGCATACTAAAGCCTTTCCTCATAAATCACACCACTCTATTAATACTTAGTTGTTGTCTT
This sequence comes from Fregata magnificens, assembly GCA_013389945.1. NCBI lineage: Eukaryota > Metazoa > Chordata > Aves > Suliformes > Fregatidae > Fregata > Fregata magnificens. Next base: position 15,401 of record WAAD01021026.1, on the reverse strand, counting down.
CTGGCCTCTTTTCAAGCCACAATGTTTTGGAGAAGCAGGATTGCAGACACCAGCGTAACAAAGCACCAGAGAGGGACCTAGCAGGAGTAGGGAAGTGATCATCCCTTTGTACTCGGCACTGGTGAGGCTGCACCTCCAATACTGTGTTCAGTTTTGGGCCCCTCACTACAAGAAAGACATTGAGGTGCTGGAGCACGTCCAGAGAAGAGCAAGGAAGCTGGTGAAGGGTCTGGAGAACAAGTCCTGTGAGGAGCAGCTGAGGGAACTGGGGTTGTTTAGTCTGGAGAAAAGGAAGCTGAGGGGAGACCTTATCGCTCTCTACAACTACCTGAAAGGAGGGTGTAATGAGGTGGGTGTCAGTCTCTTTTCCCAAGTAACAAGCGATAGGACAAGAGGAAATGGCCTCAAATTGCACTAGGGGAGGTTTAGATTGGATATTAGGAAAATTTTTTTCACCAAAAGGGTTGTCAAGCACTGGAACAGGCTGCCTGGGGAAGTGGTTGAGTCACCATCCCTGGAGGTATTTAAAAGACGTGTAGATGTGGCACTTAGGGACATGGTTTAGTGGTGGACTTGGCAGTGTTAGGTTAATGGTTGGACTCGATGATCTTAAAGGTCTTTTCCAACCTAAATGATTCTATGATTCTGTGACCGTGCCCCCTTGGCTCTGCTGTGTTTCTGCACTGCGATATTGCCCTAGAAGCACCTGCTTTCTTGTCTTTCCCCACTATATCTTTCTATGCACGGAGATTTTTGAGCATCTGAATTTTTTTCAAGAGCTGGGGTGACAGTTTTGCTTTAGGTGCTGGGTCAGGAGTTACTAAATGTGCTTAGCCCCTCCCCTGCCCCAGGTCTCCTGTATGACATTGGGCAGGTCACTCCACCTGAACGTCTTCCCATGCAGACAACACGGACTACAGCCTTCTGCCCTGGGGAGAGGTGGGTGGGGGAAGGAGGGGAAAAACGCTGTTAAAAAGATGTCTGTGAAATACCGGATGCATGATTTAGCCAGTTTTAACAGCAGTTTCTTCCTGGGTCATCTGTGGGTCTCTCCTCCCCATAGCCATTCGACATGCTTTCCCAGGCCAGAAGTCCAGGTGGGACTGCCAACACATTGCCCATAGACTGCTAAGCCTCCATCAGGAAACCTGGGTTTGCAGCTGAACTGAACCGAGTGTCCTCTGTAAAGTTTCCTGAGCCACCGTCCATCAAGACCAGAGGATTTGAAAAGCACATTATTAGTATCCAGGATTTTGCAGTCTCGTGCTATTCAGAAAGGCAGAATAACTGTAATTCTCCATTCTCCTGTTGTTACAACTCCTCGGCGCTGGCAGCAGAGTAGCCTGCAGCAGAGAGGGACGTGCATCACTGCTAAAAGCTTTCTCACAAGGGTGTCCTTACCTCTGCGCAGGCAAACTGCCCGCAGCTGCATTGTGATGGCCTGCCCGCCCTCCCTAACCGAGCAGTTAAGTGGAGCTGCTCCAGCCCCGGCTCTATTGCCAGAACGGTGTCGAACTCAAACTGCTTCCTTAATAAAAACCCCACATGGATTTCCGCTAATTTCAGAGCCTGGAAATGGCAAATCTATTATCTGTTTTTATAAAGGGCCCCGCTACCCACCAACAAGCACAGAGTAGCGGGAAGCCTTCCAGACTCTTTCTCCTGACATTTCGACAGCAAAAGGTCAGCACGAAGGGCACCTTCAATGGAAAGCAATAAACAGATTTTATATTGGATCATTTTTCATCAGGCTTTCCCTTGCTTGACTGTTGTATCCTCGCACTCTCAGCTCTGACATTTACAGAGCATCACAAGCAGCAATGCACAGTCCAGTCTCAAAGTCAAACCTCCCAGAGGGATGCTGTGCCCGCGCAGCACAGCTCCTCCTGCAATCTGCACAGCAGCCCAGCAAGAGCGTGCTGTGCCAAGGCCACCGCTCCCTGGGGAGCCAGGCAGACAGCAGGCAGCAAAGCCTGTGATGCCAGGGACTGACTCTGCTACAGTGTGGGGAATGCTGTGTCCATCTGCCACGCGACCGCACTCCAGCCGACTTGCGCAAGGAGCTATAAGCTCCTATAATTAGACGGCAGCTTGTTCTGCTGAAGCAAGGACAAGCAGTGCTTCCCAGGATTTGTTGTGTTGGGTTTTTTGTAAGTCACCCTGCACTGACAACACTGAGGCCGAGTATTTCCCAGCTGGCACAGAGGAAATGGAGGGTTGGGTCCTCCACAAGGACCAAGAAAGCTGGTCTCGCACAGGTCATTCAATGGTCACAAGGCACGATGGCACCAAGTGAGCTCCAAGCTGAACTTGACTTGTGTTGTTTAGCACTTCCTGAAACATCCGCTCCTTGGCATGAAGCAAATGTGAAGAGTCCAGCAGATGTTGTTGGTCTAGCATTGAGGCACACGGAAAAAACACGAAGAGACCCCAGTGAACACTTGAGCAGCCTCCGAGAATGGCAGTGCCTCCACCCAAGCTGGGGAAGGATCTCCAGTGTCAGGTCCGTGGAGAGACCTCCCACATACTCCAGACAACACAGAGCTTGACACAAGCCCACTAGAGGCCAGATATGGATCTCTGAGCCCTTGACAGCAGTGTCCTGTCACTGAGCAGACCCACACATCAGGATAACATGCTTCAGACCTGGGCACGAGGTATCCTCTGACCAGGAGATGCAACTACCCAACAGGTTCCCAGCAGGGATTGGGCAGAACCAGAGCGAGCAGCTCCAGCAGATGCCAAATTTACTTCCACTCACAGGCTTTGCAGCTACTCACATTGCTCCCTGTGCTACTTGCTGAAAACCTGGTACTGAAAATCTAGGTCTTCAGGTGTCACACATGCTCTTAGACCCCTCTACAAGTGCCTCGGGTTTCTCCTGCCTGCCTCTGAACCAGTCACAGTAAAAGTCTCCAGCCTGCACAGCCATCAATCTGGAAGCAGCAATGCCAACAGAGGGTGGAAAGCCGTCCTGCAAGCACGGGCACGAAACCATTGAACGGAGCCAAGGGTGGCCCCAATGTCGGCAGCGTTGGCAGCAGGGCTCTGACACACAGCCCTCTGTCTTCTTGTCCATTATTACTGTTAACAGTTGGAAGATGTAAAACAGCAGCAGCTTTTCCAATTACTTGGAAATCAAGAGACAGCCCTACTGTGCCGAGCCAAGCCATGCGGCCAGGAAACAGGGCAGAACAGGGCACAGGGATGAAAGGAAATGCCCATTTCTCCTCTCCTGTACACAAGACACTGGGGAGAGAGAGAGAGAACAGGGAGGTCAGAGGCAGCAGCACAAGCCTGCTTCCCACAGGCAAGTCTGGAGAAGACCCTTCCCAAGATCCCTGTTGTTCACATGCTACAGCTCCCACCAAAGCAGCTGTGTTTCAGCCCAGCTGGAAATGTCTGTGCTTCTCCCATGTTTTAAGGACCAGGGCCTGAAAGGGGGCTGAAAATGTGCAGTATCAAATACTGACCTTGAGAAAACCGTCTTACAATAATATCACCATGCAAGAGATCACACCCACCTTGTCTAATGCAAGCTGAGGATTCAGAGGCTCACAGCTGTGATTAATCCATAGGATAGATGTACTGTGGGAAGCAGCACGGAGAGTAGTGCCCTGTCTTCCTCTGCCTCTCGGACATGAGCGTACTTTGAACTAGTGAACCACAGCCTGATTAATCCTCCTGGCTCAAGATGATCTTGGTCTCTAGATTGTGCCCTCCAGCACTACAGTCTTGGATGTGGACATCCATCCACCAACAGCTTGACTGAGCCCAGCAGCTCATGCCAGAGACCACCCAACAGCTAGCTGCCTGAGGGGGAGTCCAAGCTGAGTGTCTACAACCATCAACCTCAACCTCATCAGCACGCTCCCAGCAAAGAGTATTTCAAAGAGCAGACCCACTGTCTACTTCCACTTAAGTGGAAGTACCTAATCCCCAAAGCCCATCCTGCCCTGCTGACCACCCCTCTTTCTTATGTACTTCTATCAGAAATTGAGGACAGCCAATTCTTGACATCCACTTATGTTTAATAAAAGTCAGTGGTGACAAAGCACCGGCTGGTTTGTGTTATATAGCTCAACGTCTACCTGCACAGTCACATGGCTGAAAGACTGCTCCACTGATATATTCATCTGATAAGTCAGTCTTAATTTCATCACATTATGCACATCCACAGGCCTCTATAAATTAACCTAATGTTTCTCCCCAGTGAAATGTGTCTGCATAAGCAAACATTCCTCCACCTTTATCACTTGACCCCTCAGCTGTTCTCCTCTGGTGTTACACCCTGGATAACAAGGTCTTTCACAAAAGGAATTGTTGCGTTCAGGTTTCTAATTTATTATCACCTATATGAGAGTCCCAGGAAAACAGCATTACTGATATAGCACTATGTTTTGGAAAGTACAAAAAAAGAAAAAAGAAGAAAAAAGGCCTGTGCAAAAGATGCTGAAGTGGCATCTTCCTTCTTACCTGGTCTTGAAACATTGATCCACCAAAGGCCCAGACAGCAGCAAAGACAAAGTAAAGTTCATAAAGCTCCTTGGGACAGTCGGGAGGTGTGTTCTCCTCCGTCAGGAGGCATTCGAGGAGGTAGCACAACATCTGAACCATACTCTGCTCAGGAATGGGAATAATCTTCTTAAATCTAAGGGATGGAAATTGAAAGCATGGGAAATATAACTGGGTCCAGCAACACAGTCACTCACAGCCCAGGAAGGCAAACCTAGAAATGCTTTTTCAGAATATTAGCATTTTACTTGTCAGCAGTGTGTGTCTTATTCCCGGGTACAGGAATAAAGAGAACACCCATTCTCTCCCTCGGACCTGCTGGCACCGGCACGTATACAAGTAATAACAGCAATCAGAAGTTTCAAGCATTTTAAAACTTTGATCCTCTTGAAAGAAGTAAAATGGAAGACTTGCTAAAGGCAATGATTTCCTGAGAACACGATGAGTTCAAAAGCGGTCAAATAGAGGAGTAATAAAATAAACCCTTTCATCTTGCCATTTTACATTCATTTAAGCTACACTTACAGAATTCCAAACTAAGATTGTAGCAGCACTGAAGTCCTCCATAAAGTAATTATAGCTATTTGAAAGGTTGTTTCTACAATTTCTGAATTAGGCAAGCTACCAAAATACTCAGCTCAGGGCTACCTGCAGCTCATCCCGTGGATTTCACGGTCTGACGCAGTGTTTAGCAAATAGAGTGGGAAATGTCCGATGGACTGTGCTGACAACAACTATAACTAGCTTGGTCACCCAGGGAGCAGCTCCCTAGTAAGATGCCTAACTCCTACTTCCAAAGACCACTGCTTTCACTAATACAGCCCCTTCTGATACATCCCCATTGTGGCTGGCAACTCCCATGCTCAATTGTACACTGACTTTTTTTTATTTTATTTTTTTTTTAAATGAAGGTGCAACTACGGGAAGCAAGCAGAGGATGGGAGAAGCTCCTGTACTCAAGTTTGTTGGGACTCTACTTTGGCCAGTCCTCACGGCAGTATAAGCAAAAGAGAGCTGTCTCCCATCACGATAAGCAAGAACCACACAGCTTCTCTCTGGGCACTGCTTTGAAGCTAACTTGAGACAAGAAGCACCAGGGCACTTCCAAATATCCAAGTTCTTCGTGTTCATTGGATTGGTGTCCAACCATGAAACCTGTCCAGGCTGGATGCCCACACAGACTGACTTAATTTTGTTCAAATGCATCAGGAAAAAAATTCAAGAGAGAACTGCCTGTGGAGCAATCCCGCCCTCTCCCACAACCACCAACTTCCTTCTCACCACCAAAGGGCAGGAAAAGAAGTGGGGAGAGGATAAAAGAGGATCTGCTCTCTCCACCTTCCATGCTGCATACTGAAAGCTTCCCTTCAGCAGTGGTCTGAAATCTGTTCTACTGAAAAATAACTTGTGGAGTGAACTCAAGTCTAGCCTGACACAACAAGAGACTGAAAAGCCTTTCTCTTTAGGATCTCCTGGCTTTACGTTCCAAGAGATACAGAACTGGTACAAGAAGTACAGGAACAATCAAATCAAAATCTGATGAAAACCAGATGAAAACTATATCTGACCAACAAAGGATGGGCAGGAGTGTCAGCTTCCCTACCCCATTGTTTCTCTGAGCTTAAGCCAACGACGCTCAGGGGTCTCAGGGGCGAGGAGGAAACCAGCCACCCATGCCACATGCAGCACAACCCCAGCACGGCACAGCTGGTCTGGAAAGTGGCGAGTGTCCCCCTGCCCTCGCCAGCAGAGATACAATCACTCTTCAGGTGGTACCTTGTTCTGAGGGTATCCAGGCAAATCGGCAGGTACTTATCAAACAAAATGGTCAGGTTGGCTCTTTCGGACTGGATCTCTCGCCTGTCAATCCAGCTGCTCACTGGGGGATTCCAGCCCAGATCCGATGGGTTGATGTACAGAATCCCTTTAGGCCCAGGGTAAGAGAGGACATATAGTAAGGACACAGCAGAGGCTATTCCTTTCCTCCAGCAGAACTTCTCAGCTACTTTCACACAACTAAAACCCTGTCAAATACACCTGGGTGCCCCACTACCCACCCCCTCCTCCTGCAGAGTAGAAACATTAACAGTGAAAAGACTTAACTCAGGAAGCCAGGACGCCTTTCATGACCCTGCCCCAAATTCAGAACATGGTCTTGCCTGAGTCATGTTATTGTTCTGGGCCCCATTTCCCCATGTGCAAAACTAAGGGACACCTTCATTCCCTTCTCCCATACTCCATGCACTTCTCCAGAAGATCAGGAGCTCTTTGGGATAGAGACTGTCCCTCTCCTCACCAAGTCCATACAGGGCTTTGCACAACAGGAGCACTCGCTCCGCAATGCTGAAGCCATGATCACCCATCAACACTAAGAGAGCTCTGGGTAAATCTCCAAGATGATGACAGCTCCCCATATGGATTTGGGGTCAGGATCCTCAGTTTGTCCATGTCCTTCGGCAACCTACCTTGTCCACCAAAGGCAGCTGTGATCCCAGGTTGGGAACTTTCAAGAGGGACCAAGTTGGCCAACAAAAGACTGGTTAATGGCACTAGATCTTATTTGGTCCATGCAAAATCCCAGTGTGAATCTCAGGCCAGGACTCACCTGCTCTGGACACGGTCGCTGGGGTGGCTGTGTGCAGGTGGCTGATCTCAAAGACCAGCCGCATGGTTGGGTTCAGAGGGATTCTCTCATTGCTTGCCAGGGTCAGCACCTGCATGTGGCAGACAGACAGACAGACTAACACCTCCCCCAGGAACAGGAATGAAAAGCATTCAGCACTTTGCACTAAAAAGCTTGGTTACTGTCAGCCCAGCTCCTCGAGGCAAAGTAGCTGATTTCTAACAGGTAGTAGAATGATCCTTCTCTCTTCCATGACCCAGAATCAACAGGACTCGCTTAGGGTGGGGGAAAAAAGGTGCAGGAATATGACCCCACTCTATTTTTAAAGGGGCTGAAGTTATGATCAGGACATTTGCAGTTACTCATGAGCCCGACTCTCCAGGAAAGGGAAATTCCAGTGAAAACGTGCTTTGAGCTATTTCCCTCATGCACCATTTTCTTTATGCAATATTGTTTGGTATGTCTGAAGAAACACAATTGCATTATTCTAGGAGGTGTTATTTCAGCATCTGCATTTCTCCTAGGCTGAATCACACCACGCAGTCAAGGAACACCTGCTGCTTTAACTTATATTCATTACCTTATTATCATCCATCACAGTATTAAGAGATTCAATCCACATCGGATCAATATCTCCATCTAGTACCATCCACTTGGGACCATCATGTGTGATGTTGGCCAGCTCTCGCATGATTGATGAAAACAGTCCTAGGACGGTGACAGAAATATGTTGATGAACACTGAAGTTGCCACGTGCTCTAACAGTTTTCTCTAGCAACTTACTAAAAATTATCCTAATTAATGTTTTCCTCTCAAGCATTCAAAACTCTATGCATCTGTACATAAAAATTACTATATCACAATATGGGTCTAGTCTGCTTTGAAGAAAAAAAACATTATCAGTTACCACCACTGAAAATGACTGCAGACTTACACACAAGCTTCATTCCCACCGACAATCATAAGGGATAAGAAAAGTGAAAAGCAGATACTCAGAAGCAAAAGAAGACATGAATTACACAATGCAGAGAAAACCATCTGAATATGCCTTGGAAATTCTTATAAATGTTTTTTTGTGGCTCAAAGTATATCAGGGAAATCAAGATGCATTAAACGCTGGGTCATGGCTTTAGTGAGATTGAGGGGAGAACAAGCACAGAATGACATTGAATGACAGAACAAAATGTCAGTAAAATCAAGGAGACAGAGAGGATACAGTGTCTCGAGGGGAGTAAATAATGAATGTTAAGAAGAGCAAGAAGGCTGGGAATAGAGCAGCAGTACTGCAGAGCAAATGAAAACTCCACAAAACTATCGCTCTCCTCTACACGTGAAAATACCTAGGGAGACGCTGGTCTTCATGAAAAAACATCAGGCAAACATTAAAAAAAGCCTCTCTTCTGGTGAATTGTCACAAGCACACTTTTTTTTTTTTCTCCAGGACAAGCTATTTCTTTGTGATCCAGGTCAGGAACAGCTAGTGGCATTATATGACTGAAGACAAAGCTTGTGCACAACAAATGCAGAACAGCTTACCTGGAATTGGTATTCGGTCAAAATCGGGTCAAAAAAAAAAAAAAAAACCAAAAAAAAAACCACTTCACTCGCTCTGCTTCGACTCAGTTCCTCACACGTTGGACACATGCCTTGGAAACCGTTCCAACACCATTAGTATCAGAAGTAGCTATTGTCTCACAGCATCAATGCTTCCCTCATATACACCACGACAGCAGAGGAGAGAAAAGTGCCTCTCTTCTAACCTTGTGCATCTACACCGCAGAGCCGTCTTGGGATTTAAAAGAAGAGTTTGGTTCTACAAAGAACGCTTTTAGGATTCCTTTGTGGAACCTTTTACCACCTAACATGTATAACCTTTTCAACTCCTGATAATGGAAGGAGTGACAGGATGAAAATGGGAAGAGGAAAAGGAGGGGCTGATCCGTAAGGGAACACGTCACCTCTTGTTAGGCTGTGGTGAAGATTGCCTTGCTGGTCTTTGACAACAAGAAACAAAATTTTCAGGAATGGTTAATGCAGAAGATATCTGCCTTGAAACCTCAGGGAGGAGTCCCATAAGCTCCCTTGAAATGTTACAGGCTAGAAACCACTGGACAGCCACCAGTAAAATGTCCCTCCTGCTGTTCAGTGCCACCCACAGTCCTCGGTCTGCAGTCACTGCTGCAGCCAGTCTGCAGAGTTCAGGCTGTATCCCGCACTTCCCTCTGTCACTTTGATTTAGGGTCCCTAATTATAATTAAAAAGAAATTAACCCTGGCATTGGAGCAAAGCAGGGGTTCAGGAGGGGTCCGTGGTGGGGGCCAGAGGAGGTGGGTGGCAGCTCATCTCCTGGCAGACTTCTGGCCGAGGATGATTTATGGCAACGTCTTCCCTTACCTCCCACACACCTCCCAAACCAGCCGCACACGTAAATCAAAGCTGCCTTTACATATTAGTGACAACCGAACATTTTCACTCCAGATTCCTGTAATCTTTCAGCAAGTTTTAAATGCTCATCTTATTTTCCTCAGGAGCAATCAGGATCAACAGACTGGCAAATGCTGGTGTACTACAGAGATCAGGCAGCAATATTAAGTGCAAAAACACTACTTTAAGGCTGCTGCGTGTGTGCTACCAGCTATGGAAACCTGGGGATGGCACATTGTGGGGGGGCCCAGTGCACACCATAGGGCAGGAGTGAACTCACTTCCATCACTGGTCCAGCCAACCCCAAAAAACTGCCTGCCCCATTTAGGAACTGGTAAGTGTTGGTATTAATGGATGTGATAATTATTATTCTTATGGCAATAGGACAAAGCAGGTTTATGCTATACTTCCCATTTGAAGATCAGAAAGCTAAAACATCCTATGTATCCTTTCATCAACAAACTCTCACATGGCTGTGAGCAGCAGACAAGCGCTTGGGCTTTCAGACCTGCACACAAAGAACAGTCATCCTGCTGCTGCTCAGGAAGCTCATTAAAAATATCCTTCTTTATCTACAAATTCAGGCATGAAAAGACATTTACCATCTTTCCATTCTCTTGTTGCTGGGTTAATGATGCCAAAAAGCTCATCATTGGTGACTGCCTTGGGGTTGAGGTCTGTCCAGACAGGACGTCGCTTCATTATCTGGTAAGTCTTGTTCAGGGATCTCATCACCTGAGACTTGCCTGTGCCTGCATTACCCACCACGAAGACAGAGTGCCGGACAGTCAGCAGCTCCTCCAGCTGCACCACCTGAGAAAAAACACTCCCAAATTTCAGACAAAGACACCAAACTGAAGTTCAGATCTACAAAATAGCTCCCATTGGGCCTCTTCTTTAGAAAGATGTGACCCAGAGACACAAACAGATTTGACATTGAGTTTGGTCTAGCCACTCTAATCACAATGGGTGAAATCCTCAGCCTGCAGACAAACCTGCAGCACTATTTGCATCTGACAGCCATCAGCTGATGAGGCTCTGCTCTCCAGGGGACACACTTTCATGAGCCTACAAGAGTTAGCCCCTTTGTAAACTCAGGGGCCAAGCCAGTGCTGGCTTTAGGGGCAGGTGCAACTGCATCAGACCCAGCATAGGTGACTCTGTCCTCCATCAAGGTCTGCCTGCAAGGGGAATATTGAGCAGAGCCCTCTTTTTGTAGAAGCAAAGATGATTGAGAAAACCCAAATGATGTGATGAAGTACAGCAGAAGATCGCTTGGTCTTACTTTGAGCACAAAGTTGTCCTCAGCCTGCAGCCGGAGGTCCAGCACAGCCTGCCTCACAAACGACTCAAAATTCAGGTCACGCTTCCGAGGCACATCCAGCGCAGGGAAAAGATCCCCAAGCAGCCCCATAAACACCGGCACATCATCGGTCACAATCTTGGGGATGTTAAAGTCACGGAGTGAGCGCATCAGAACCTGGTCTTCGGGTCGCTCTGGGTCATCTCGTTTGAGGGAGCCAGCAACAACTAGCACTGACNAAAAAAAAAAGGAGGGATGAGTTTATGCTTAGACAGTACACCCCCATGCAGGGGTAACAACCAGCAGCTCCAAATTGCCAGGCAAGTCAGCAATGGAAATACATGCAAATCTGTTATTTGCATCGTGGCCAGAGACCTCCACCAGCCCAAGTTACCTGATTTCCATTTCAGTAGGCGAGATTCCTGTCTGGGACAGTATTAAACAGTCAAATAATTCAGCTATTCATACCGTCACGTAGGCTCAGAGTTGGCAGTAAGACAGCGGTAGGACTTGCACTCCAAAGACCTAAGCAAGTTGTTTCACCTAAATCATAAAGCAGCTAAAGCAAGGCCAGCCAGACCCCTGGATCTGCAGGAGCTACCAAGGTGAAAGATTTGTTAGCCCATTATGAGGCCCCAAATACCCAAGTTTCTCCATCCTGCCCATCACAAGACTATGAGGCATGTTTGGTCCCAGAGGCAGTCCACCAAGCTAGTAAGAACACTGCTGAAAAAGAACCATAAAGAGGCATGAGAGTAACTCTCAAGCCAACAAGCAACTCTTTATATTTCGGCTCTGTTAAGAGCCTCCAGAGCAGAGCTTGACAGTTGACTGCTTTGTGTGGGAGGCCACGGCTTCCACCAAGACCTCCAAGACACAGCACAAAGTTTCTGTGACAAGGCATCTCCCACCCAGCCTCATGCTGGCACAGCCAAGGTCAGGTTTTCCATCTGGAGTCCTGATTCAACTCTTCTCTGGACCCAGCTTTGACGCATGCAAATGATGACAAGGAACAATCTGATTAATTAGAGCTTTGTACTGGAAGTGATCCTACTTGGTCAACACCTGACACAACAGGGAACTGTTAGGCTGAACTCAGAGAGGGACAGACATCATAAACCCCTTGCAGGCAGGAGAATCAATAGGAACTAAGAGACTGGAAAGCAAAGGGTCACTGAATACTACCCCAAACATGGTATCATTTGAGCCCATTGAAAAATCTCTCCCATTAATGCAGCTGGTCAAGTGCTTTTGTCCCTGCAGATCACTCAGTAAAGCAGTTTGAAAATTTCATTGCTCTGATGAGCACAAACCTTCTCTTCTCCCAGCAGCTAGCACAAATGTGGTCATTAAATAAAAGCTGTGAAGCTTTAGCCATGGAGGTGAGTGGCAGAGTGCCATGTTCCTGCTGATTTTGGAGATCAACAGGCTTCATTGTACCATCCAACCACAGAAGCGGGCTCACCTGCTTGGACAGGAGCTCTTTACAGAGTTGGTACAGAGTAATGAACTTCCGGGCTAACGCCCGGGCCTCAATGAATCCCTCGGCCACCAACATAATTTCGCAGATCAGCTCAAAGTCCGGCACAACCATTGCACATGGCCTAAAAAGACAGGCAAGAAAAGGTTGCAGAACAAGTATTTCTTGACTACAGGTCTTAGGGGCAGTGGGTTTGCAGTTGTATCTTCCAGGTCTTCTCCAGTGAGCCAGGTCACACACTGCCTTTCCCATCACAAGGGACAGAGCTCCTTTGCCCTGCCTGTGCATTCCCAGACCCAGGCTTGTTGCACAAGGCTGAAACTATCTGCGAATTGCCAATGCAAGTGAATTCCCCAGGGAAATGAAGTCAAGCCTGGATGTTCCAAAAGACAATTTCTGCCAGTCTTATAATACATGTCACAAACCTTGACCTGGACTCACCTGAAGAGAGCTTTTAAATTCTCAGGTAGCTCGGTTCGCCCTGCATAACCAGGGTTCATGGTGATGAAAATGCCTACTGAGGGAACTAAGTTAATGTCTTCTCCAAGAAAATTGAAGGATTTTTTCTTCTCCCGTATTGCATCCTGCACACTCTTCACCTAGGAACCAAGACAGTATTATAGTATTGGTGTTCAGTTATGAAAAACACACCAGACAACAGTGCTGCCTTCCTTACACTTGGCCTCATGACGACTGGGGTTTATCACTGGTTTGTTTTGGTTTTTTACTGACCATATAAAGCTTTATACACTGTTGGAGTAAATCTGCGTGGCAATATCAATCTCCCGTGACAGTCAAACTCTGACAAAGCAGAAAAGAGAGCTGAGGAGACTGCAAAGGAGTTGCAAGAATTTGCACCATTGCTCCATAAGACAATGAGGGACATGGGTGAGGAAGAGCAGCTCAGGAGAAGGAAACGCCTCCAAAGCTGCCTGCGTCTCACCTTGGCTTTTGACATCACCTGTGGGTCACTTCTCAGCACATCTCACAGCAAAACACCACCAAAGTCTAAATCACCTCTTTCAACTTCCCAACCTAGCAGGAGGCCAGACGCCTGAGGTGAGCTGCAGGGCTGTCCAGGCATCCACAACACAGCCAACACCCAAATGCGGTCCCAAGAGTCTGACACAATACAGGCCCCTGATTCCCTCCACCCATCTTCACCGCTCCCCACACACCACAGCTCTTCATGACAGCCTCCTGTGCCTGCTCTGTTCCTTGACTAGGCCCAAAAGAGGAACAGCATTTTCCAATAAACTTGGCCTCAGCTCAATCGCAAACTATCACTTGATATTACTTTTAAAGATTTTGGGACATCAGATGCTTAATTTAAAAATCAAAACCACAAGGCAGAAGTTGTAAGACCTCCCCCGATGCCTTCACTCGCTAATATTGTACCGTCTTTTATATTTGCCTGATTGCAGCTTTGTTCTTCTCATTCCTCACCTTCCAAAGAGAGCAAGTTTATTAAAGCTAGATCACCTTCTTGCAAACAGTACTTCAGCGAGGGAGAAATCTCTCTATACTCACTACTCTAGCCTTACTGCTGTTTGCCAGCTTAAAGTTAAGCAATTAATCGAATTTTTCTCTGTAAGGAAGCATATCGACATTAGCTGCATGACTAAGACAGCCAATTAAACATCGCCACCGTTACACTCCTAATAGCAGCCAGGAGACACGATGATGGAATGACAGCCATGCTGCTTTCTTCAGATGCCACGCTCCAGCCAGGAGCGAGGGAATCATTAGCAGTTGAGTCATATCTGGGCTTCTTTTGTTCAGCTTCCCTTTTTATTTTAGGATCCTCAAAGACTTTTTTCAATGACAACTTTAAACCAGAACCTGACGGAAGAGAAATTGAGAGGGAACAATACATAAACTCCTGTACCCGCTTGGGCCTTCTTTGGGACGTCATGTAAGGTACCAATTATAAATGAAAGAGAGATGAGAAGAGTGCAGAGTTCATGGAGGGGTTCAGAACAATGTGTTTGACTGAAACATTTACAAAATTGTAGAAACTTCTGGGCTCTAGATCTTTCTTTCTGCAATACCAAGCCCAAAAGGGGGTCTAGGAAGAATTCACCTCAGTCCGACACTGGGATCCTGAACTCAGCTGACACTTGGATCCAGAAGAATTTAAGATACTTCGGCACCTCAGTTTTCAGCACTGAAGTCCTCCAAGGCTCAAAACTTTCAGTTCTGCCCATGTCAGAGCTGTCTCGGTCTGGACGGTGCAGTTCAGCACCCACGCTCCGCTCAAACTCCCCTGGTACCTGGACTTACCCAGCACTTTCAGAGGATACCAATGAGATTTAGGATCTGGACAACATCCAGACACAGCTGTCCTTCAAAGCAAGGCCCAGAAGCGGTAGCAGAGCCTGCTCTCATCCTGCTGCCCCGTGGTTACTCCTGGGCTCCCCCAGATTTCAGCCCCTGTCAGAGGGGATTCACACCTGCGGGACATACCCCGGGTGCCCCCTCACCACCCGCTGGGCAGGCGCGAGCAGGGTACGGAGCGCCTCTCCTCCTGCAATCCTTTCCCCTGTGTAAAATATTTCCAGATTTCCTCATGGGCCAGTAAGAGGAAGGAAAGGAGGAGGCAAAGTACCAGATTATAGATAAGCACAAGAGAACAGGACTCTCTAGCATGACGGGGAGGGCAGTCTCTTTTCCAGCCCTTCTCCAGGTACTGCTGCTGTGCTTCACACAGGCCTCACCAATAAAACGCGCTGAACGGTTAAACTACGGAGGAGACAAGAAATCATTCTACAGGGAAAACACCTATGCATAGCTGGGCACAGCTCAAATAGCTCTCTCCTACCTTTAATCCCACGCTGTCAGGGTATCCTAGGCAAGCACACAAGCAAGGGCTGCAGATCTGCTGCAGGTTCCAGTTACCAAGCGTCACCCAGATGACACCGGCTTTCACCCACGGGGCCGCACGCATTCCTCCTAGGAATTATGTCACTCGGCCAGGAATACCCTCCAAAGCCATCTCACAGAGCTCTCATTACAGACACTGGTTAGAGATATCACTGGGCAACTCCCTAGTCTGG
>WAAD01021024.1:235521-271010 GCA_013389945.1 Fregata magnificens | reverse complement strand
CCTTTGGGGGACTTTACCCTAGGCTGGAAGCTGCAATACAAAGTGGTGGTGGGACATTCCCTCCCGCTTACCTTCTCAAGGCAGGGAAACCCATTACATTGGTGTGATTCTCTCATGCATTTTCAGGATCAGCAGACACTGCCACCACCCCTTCCCTTGCTTCCCCACCNNTAGGCTGCATAGAGGCCAAGGTGCAAGTCCAGCAGGCTGCAAAGAAGCACAGGAAAGATTAATATTGTGAGAGCGTACTAGTAGTCATTCCTAATGTTTTGGGTATTGTTTGGTTGTGTGTATATTCAGAGTGGCAATATAAATGTTGACTGTCTCTGGTCAAGAAAAAAGTTGAAATGGTGCAACTCCAATCTTGCATGGAGTGAAATCCTGGCCCCAGCACAAGATTTTGCGCTGCATGGTAGTAATTCACTGTACACCTTTCAGTCAAACCTTCCTAACTTCTGAACCTTAAAATGTTCCATTGTTTCTTCAGTAAGGACTGGTTGGACCAGTTCTCAGATTGATGTGTTTCCCATACTGCTTTGTTAGAAATTCTTCTATTTCAGGGGGATGGACATGACACTTCAGGAATTTTAGGATGGGGTCAAATTTGACTTAAATAGAGTTGCACCAGGGATGTGGTGGTATGATTCAGATGCATTCTGCTCACTGTATTTTAATTTTGGGAAAGGAATTCTTGGATCTGGTTATATAATGGTGAAGCATAACCAGCATGTTTTCCTTGCCACCTCATCCCATGACATTGTTTCTTTCTGTGACTGAGTATATGCTTTGTAAGGCAAATAGTCCTCATGATAAGGGAATACGTATCTCAGACAGATTTAATGCAAGTGGTAACCTCGCAGAGTTAGTTTGCAAGTCCAGGGCCACTGTTTGATGCTGTAACTTTAATAAAAGAGGGTCAAAGGTGGAAAAGACCTAGAAGTCATACTGTCCATCCCTCAGTTGATGCTTGGGTCATGAAGCATTAGACCCTTGTGGCATTCGTTAATGCTGCAGCACGAGATTGTCCAGACTGATTTGTTCATCCACCTATCATCATCTTGGCTTGGAAAATATTGTCAGATATGATCCTCATTCTTGTGCTTTGTGCTGGCAGATTGTTATTGCTGGTTTCAGCTACCATTGCATCATGCAAAGAAAATAGACCTTTTCCTCCCCCCTCAAATTCAATTACAGCTTTGGTTGTGGATATCAAATGCATTCATGATTCTTCATAGCATCAAAGAACGAAAATAGTCCAAAGATGTTTGTCATAGCCATAGGCTGCAATATTATACTGACTCATTTCTGTGCGCAGTAAAGTATTAGGGAGGGAGGAAAAGGAGGAGATGAAGCAGTGTGCAGATGCTGCGCAAGGCTCTGTAATGCATAGAAATAGATGAGCCCTTTCTGTGGGGCCAGGCCTTTTCTCATAGGAAACCTTGGATTTACAGATTTGTTCAAAGTGATTTGATCTGTAGCATTTCCTGTCACGCAATGTGCTGCGTTCAGATATTGCAATGCAGCTGTTATGACAGATATGGTAGATTTGGGGAGTCATATGAATAGAGAAGTGGGGAAGCTGAGCTATTTATTCGTAATTCTCTTTCAGGATGGCTACCAGAACACAGCCACTTAATTTTGGAGTTGGTGTTTATTCACTCAGTTTATCTCTCAAGGAGAAAAAAAGTACTCTAGCACTCTGTACATTAACCTTTGCTGAAAACTCGCCTAGTATTGTTGCTGCTGCTCTCGGTCATCTTTCTGTCTGGGTCTTTATTGCTTTTTTTGTTGTATCATATCTGTAAATGTTTTCTGTGTTCCTTGAGATAGGAAGCATGGATGTCTATTTTGGTCAACTTTTAGAGGCTTTTTGAGTGCTTCTTCAGGAAGAAAAGGTGAAATAAAAATGTGCCTGCCGACTAGCAGAGAGGTTGCTTCCTCCCTGTTGAGAGCTTCCCTGTTTGTTGATACTCTGTGCAAACAGGAATGGATCTGGGGAGAACTCTGTGCGAAATTCCTCCTTCGCCACACCTCTTTCTGCTGTACGGACCTTGTTAGAGTAAGCCATGATTGAATTAGCATTTCAGAGGTGGTGCAGTGTCTCAGATGTTTTTGGTTTTGTATTTTGTGTGTAGGTTTTCTTTCCCTCCTACCCTTTTCCTATTAATTAGCGCCGGGTGGAAAATCTGATCTGCTTGCTGATTGTTGTCTTCGTTATTGAGTTGTATCACTAAAGCAGTGTCATTATCCCATAACCTACTTTTATGTTTTTAATAAATTCACTCTTACTACTTTACACAGGGTGTTAGATTGATGGAAAAAGCTCAAGATGAGAGAGCAAGTTCCCTCAGTGTGTTGTGCTAATGTTCTGTCTCCTTTGAGCTGCTGGTCCTTGAGCCATAGGCGTAAGCAGCACAATCATTTAAATCGTGGCTTTTCAGTGAAAAAGTGGGAATGTGTTACAGTGGGTACCTCATCATTGCAGAGTGGAATGAATGTGTTTGTTTGAATCATAAAGCTTGATGAATACACAGATGGATTTTTTTCCTCCTTGAAATGAATGTGTGTTTATGTTCATGTTGTATGTGTATGTGTTCCCAATCTCAGAAGTAAAATGGGAGAGTTCCTTGCCCAAAGACAGGCTGGCTTTTCTCTTTTGCTTTAGTTTCCAATTGTCATACAATCTGATTATGCATTTGTGCATTGAATGGCTTCTACCACTAGGAGGAAAATAAATAAAGGCCTTGGAAGACTTTCTTAAAATAGTCTAGAAATTAGAAGCTGAGGTTGAAAGAAGTCTTGTATATTAATTCTCTTTTTTTTTTAACCTTACTTCTCACTCTTAGCTCACAGTCTTAAACTGAATCACAGCTTGTCCAATACAGCAAGTTTAGAGGGTGAGTTGATGCTTGTTTCCAGTTCTTCAGACCACACGTAGTAGAAATTAATTTCCTGAGTAGTTGGGCTCTAGGGCAAATCTTANAGAGCAGCAAAAACAGTGGGGAGTGTGTAAGGTTGTGCCATCAGAAGAAAGAGTTGTGTGTGTGTTCTGACAAAACAGGGATATGGGGAATGTATTAATTTTATCCATTTGCTGGACATTAAACCTGCATAACCCTGGGTATCATTACCCTGGGACATCATACCTCACTGATAATGTATGATAGAGTTCGGACCCTCATCTTTATGTTTATGATGTGTTTCAGCATGGGCACAGGCAGAACAGTAGCAGCCAACCTGGCATAATTGTGTTAAATTCTCTTAAAGCATTGCACTGTTTATCAGGATTAGCAGACTGTTTTCTTTTGTAGCTATACTGTTCTGTTACCTCTCTCCTTCATGAGACCATTTCCTCCTCAGTGAAAGATGACTGTATTTTTCTCTTAAAGCAAGACTGCTACCTTGTGATTACTCACATGGAGAATGAACTTCTGTAAGTGAGAGAAACTTGTAAAATCCCTTCTTCAGATAAAATTATGGGGATTCTTCCTTACATCAGGTAACTTCACCTCTTCCAAGTACATGCTACCTAAGTAAGGGGATGCCCTTCAAAGCCCATCTTTCATCTCCTTTTCAAACCAGAATTAATTTCTGGCACGTCGGTCACCTCCATGGATTATGTCATTGTCACTACAGGATTATATTGGATTATTCATTTACTAATCTTTCTAAAGTAACATTTGGACATATATCCGGAATTAATATAGCTATAGAAATCTGTAGTAGATAATGAGTTGCATATAGGCAGAGAAGCTGCCTTATTTTGGCTAAAAGCTGTTTAGAACAGCAAGGTCTCTAGTGACACAAGCAAAGTGGAGACAGGAACAAGTCGGTTGACTTGCTTCTTATGTCATTGTCTAACTTTCCTTCCTTTGGCATCCCCTCTGAACCTAGCAGACTGTGTGGAGATCTTAAGACTGCTACAAAGGAAGTGTTCACAGTATAAAGATGGACCTGTGTCAGTGACAAGGTACCCTGTAGATTGTCTTATCAGCCACAGCAGATTGGGAAGGAAGTTGCCTTGGCATTTCCATATTAGTTGTTTGTTCTTAATAAACTCTCAATTTACAAATTCTTAAGGGTAGAGTTAAATTCATTCTCTCTCCTGGTAATAAACTTCCCAGGGAGCATTCCGGAAACTCTCTGTGTGTAGTAAAGCTGACACTTCACGTGGGGTATGGCTGTTACAGCCCCTTGTGTCCCACTTCCCCTTTCTTCCTTCTTAGTCTAAAGCACACAAACTGAAGGAGGAAAAGTCTTTAGAAGAAGAAAGATATGGCCATTTCTCTGTGTGGTTTGCTAAAGCGTCATTGCAAGTCTTCACTGAGTATTGATTCTCTTGACTTTCGAGAAGGGAAATGCAGTTAATCCTACTTCATGGGTGAGGAGACTGAATAAAAAAGCTTATTGAGTTCTCCAAAACTACACAGCAAGAGAGGGATGAAGGCAGGGAATCCCTAATACTCTCCCCCCTACTCTGACAATTTACTCTCTCACTGGCCACAGCAGCGTTTATAACCTTAAAGTTGTGTTGCAGTCCGATATGTTCCAGAAGCATGCATTCAGCTCTTGCATGAAGTATGTCTTCACTCAGCTCCCTAGGTTAGACTAAATAAGGGTTGTAGCCCATTTTTGTTAATGGCTTTGTTTATTTCCCAGTGCACTGTCACGCTAGCTGTGCGGTGCTTCCAGTACATGCTCAGAGTCCTGTTGGGTGCTCAAGCTGAGTGGCACCACACTGCCTCCTGCTGAGAGCAGCCTTTATGTAGCAGTGAAAGTTTGAAGCGGAAGGCTTGGGATGGTGGTGTAAATCAGCACTTTGAAAGGAGCACAGTGCAGTTCTGGTGGGATTTGTATTCTCAGGTTTATCATAGCTATTCTTAACTGCAGTCTCCCACTGTTGTTCAGAATAAACAGGAGCTCTGATTTACTGCTGAAAATAGGTTTTGTTTTGGAGATTGTTCTCGTGGAATGGGCTCTTTAATGTTTTTTCTGTTCCTGCAAGGACACAGGAGTAGCTCTTCTGTCTAATGAAGGAGAACTCTTTATTAAGTGGCAAATTAATGCAGGGTATTTAAAGCTCTCAAGTGACTCTCTGGCTATGGTGAAAGTACTTTTTCTCTTAGGACTTTGCTGTGGGTGTTGTACTTTTTCTCTAAACTTTAGTAATGATCCTTGCAAGCTAACCTGTTCTTCCCATGTGTTGCTTTTGTGAGAAAGCTTAGCCTTGTATAGTTACAGGTATATCTTGAATGTAACTTACTGTGTCTTCTCTTTACAGTCTGTATAGAAGACTTTGTCTGAAGATGGTAGTATCAACCAGCAGGGCTGCTATGTAGTACTGTCGGCTCAGCCTTTCTGTTATAGATCTCCCCTGTGAGTGGCTTATCCTCTAGCTCAGATGTTTGAAGTGCTTTCAGGCTGAAACTAAATGTATGAGTTCTCTGCCTAGAAGCAATCCCCATCCTAATATTCCCTTAAAAGCAGGTTAGCTGCAGAGAGTGTAATGTAATCCTCTCTGCCTTCAGCACTTTCCAACTGAAAGTGTTTAAACACTTTCCAAACATTAAATTAATTCTTGCAGCACTTCTGTCAAATCAGTGACTTGATGCTAAGGATAAGTAGATCAATTTTATACATACAAAAACAGAAGCAAAGAGCAGAGTGGCGTACAGAAGGTCACGATGGCAGAGCTGGGAATACAAGAGTCTAGTGTCACAGATTCCAGCCTGTTTTAAGAATGAGAGTCCTTAAAACAGCTAATGAGTTGTTGTTTATTTTTTGTGTTTCTTCCATCTGAGATCGTCTTACTGTTGCCTCAGATCTGTGTGGTCGTGCTAAGTCTCATTTTTTTAATGTACTTGTATGGCTCTTGACTAACCGAGCCAACCTCTTGATAGGGGTTTCTAAAAGTAGCTTTAATAAAATAATAAATCATGTTAAGGTTTGGTAACAAGTGATCTAATTATGTAGCACTTTAAGTAGGAAATACAGTGCTTTAGAGCTTCCCAGCATCTGCTTTCAAAAACTTCTTTAAATGGGTTGCATACATGGGTGTATACTTCAGTTGGGCAAAATAAAGATAAGCATTACCTTGTGTTTATGCTAAGAAACATATCACATTGAGGATGGACTCTTTAGTTTAAACTTGACAGAATTATGCCAGTTTCTTTCAGGGAAACAAAAGCCTTTGCTGTCAATGCTCCTGTACTTGTAGGGTGCAGCAAGATTGTTGGAATATTAACTAAAGAAGGAAATTTACAATCTGCATGAATTGGATGGGTAAGTTTTTTGCTTTAGTTTCTGCCCTTTTCTCCTTTCTTGGTATTCTTCTGTTGTGGCAGATACAAAAATGGAAAAAAATTATTTTGATTTGATCTTTGGATGTCATGTGAGTTGTCTCTATCTTCTCAGTGCGTATGCCCTCATGGCACCTCTTAGCCTCAGTGATTTCCTCAGGCTGTTGTTCTTATTCACTTGCCTCCGGACAGTAGTTGTCCTCTTCCTTGTTTGAATGCTCTTCCAAAAATGTCTTCCTGTAAGCAATTGGTCACTGTATGTCTGTCTAGCTGTTTCCTAGTCTAATGACCTAGTCAAAAACTAACAACTGTGCAGTCAGCTGTTTGGCATGGATATTTGGAGAACTGTGGGAGGCTTGGGTATACAGACGCCTTGGCAGATGCTTGAGGCAATCATTTTGCTTGTCTAACCTGAAATCTCTCATCTGGGAGAAGGAGATACATTACAGCATGAAATAAACCAGTTTCCAAAATGTTTAAATGGATAAAAGAAGGAAATGGATAAAAGAAGGAAATGGATAAAAGAAGGAAATGGTGAATTTAGACTTCTGCAGAGTCTTTGACCCAGCCTCTTGTGTCTACCTGTTAAACAACTCTTTGCTATTCAGCAACACAAATAACTCAGTTTCTGTGCTATCATCACTTTAAGACCAAATGGCAACATTTATATATTTGTGTTTAATAATATAGAATTGAGTGCAGGTCTTTAGTTCCCTGCAGAGACAGCAGTTGAAACCTGTGAAGTCTACCCAAATGAATCAAGAATTTGAAGATTGACTTACTTTAAGAATTCCAATAGCTCTCTGTTTGCTATTGCATGCTAATAGGAAGATGAAGGAGGAAAGCAATAAAGACACAGCATGTGTGAAAATAGAGATTCCATTAACCTGAGATCCTGTGGCTTCTGATGCTTGAGCATCACTCAGGATGCATCTGCTCTCAAGTCCTAGTTACTTCAGGGCACAACTTTTTGTATACTGACTAAGGCATCCAAGGGTGATTTTCCAGGTCTGTGTAGGGACAGGTGATTGCAGTGACTTGAGCAATTGTACAATGGCCTCCTACATCTCATGCTTGTTGCTATGACTTAAATAGGGATGCTACCAAAAGCTGAAGGAGATCTGAAGTAAAGAGGTTGAAGGAGACAGTATAATCAGAGATGGTACTACGGAAGACTGGGGAGAGTGCAGAGAGGGGGGAAGAAAACAAGTTGTCCAACAACAACCATTTCACGTTCAAAATGCACTGGGAAAAATAACCTGTGGGATTTTTACTTCATGTGCTGCATTTTAATTTTTCTTCCTCCATGAACAAGCAAATTAGTGACAGCTTTCAAAGGCGAGTTTGCAATCTTTTGTTCTCCCCTAATCTGCAACTCTGTTTCTCTTGTAGAATTATCTGCATTCATGTGGCAACCAGATCATTGTTGCTGCTAGCTGTGGAAGCTCACATTAAAGAAATCTGTATACTGGATGCAGTATTCTTCTTCACACCTGTTTCCAGAAGTACCCACAAGCAAAGGCAGTACACAGGTGACACTGTACTCCACTGCTCTGGCTTGCCCATGAAGTACTGGAGAGCCTCAGGTGATACTTAGGTCCTGTGAAACATACGCTGCAACCAAACCTACTGCATTTGTTGCGTTGCAGTTTTTTGGTCAGTAGGCTGAACACAAACAAGCCTTTTCTTTTTTTCCTTCTTTTCTTTTTTTTTTTTCTTTTTAATTCTGTAAAGATAAGTGTTTTTCCTCAAAGTAAAAAATATGTGATTTTGATGCTTTTGCTGAACAGCCTTGTTGGGTCTCTTGAAGTCTCTGGCACATATTGGGGCAGATATATGATTCAGTGATGAGCACGCATAAATTTTAATTTACATCCCTTTTAAAAATTCCCTTGACGTAGAACCTCCTGTGAGCTGAACTAGAGCAGATTAGCTTCCTGTGCCCCAGCTCTCTGCAGGGGCAAGGCTCCAGCCACCTGACAGCGATCTATTAAAAACTCTTTATATAGTTCTGTTTTATGAGATCATGTGCTTATGAGTACCTATAGCAGCACTTCCTGCAGTTGTCTTGAAGAGTAGAGGGTTGTAGCAATATCTAGCACAATAGGTGGCACTGGCTTTTGTATTGCATATAGGCTTGCAGATCTGCTTTACTGCATTGTTAGAAATCAACAATAGAAGTTCATGATCGTATTTTTTTTTTAATAAACTGTAATTTTTTCCTTGCTTACATATTATTCTTGTTTCCCTTACTGATACCTATAAAAGCTTTAGAAAACATTCATGATTCTACTTCTCTCTTTGCATCCTACCATGAAGTGCATCCTCCTTTGCTCATCCACACCCTGTGCTCATCTGAACATTGGATATTTTTTTTGGAGTAGCTGGACTGAAAGACATCATGCTACCATTTTAAAGAGATACTGTAGTGTTGGGAGAGCTGTGAGTAGGGGGAAGGAAAACACATTATAATCAGTCAGTTGACATTTATTCTGACTTTTATGCAGGGAATTGCTCATTAATTTTTTAAATTAGCCCCAAAAATAGGTAGCCGCCAGTTACGATACCAAGTATTGCTTCACTAGTCAGATTCAAGTTACTGCTCCTGGCAGCCAAACCACAAAAAGGGATAGTATCTTCGCGGTCAAACATGAAAGACCTTTCACCCAAGAGGTAGTCCAAGCTCCTTCCGTAGGAGAAATATCAGAAGCAATGATAAACTTTAATTCTGAAAGTCACAGCTTGTCTGCAACTAGCAAATCACTGAACCCTGAGAAGACAGCCAAGTACACACTGACTTTTCACAGCCACTAGATGCTTCCATGTGCCAGCATTTCTCTGGGGACTTGTCATGACAGCATGGTCTCTGGCTGCCAAAATATAGGGTTATCATCCCTGCCAAGGAAAGTCCGTGTGTTCTGAGCAGCTGTGATACAGGTAAAAACTAATAAATTAATCAAAGATGGGAAAAAGAAGGCTTCTTTTGTCTTAGTTTTGCCCAACTCCTCAAGCTATGGCCATCTCTATTTTATGTGTGTTCCTACACAGGTGCATGTCTCTCTTAAATGCTACCAATGTATGCCTATCCTGATGTTTTGGTATTTGGCAAGGAAGAGATTTTAAGATATGACTTTATCATCTAAGTAACAAATTAGTTTTCTCATCTTTGTGCTACCTTATTTCCCTTGACTCTGTACAGTCGGTGGAAGGAAAGAGGAAGGTTTTCTCAAGGGAGACAATAAAGCAAGAGCCTGATGTAACGGTTCTGGACTGTCTCCTAGAAGACTCTTCATCTCCTTGTGTTGACTACATAGGGATGTTGTACAGCTGCAGATCCATGACCTACAGTTATGCATTATAAGCAGTCCCCGGTATTTTTAACCAGTGTTCATAGAAGTGGTTTGATTTGGTAACCTCATGGAATGTTGGTTTCATAATGATACCACTTTTAAACTAAATGGTCTCACTAAGGGTTAACTTGTGATGATCTTGATAACATCAGAAGTAGATTTGATATTGTTTTCCTTTGCTCAAAAGCCACAATCTACACTTGTGAGGTTTCAGTCTTTTGTTATAGAATGAAGTTCCTAAAAGCTTTTTTGCCATCTTCTTTTCTAGGGTGTGTCTTTCCCCTGTTCTGTGAGTCTATGGCATAGGATCTCTTGATGTTCAGTTATATGTATACCCAGATTCTAAACTCTAAGTTGTGTCTTATTGGAAAATCAACCTTACCAATAGTGGTACTACATTTCTATCAGAATTAAGTCTTGTCTGGGCTCTTGCAGAAGCAGTGATTAAATAACCCAATTTAAAATAAAAGCGATGGCTTTGAGGGGAACAAATCTTTTTTGCCTTTTCCAAGATTCCAGCTGCATGCAAGTGTCCAGTGACAACCTGATCTTTGGTCACGTAACGCTGTCTCTGTAATGAGCATCAATACAAAGCAAGAATGTGTTATATTGTCACTCTACAGGTAGGATATCAATAGAGTTTTAATGGATTCCATATCACTTGCAAGGCTCCTGCTGCTCACTGGTGGTGGTGATGCCTTGAAATGTTCATTAAAATGACTTGAAGTGTTGTTTAAGCAGAGTGTCTCGCACAGTCAGCTAAGTTGGCTACTGTTTTCAATTCACTGTATCAATCAGGACTTCAAGTCTCTACATTTTAATTTCTTTTGCATCAGAATCAACTTTGTCGGCTCGTTTGTGCACCTCAGTTGCATAAATTGACTCCTCAGCTGTCAAAAGTAGGTAATGGACTGCTTTGTAAAGAGCCCATACTTTGAGGACTCTGGAAAGCTTTTTTAGAGTCCAAACTTATGAAAAACAGTTTTAGTTTTCTCTTCTGAAGTTTAAATATTACAACTTAGGCACTGCCTAGTATTTTTAATAGCCAATGGTAAAGGTTCAGCCATAGAACCTACTACCTGCTAAATGCTGACAAGCACTGTCGAACACTGAGTGTGTAGATGAGTTTGGCAGGATTTTAGGATTCTGACCAAGCACACAGAAGTAGAGCAGCAATGAGTGTCCAGAGCTCAAGTGATTTTTTTTTTTTCTTTTTTAAACTTGAAAAGGTGAAAATCTAGGCTTTCACCTTCCAGATTAATTCTCTCTCTGCCTTAGGGAAGCAACAGGAAAGAGAATGTTGAAAGCAGTGGTGCTGGCCTACCGTAACTATAAACTTTCACTTCAGTAGTTCTAGTGTTTGATTCAGACACTTTGTTTTAACTCATCTGTAATATTCCCATTGTAAAATCATAAAATTGATCAATGACTTAGTATTTTTACAATTTGAAATCTGTGAACAGCCTTCAGAAGAAGCCTGGCTTCTTCTAGCTCTCCCTAAAAATGCATATGGATGAGTTTTCTTCCTGTATCTTCACTCTGTGTCATAATGTGCAAGTCTGGTACCTTGTTTGTATCAGGCAGGGCCATTTAACCTTCTATATAAAATGATGAGAGGGCCTCTTGAGGCTAGTTAAATTATTGGTCCTTGGAGTAAGTGTCTCCTCTTGAAGTTAGAAATCTCTTAGCCCCTTGTCTAAAAGGGCAATAGAGCATGTCAGCAGTTCAGATCCTTGAGACTGGGAAGAGATTAGTCACAACTTTCTTCTCAAGCTTCAGGACCAGCCCTTTTGACAAATGCAATCCCTGGCTTAGGTGCTAAAAATTAAAACACTGTATGTTTTGTTTGCATGTGTTCCCTCTCTTTTTCTTCCATGACTAGTGGATCTATACAGCAATCAAAATCCTATTGTTTTCCTCTTCCTCAGTAATAATTGCACCAAACACTGAGTATATTTTGTGATTTCAAGCTTCTGTTTTCTTATCAGAAAATATTCTGACTCTGTCACTTTTGTCACAACCTTATCAAGGCGAGCTGTCTGGATAACTCTTTGGGGACAGTCAGTTCTATCTCTGCTTTCCCTTAAGATGAGACTGCAGTGAGCTTGGCAGTTGTTGGAATTTGAATTTCTAATGACTGCCAGAAGAAAAGGGTCTCTGCATCAATGGCTATTCATGATACTTTTAAAATACCCAGCAACTTTCAGTGGCTATATCCAAGCTTAAAGGGTAGCAGTTGTGGATAGTGACACACTGATAGTAGATGGTAATTTGACATTTGTTTGTGGAAAAAATCCTGTGTCTGAGTATTTGAGCTAATAATAATAATAATAAAAAATCTTTAAATAGTTGAAATATGTAGTAGTGTGAGACTAGGTAGATCGGTGTTCTGTAGAAGCCAGTAGTCATACAGTCTTCATTGTCCGACATTTGATCCTGCAGAAGAGCTGCTGGAATAGCTCGTTGTATTTAACTGTCTTATCAGCTTGTTTGGGGCAGAAAATGGTCTAGTCATATGGAAAGAATCCTTTACCCAAACTGCAGGATCTGTTGCATCTAAGAAAAAGGGCAACAGATTTCACACTGAGCTGCAAGATCAGTGCAGGTGGCCATGAGTTTACAGTGGCAACCAGAATACTATGGGTCTGAAAAGTTCACACCTATGGTATTTGCAGTTATCCTGAAACTGTGTTCCTCTAGTAACAGCAGAAATGCAAAACCCAAACTATGAATTTGGATTCAGTTTATGCATGCTTCCACCCCCACCCTCAAATTTTCACTTTCTCGTAGCCATTTTCTTAGTAGTGTGTTGGAAGTGCAGCATCCACTACGAAATGCTTTTTTTTTTTTGCAACTGAAATGCGATTGGTGATTCTAGACGAGGTCTTAATTGCTTGTGGTTCACAACATACTCTGTGTTGCTAGGTAGTATATAGCTCAGCACTACATCAGTCTGCTGAAATGAGTCCCAGGAGGGGAATAACAGGATTGGGGAGCTTGCAAATTAGGTGTGATGTACAATGTCAAAGAAGTAGTGGAGGAGTGGACTAGAATTGGCCTTCCACACCTTTTTCTAGTCCAAGAATAAGAGAAACTGACACAGGGATAAATTTAACCCATGGGGTCAGAACTGCAGTAGCTGTCTGGGCTGCAGGTCAGAGCTGAGGTATGCCATCAGAGCTCTGTCTGAAGGTTTTAACAGCATCTGCCTTCTCTCTGTTTGACTTGTAGTATATGAGCTTGCTTTCATGAGTGCTAAAATATGCTTGTATAAAAATATCTGTCGTATGCTATGTGTAAAGGCTTTCTATAGATTACTCAAGAAGTGAGAAGGATATGGACTCTTCTTGCTGTGTTTGTTTGGAGATGGCAAGTCAGCTTTCTCAGCTCTGATTTCCTTGAAAGAGTATGCTCTAAAGACACAATGAAGAGCAAAGCACTGAGAAGAGAAAGTTATAAAAAGGGCACATACTAGATGAATAAATTGCTGACAGCCCCATTGTATTCCTAATAATCCATCTCACAAGAAGAAAAACTTCTAGTGCACAGCCTTGAATTTATTTTAGATCTATCATGTTTTGCAGTCCTGGCACTGTCTCTGATTCAGATTTTTCATACTCTTCATCTCTCAGGTAAATTAAATACTGTTGAAACAGCTGTGTGTTGCCTCTGAGAGTATTGCTTCTATGTGATAGACAGCAATTTTCCATAGGACAGAAATTAGATAGGCTTCTCTGGGGAGAAATATTTGTAAGTCTAAATGCCAGCCAGTTGAGTGCAGCACCCATATTCTCATGTGTTTTTCAGTGTTGATCTCTGCTTTTACTGCTGAAAAGATGTGTCCCGACACAATGTAGGCAAGTGAGAATGAAATATCTGCTAAGGATAAGGGACAAAAAGATGTACTTCAGATGTTGCTAACTGAGAGTATTGCATGCATTTGTCCTGCAGCTGTTGAAAACGGCATCTATTGGATCGCTTTCACTTAGTGCAGTAATTTTACCAAAAGAAAGTGGACAAGGCTTTTTGACACTTAGTCTTTGTGAACACAGTGCTGCTTTTTGCTCACAGTTTTATCCTCTAGTTATTTAAATATTCATTTAATAAATATTTTTCTACTAAAATCTCTGTACAAAGAGTGGAGAGGTTTGTTTGTGTAGAACCTGTGCTACCTTCTCAACTTTCTCCTCTCACTTTTCTCATTCTTTCCTTTTTCTACAGTACTCGAAGAAAAAAATTATCATGCACTTAGCTATGCCAGCCGATATTTTGGTGTTCTAAGATGGGTATTGTTTTGTCCCACTGATATTTGTTATAAATACTGCATATACATAGTCTACATTAAAGGAATATGAAGTGATGCACCCATGTTCTAAAAAAATGCTCTAGTTAAGACAACCTTTAGCCACTTCCTCTGTTCATCTGTATTATGATACTGTTTAGTAACATGTTCACATGCTACTGCAATTTCCCACAGAACATCTGCCTTACTTCGTGCACTTGCTTTTTCTCATTCTTTCTGGGCTGCGTCTTAAGTACTGCATACAATGCAAATCTCGTGGTAAGGTCAGAAAA
This sequence comes from Fregata magnificens, assembly GCA_013389945.1. Taxonomy (NCBI): domain Eukaryota; kingdom Metazoa; phylum Chordata; class Aves; order Suliformes; family Fregatidae; genus Fregata; species Fregata magnificens. The sequence continues at coordinate 256,786 of WAAD01021024.1, read as the reverse complement.
AATTTATTCTCATGGGCGGTTCTGTAATATTACTGTGATACCAGCATTTGACAAGTATGTGTATAGTTGCATTGTAGCAGAGAAACAAGGTATTTTAATCCCAATAGAAACTGAAGCACAACCGAATCTTTGATTGATCTTTGTGCTTTGGGTTCAGTGTTACAGCACGAAGCTGGGCAGCTTTTTCGTGTTGGCAGAGAGGTGGGGTAGGAGCAGAGCTCTTCCTGCTCCTGCTTCGGTGCCTTGACCTAACTTAGTGCTACAGCTGTGAAGAGCTCTACTCCAGGCAGCCAAGGCAGGTGGAGTCGGAGGCTGTGATCTTCTTTCCTGCTGAGATGTGCAAAATGGATTTTTTCAAAAGCTTGTAAACAAATAAAACCACGGTGTTTTGGATTTCTTAGAGGGGGAAAATTGGGGTTCACAAGCGTTATATGGTTGTCACATGTTTTGCCTCCTGCTTGCTGATAATCTCTAGAAGTTAATAAGCGGTGGTTGGCCTTTGATTGTATCTTGATGTAAAGTCACTCTCATGTTGACAGCCCTTGATAATTAATTGGTAACAGACCAAATGTTTCTGTGTGAATCATTCTCACCATTTTCTAATTCCACCTGCCACCCAAAACCTTATAGTTCTAGTAGGTCACAACATAAAACAACTTGATAACAAAATTGCAGAAGTTTTCAACATCTCCTCTGGTAACATGTGTGGGAATTATTTTTTTCTCGTATGAGTGTGCTTCTGTTAAGGAACTATACAGAGACTCTGCCTTAATTACACCATTATGGCTATCTCTGAGCCTATAGAAAACAGAGGCCCAACTGAGGTTGTAGGAGAGCATATGCAAACATTTCTTCATAAAATGGATGTTCTGTGGCAGACTGTATGGAAGTAATGATAAACCCCTTTTGCAGGGTTTCCTTTCCTGTTTCTATTGGCCAGTATAATGTGCAAGGAGGTAGTTCCTGCGTAGTTCAGTTTTGTTCCTTTTCTACAAGGGGGGTTATTGCATTGATATTTTTGGTGGTACATAATAAGTAGCAATTGTAATGTGGAAGTCTGAAATGCTTTGTTTAGTTATCCTCAGGTCAAATTAATTTTTCTTTGAAGTAATGGAAAAACTTTGTCTTTCCATCTTGGAAAAAATTGTTGGAAGGAGTTAGTTTTTTATATTCTGATGTGCTAGAGTATCTTTTCTGCCAAATAAAATTGATATTCCATACTATGTCTGCAAACAGAAAAAAGATCACCCTTTTTTTCTATGTTTAACCCCTCTTGTGTCACTAGCTCCCAATGGACTTTATTTAAGCACTTGAGATTATTAAAAAAAAAAAAATCAAATGGGTACTCAAGTGATACAGGCAGGCAGATAATTCTAACTTCAAAAATACGTCAGGCATTAAAAAAAAAAAAAGGTGGCGGGGGGGTAGCATAGAAGAAGCTTGGGCATCAAAATGCCCTGTCCAAGAGTGAGGGCTGCATAAACAAATGGGACCTGGACAATCCTCACTTCCTATTCAGTAGGAGCCAGAAAAGAACGTGAAGTCAGCTGGGGGTTTTGTAGTTGTCTTTATGGTGTGATCCGTAAGGCTGAGTCCCAAGCGCATGGCACCAATCTTGCATGCTTTTAACAAGAGAATTAACTTATAAATCCGCAGCTGTTGTGTGCTGAAGCACAGGATGTGTGAGTTAACTTGCCAGGCTTTAGATTTCTAGCTGGGGTTTTGCTTGAACTGGGAAATCAAGGTCTTACGGAAAACCAGCCAGATTGGCAAGAATAGACATGAAAAGTATTGAGTTGGAACAGTCCCATCTACAGTGCCAAACGCTACTGCTAAGAGGGCTTCAGGTCAACTGATCAGGAGCAGTATATAACATTGTGAAATGTATTAAGAGCCCTTTTGCCCTAAGTAACCAGAGTGTTTTAAAGGTGTCTTGTCTCCACCAGCACAAAGCTATGCTAGCTGAAGCCAGTTGTTTACAACACTGACTTCAGCAGTGCATGCAGCCTCTGGGTGTCCTTTGTTAAATGTACTTTTGCCAGCTTAAAGCTAAGGTGGATCTCTGAGAAACTGTTTTTTCTTCTTTTCAATTTTAATATGCTTCATTAGAGCTCAAAGCTCCTTATACATAGCATGTATTATCCTCTGTAAAAGAAAGGCAGTGCCACCAAGGAACAGACTCAAGCTGCAGACAGTCTCTTCTGTAGTTTCTGTTTTGATCCAGAAATACAACAAAGTTAATGCTAGATCAGAATTTCCAAAGTGATGCCCAGACTCTTTGGAGGGGTGGGGGAGGTCTGTGAATGAGTATGAAAGGGAGGGTGTGAAAGGTTCTTGATGGTAGGATAAAAGAAAAGCTCGGTCATAACCTCAACATTAAACAAAGGGACAAAGTTCATAAACAGATTAATTGAGAATCTGGGACACTGAATGATGTTTAAATTGATGAGATAACATGTGGCTTGCCTAGTGTCTCTTGGGGAATATGTGGAGACCAAGGTCTGTAACCAAAGTTTTTCATGCTCCTGAGAGTGACTTACCCTCTGAACCATCCTTTCCCAGATCTAGTTATGAATTACCAGAGTCACCCAGCATTAGTCATCCAGCTTGTTAACAGTGCCACCTGCAACAGGGCTTTATGAGACAGTAAGCTGAATTTTAGTCCTGAAGTACTGTTCTTTGTTCACTACCTAAGGTTTGCATAGCTCCTGTCCATATTGCATCTCTTCTGTAGGTAAACAGAGGACATGTGTTTTAGAGCCATCCAGCCTCAAATCAGCTAAAATGACCTCTTACTGCTCCAGGGAGGTTTCTTTTGTATCAGTGCTGGAATAATTCCAAAGATGTCTCTACTTCAGCTCTGGTTAGATTTTTTCCAGACTAATTTAATCCCAGATATAAGAGGTAGCAAAGACATGGCTGGTCATCTACTCTCCCCTAAGTCCCTGTGGTGTGCAAGATTGTCCCTACTAAGTATTTATGAAGGCTTATCTATTTTATTTCTGAATATTTATCCAAGAGTAGGTGCTCGCACTCTTGTCTTGAAGAGCATGCCGTATTCTCATTCTTCTAACTGTGGAAGCTTTTCATAGTAGGAAGACTCTATTCTCTCCTGAGTTATGTTCTTGCCAACATCTTGAATAGTGTATTTTACTGCCTCTCCAAAGACACTTTGAAGGTATTGGTAGGCTATTATCTTGGCATCTAATATCTTTTACTTTCAAAACTGTAAATATTTTTCTGTCTTCATGTGTCTGTTTCTGTGTGTGTTTTATGTTATTCATGGCTGCCTCTTTCCATTTTGCTTCCTTTCATCTAAAGTCTCACAACTTTGGGGAAAGGCTTATTTAGACCACTGCATACTGAGCCAGCAAATGCATTAATGGAACAATTTAGGGAGCCACTATGCCTGCAGCACTGATTCCTCCCTCTCGCCCTCCTTCAGTGGACTAACTAAATTGATTTCCACCTGGGGAGGTCTCAGGGGTATCTTTTATACTTTGAGTAGATTGATGGAATTCAGACTCATTTTGTTAGTCTGTGGGGTTTTGGTTTTGGTTTGTTTGGTTTTTTAAAGTCTTCATGCTAACCAAGCGTTGCCATGCAGGTGGCTGCTACTGATCCCTTGTTCCTTTTCATTGCTCAGACCATGTATATTGTAGAGACAGAGGATTTGGTGCTAGAGCATGAACAGAGTATAGAAATGTTCATGTCTCCAGTGGGGTGGTTGTGATTTGAGCACCAGAGTGAGGTTTGGGGACTTGTTCTCAAAACCCCTTAGGTTTTGGACGAGTTATATCAAAGTATATTTCTCACCTCTGCTGTTCCACCTTTCAATTTAAAAAAAACCCAAAACAAACAAAAAGCCACCACCACCAAAAAAACCCATAACACCCTAGCTGCCTAATCCCCACAAGATATTACAGAGTTTTCCCGTGCATTAATAAACGTTAGTAAGTTGCAATGAACATGAAAAGTGCTGTACATTATTAATTGTAGCTTCACAGCATGCACTTTCATTTTCCTGACAAAGGATTGGCTTTGACCATTTAAACAGGTCAGGTTTCTCTGAGGCCTTTGAAAAGAAATACCAGCTAGTGCAGCTTCTAGTGAAAGGTGTTTGCATGCTTTCCTCACATGAGTATGGTTTTTTTGTAAAGGAACCCAGGCTTTCTCCTCAGTTACTGATCTCAGCCAAAGACTTTGCCTGCTGTTCTTGTGGAAGGACGGAGATGTCTTCTAGCTGCCTGCAGAAAGGAGGGATCCTGGGGGCTTCCCAGACAGCTGTACAAACCACATAGTTCAGTTCCCAGGGGAAGAGTGTAAGACCCTCTCAGGCAATGCTTCTGTAAAGCAGTGCTGGAAGAAGAGGAGAGAGGAGGAATGATCCAGAAGTCTTCCTCAAAGGCGTGCTGTGCAGCATAATGACCCATGGCCTGTTAAAGCTAGGCCATCCTTATTGTGTAAGTCATAAAAAGCTGGTTGGAAACACCATGTTTAAGTGAAAGCTGGGAAGAGAAGTGAATAGGAAATTAAATGTCATTTCTGTAGCTATTTCTTAACTGAATTCTCCAGTGCTTCCTGTAAAATTGTTCCAATTTTAGTCATTGTTGTGGATATTCAGTTCCCATTTGGACAACACAGGGAAATGGTCAGCTGCCATCTGCTAACAGGAGTACGAGCCCTCCCTGCAGCGTACACAGATGTGGCTGGAAGATCCCACTAAACAGCCAGATACTGCATGTGTGAACTTGAAATAAAATTGGCGAGTGCCCTGGGAGTGTTGCTTTCTGGGAGTCATGCCCATCACCAAGCTGATTGCATCCATGTGTTTCAGTGTTGTACAGCCTTTAAAAGAAATCTGAAGGATTGCTTTTGAATATCTCTAATAGAGGAGGATGTGATTTGAAAGGCACTTCTAAAACTGTCTAGGTAAAAATAAGTGAAATATGCTGGATAATGAAAAGCCTTTGAACTCCAGTGATGCATCGGGAGTGGTAATGTTCCCTGCTTGTTTTTATCTTATTAAATGTATAGTAGCACTTAAATTGCTTTGCTTTAACACCTCTACATAGCACATGCTGTAAAAAAGGAGAGTTGACTTCACAGTAGCTGTTAGCAAGGGACACTCAAGTTGCACAGCATTATCACTGTTATTGTATATTCTTATCAGTATACAGATAGGAGGGACTGTTGGGTCATTGAGTGTGCTCCTCCATAACAGCAACAACTGTGTTAAGTTTAGAAGTAATCCCAGAATATGAAGTCCAGATATTATGGGTGATGGTGTGCTTCTCAACAATGTAGTATGGTTTGATAACCTGTAATAAAAGATCAGACGATGCAACTATAATGTGCTATAAAGCAGAGCAGGAGAGTTTGAGGATATCACTAGTGTCTTAGGCCTATGCATTTGCATAGTATTTATTAGATAAAATTTGTAGATTAACCTAGGGATTAGTTTGTATACCTCATTATAGAGGATGGCAAAAACCAAAGCAAAAAAAACCACTAGCATTCTGACTTGGATATGAGGCAGTGGCACAGTACAGAGTTTCCTTCCACTCCAAATTTTTGTAAATTATTTAATGTAAAACATGAGCAGGTCACATCACTTTGGCTGCTGTGCATATAATTGCACTAAGAACGGCAACACATCCTACTCAAATTTCTGCCCTACTGTGGCAACTTTCTAGGGCTTTGAAAGAGAAGAAAGCATGAACTGAGAGGAGGAAGACTTCTGTTTTGAATTCTCCAAATGACTCAGGAAGATCTGAATCTGATATTTCTAGAAAATAAAAACAGTGGAAACAAACTGATCCAGTCCTGTTTCAAGCCTTCTCCAGAGAGCCAGTCACTTACACTGTTTCTTCCATCAGCATTTCAGGATGTCTTCAAACACCACAAGTGATTATTGCTCCCTCACCACCTCCTAAATACAGGAAAACTGTTCTAGACCTTCATTCTAGATTCTACATTCATTTTGACTTCCAGTCTGATGCAATCACTTGGATGCAACCATTTTATAACTACTTGGTCCCCAGCTTTCAGTCATTTGACTGCAATAGTTTGTGGGTTTTGCCTGCTTCTCCATCTGTCTACCATTCCCATATTTGAAAAGAGTAATTGTAATTTCTTGTCATTTCTCTCTTTTAAAAAGACTCCATTTCTGTAATCATTCTTGTAACCTTTCTTTGCAACTTTCCCAGTTTAAGCTCCTCTTTGTTGAATGTACATGACCAGAGTGGTGGTACAATATTTCAGATGAGGCTTTACAGGTGCCTGGAACAATATTCAGAAATGATTGGCTGCAATACATAAGGCATTTGAGAGCTGGGAAGTGAGAAGCCAGCAGTTCCCCTGGAGCACTTGCCCAAGCTCGCTCTCGGCGGCGAGGCCAGTCTGTAAGGGACACTTCCCCCAGTGTCTTGGAGCCTCGTCTGCCTTCTGCACCGTTACTCTACACATGTGCTCAAACCCATGCCCTCCTGCTCCCCGGGAGGAAAAGTGGAGGCCAGAACAGTGAACAGAATTTTATCTTACTCTCAACAGGTTTCCTTTCAAAAACAGGAGAGGACATTTGGAAAAGTGTTTGGCAGCGGCCCTTCTTCAGTCCCAGGTTGGAAAGGATCAGCAAGGTTAGGCTGGAGTCCTCTGTTGTCTCTGCTCCCACCATTCCTGAGCTCTTACAGCTGGCTAGTCTCTATCTCTCTCTGCAGCTGTTTGAGTAAGCTTTCTTAACTGATTTGCTCATAATCTTTTTGCTGCTTTTGTACTGCATATCCATCCTGAAAACAGGCTGGTGTCGTACCTTCCCATCTCCTTGCTTGAGCAATCAGCGTGTAGTCTCTGGCGAGGAGAGAATGAGAGTCCAGAGTGGGAGGCTTGTGATGACAGCAAATCCAGTCCTCTCACACACTGGAGTAAATGCAGAGTAGTTTTTGCTTGGGCTCTGCATAGGTGCTACCAAGGTCAAAACACTTCATTTGCAAATCTGTCCTGAAGCACACACGGATGCCTACTGAGCACCCAAATCATATGGAGATGAAATGGGAACAAATCTGCTTCATAGCTTCTCAAACTTATAGTAGCAGATGTGTGTTTGTTTCTTCCTCATGCTGCAAAATCCCTTACATCAGTGCTCGGGACAGAGTTACAGATATTTGCTGCCTTTTGAAATTGGTCTTTGTTTTCTCCTTGCTTTTGAACTTTTTCTGTATTGGTATTTTTCACCCGTTGGATGAGAAAGTGACAAGAAAAGATATTTTCTTCATATTTGCCTTAGAAGTGTGACAGATGGGGTTCTTCAGCCTATACAGCAGCTGCACCATTGCTAAATTATGATACATTATTGCTTCCATTTCCTTGCTTTCTCATTCTGCCACCGGAAGGATAGGGAGGTTAGGAGAAAACAAAGGGGCAGGCTGCTTTCAGAGGTGGGAAACCTGAGGAAGGAAGACCATCACAACCAGCAATAAGAAAAAGGACACATTGTGAAGGAAGAGGAAAAGGTGCCTAGCAGAGGTTAGGCGTGGGGGTCTGGAGCAGCAGTTGAAGCAGCGGGAGTGTAAACACTGAAGCACGCTGGAAGGAAGGTTAGGATATGTTTGGAGCTTATCATGGAGGCACAGGCGAGCTTGCAAATCATGTTGAAGTGGTCAGACAACGGAGACGAGTTTAACCTTGGCACGTACTGAAGCATTTATTTAAAGTGTTCAGATTTCAAATCAGTGTCCATTTACTGCATAGAGAACAATGTGTGCGTACAATAAATCTCTTCCAGGACAGAGAGCTACCATGTAAATATTTTGTTCTTTTCCCTTTGGTGGGATGGAAGCATTTGCCATGACTTCTATAAAGCTGTGGTGCGTGTGACCTGCTTGCTGGTGCCCCCATGTGCAATGGGGTCTCTCAGCACCGAGTACCGATGGAAGCTGGACAGGCATGCTACCTTACGTCTGCTCCCCCAGCTCCAGTTCTCAGGCATGACTGAAACAAATGGTTGGATGTCTTGCTAATACACATGCTCTTTCCAGGCTGTGGAATTTAAATGAAACTAATGGTAAAGCCTAAGCGTGTCATAGAAATAAATGACAAGTGATAGGGGTTTTTTTTTTGTGTGTGTGTATATATATATATAAAAAAAAAATAGAAAAAGAAAGAGTTATCCTCATGTGCAGTTGGAGGAAGGGAAGTGTGAAAGAATACCTTGAAAGAAGAAGGGGGGGTGGAGGACGGGCAGTCATAATGTACTTTTTTTCTGCTGGAAATTAGACTAGGAATTTTGCTGTAACTTTTCTGAGCAAGAGCAGCAGTTGATTGATTGTTTTTCTGATTAGGCGCAGTAAAATGCACATGCTGTGGATGCACGTGTCTGAAAATTTTGCCCTAAATGAACTCAGTAGTAGAAAGACTTTTTTTTTAGTGCAGTTAACAAAACAAACAAAACCCCAAACAGAAAAATGCCCTTAACCCTCATTCATTTGTGGACAATTTAATTCTTAATTTAGCAATGTTACTTAAATTCTAATCTCCTCTTCTAGTGTGGTATATAAGTACCTTTTAATTGTTGGGTCACTTCAGTGATGATTTAGGAAAGCAGACCTGCTAACTGGATGCTCCAGAGAGCATTTAAATCCAGTTAAAGTTGGGGTACCTTGGGCACATGTTGGTTATAAGACATGAATTTGACTGCTTTGCTGAATAAGAGTTGAGCATGGGCTTTCCAAACTCATATGTCTTTACAGTACCCATTATTCCTCAGAGAAGCAAAAACGGCGACAAAGCACTTACTTTGGTTGAATAAGGTATTAAAAACAAAACACTCAGTTGAATAAGGTATTAAATTGTCTACTAAACTTTTGGGAAATGATTTTTACCCTTTTCAACACTGGGAAAAAAAATAAGATTACTTACTTTTGTTTTGAAGGGATTTATAGTTTTAATAATGTGGCATTCCCCAATAATACTGCCATCCTATTTTGTTTCCTCTAAAGATGATTTGGAAATTAAAACATAAATCTCTATCTTCTTTAAAGTAAATCTCATCATGCTAAATTGAACATCAGTAGTTTTAACAGGAGCTGTGGTCTGGTCCATGAAGGTAGACGCAAAGAGGTTTTTTGAGTATTTTTTCTTTCCGTATCTAGAACTCTCCACTCAAGAGATGAAGAAGTTAAAGCTTGTCAAGCTGTGGAATTTCCATCTGAATTTTAAGAAGTAGGCTAAAAATTTGAGAACATTCTGCAGAAGAGATTTTAAATGTAAATAATTATTTCAAGATTTTACATGAAAATTACGCTGAAGAACTGAAGCTTTGAGCTCTCGGCACAGCCGTAGCTCTCAGGCTGTCGGCTCACATGTTCCTTGCCTTGCTTATGGTAATGAGTGGCTGATGAGATGGGGGTGATTTCGCAGGACACCAGGTGAGTTTCTTCTTTGAACCTGTCTAGCCAGCCAGTCTGGAAGCTTGCATGTCGTTTGTTGTGTTAGTATCGGTGTGGTAGTAGTAGATGGTGTGTTAGTATTGGTAACATTTTGCTTGTGATTAATTGACTTCAAATTTAGACAGTACTAAAACATAGTCCTTCATGTGTGTATTTCATGTGTATTGTGTGTAAACAGAGGAGTAAGGGATGTGTTGGTAATGGAGAGAGAATAGCTTTCAGTGACTCCTCAGGTGTATGAGAGCCTGATGTCTGCTTACCCCTGGAGTGTTTAACAGTGGTACTGGAAAGAGTCTTCCAGAATTTGAGTATTTTATTAGTTGGGAAAACACTAAAGCAGTTTGTTTTCTAATCTCTGCTTTTATGACATGCCGTTAAAATGGAAAGGTATAATCCCTCTCCCTGACCCTGCCCTCTGACAGAAAGGTCAATATATGTTTGTGATCTCCTGTGTCGTTTGTATCTAAATTCAGCTGGCATGCTCTGTTGACTTGTAAATTTGTAATGCATCACAAGTTCATAAATGACAACAACAATATAACATGGGGTAGAGACCTAAATGCAAAGGGATTTTGCAATGTCAGCTTTATTAACATGTAAGCTTCTCTGTTATATTTGTGGTAGCTTACATTGCATCTCTTCCCAATTTTTCTATTCTCATTGACAGGAAATTTAGCTTGTGACTTTTATCTGATTAAGTATTTTGATTATAAATGATGAAACAATTAATTTCTAGTGAGTGTTGCAGGGGGAAGTCATGTTTCCAATATATTGGCCCTTGAAAGCAAAAGCCCCTCCCTTAATGGTTCCGGTTTTATTAGTCGGTTAAAAACAAGCTTTTACAATATACAATTCCCCTTTAGAAAAGTTGTTATTTGCCCAAATTTGGCTTGTGGAGGTAGACAGAAGGCTTTGAGATGGAGGATTAAAGATGATTTGGAGACCTTACTCAATGTATTCCAACTTTGAGATGTAAAAGTCTTTCAAAGATAGAAAATAAAAGACTTTTCAGAGGTTGAACGGGAACTAATTCCATATGTTGCTCTGGGTGGTAAACATTGATTTCCTCTTTGATTCAAGAAGCTTAGAATGTGTGAAATCCTCTTTAAAGCGAAGAGCTCCCCATGCATCTGAAGGGCCAGTTTTGCTGCAGTTACTGCAGTTTCTTGCAATGCTTACACTGTTGTGAATTTAGCAAGGACCTTCTTTTAGCTTTTCTCAGTACATAAATTTGCAGAGATTAAGCTGGGAAGCAAAAGGTCTTCCTTGTGATACACTTTTGGAAGGTGTTCTGCATGTGGCTATTTTCCAGTTTTATTCTTAACTTTAAGATCAATAGAAGCATATGGCCATAAACCTCTTTTGTAAAAAGATTAATTGATGGTAAGTTATTGAGAGCGAATTACAGCAATACTGTATTGGGTTTCTAAGGAAGACGGGTAGGTGTCTATCTAACATTTTTATTGCCATTCTATTTTAGCAGATGTCTTTTCTTTCCCTGTCTGTCACCATATTGAAAAATACATGGGGTTAGTAATTCTAATGAGCTAGATGCATTCCTGAGTTAAAAAAAGTGATAAGTTTTAGAATTCCAGGACATTGCTTCATAACAGTGTGATCTAAAGTCTTAACTTTAACAGCAGTTGGTATCCCGAGTGCTGTGTTTGGTTCTGCCTTAGGTGGTCACCAAACCATCTACTTAGCAGACTTTACCAAAGAATTATCTCACTAAAGCAACTATCATTAGTTAATATACTTCATCGTCTTCTGAAGCAGTGACGCCTTTTTCTCAATTTCTCTAAAGTCAGATAATATCAAAACGAGCTGTGGTAATGATGGATGCATGTATCATATTTGTTTGACATCTCCTTGATGAAGGCTGTCAAAATACTTCATTTCTATGGACGTAATCAAATGCCTGGATTCACTTGAGGTATAGAGAAACCAAAGCCAAGCCTGTCCTCATCTTTCTCAAGGAATAGAAAAGTTAATGTACAATGAACATAGTGCAATTGTATTCATAATCCCTGGTTTTACGGGTTATAGAAAGATTAAAGCACTGGATTTTTTGGTGCCTGTCAAAATTTTCAACACTCGCATTTGTTAATAGCGTGTTCATTTTAACTGCCTTGCATGTGAGGATACATCTGCTCATATATAAACATACATTCTCAGATAAAGCTTGAGACAGGTCCTCCCGTGAGGAGTTAGTAGATTGCTCCGTTTGTCTCTGCCAATATAAATTTCAGTAACATGTTTAATAGTATCTGGGTAGTATTTTGGGAGCAGTTTGAGTGTCTGTTGTAGATCTGTTTTGGGAAATAAAGTAGAAGATTCCTGTCATAGTATTTATATCTGGAAAAGAGCTGAGTCTCCAGTACGAAGAGTGCAAAAGCAGTCCACTTGCTGTACCCGTTGTTTGACTCTCAGATGGGGAAAGAAAGCAATCTGCAGGGTCAGTTCTGGACCAGTAGTACTCAGCGCTTTCTCTAGTGCTCTTGATTCTCTCATCTGGATCATAATTGCTAAATTTGCAAATGATACGAAATTGGGAGGGATTGCAAATATGTTGAAGGACTGTATCGGGTTTGCGTGGCAAGGTTTTGGTAGTGGAGGGGCTACAGGGATGGCTTCTGTGAGAAGCTCCTAGAAGCCTCCCCCATGTCTGATAGAGCCAATGCCAGCCGGCTCCAAGACGCACTCGCCACTGGCCAAGGCCAAGCCAATCAGCAACGGTGGTAGCGCCTCTGTGATAACATATTTAAGAAGGGGGGGACAAAAAACCTGTGCAATTGCAGCTGGAGAGAGGAGTGAGAACATGTGAGAGGAACAACTCTGCAGGTACCAAGGTCAGAAGGAGGGGAAGGAGGTGCTCCAGGTGTCAGCGCAGAGATTCCCCTGCATCCCGTGGTGAAAACCATGGTAAAGCAGGCTGTCCCCCTGCAGCCCATGGAGGTACATGGTGGAGCAGATATCCACCTGCAGCCCGTGGAGGACCCCACGCTGGAGCAGGTGGATGCCTGAAGGAGGCTGTGACCCCGTGGGAAGCCCGCGCTGGAGCAGGCTCCTGGCAGGACCTGTGGCCCTGTGGAGAGAGGAGCCCACACTGAAGCAGGTTTGCTGGCAGGACTTGTGACCCCGCAGGTGGCCCATGCTGGAGCAGCCTGTTCCTGAAGGACTGCACCCTGTGGAAAGGACCCACGTTGGAGCAGTTTGTGAAGAACTGTAGCCCATGGGAAGGACCCATGTTGGAGAAGTTCATGGAGGACTGTCTCCCGTGGGAGGGAGCCCATGCTGGAGCAGGGGAAGAGTGTGAGGAGTCCTTCCCCTGAGGAGGAAGGAGCGGCAGGAACAACATGTGATGACCTGACCACAACCCCCATTCTCTGTCCCCCTGTGCCGCTCGGGGGGAGGAAGTAGAGAAAAATCAGGAGTGAAGTTAAGCCCGAGAAGAAGGGCGGGGTGGGGGGAAGGTGTTTTAAGACTTGGTGTTATTTCTCATTACCCTACTCTGATTGGATTGGTAATCAATTAAGCTACTTTCCCCAAGTTGAGTCTGTTTTGCCCATGACGGTAACTGCTGAGTGATCTCGCCCTGTCCTTATCTCGACCCACGAGCCTTTTGTTATATTTTCTCTCCCCTGTCCAGTTGAGGAGGGGGAGTGATAGAGCGGCTTTGGTGGGCACCTGGCGTCCAGCCAGGGTCAACCCACCACAAGGACACAGTGAGAATTGAGTATAATCTTGATAGGTTGGAGAAGTGGTTTGGGAGGAAGGTGGAATGACACCGTGTAAGGAAATGTGCAGTTTCCTGGGCTTCAGAATAATAAAGTGCATAAAGTGCATGAAAAAAGAGTAGAGCATAACTGGCTAGTGAGTAGTTTTGTAGAAAAAAGATCTGATGTTAGCATTTAGTCTGTGATCTGCTTAAGTCAAAGTGTTAGACTTGCAAAAAAGGATGTCACAGGGTGTATACAAGAAGACTCATGAAATAATCCCTAAGACCTCAACTGGAGTGTGGTGTTTGGTTCTGGGCATGCTCCAGGGAGGAGGTGAAGCAGTGGAAGAGAATGCAGAGAAGAGCAATGAGGATCATCAGCCTTGGATAACTTGGTGTTTGAAGGAGAACTGAAAGATCTGGGCTGGTTAATCTAAAGAAGAGAAGATGGGAGAGGGGATCTTAAGAATAATCTTCAAACATTTAAAAGGCACGTGAAGAAAGAAAAGGAACATGAACTCTGTACACACAGTGGCTAGAAGAAGTGGTAAAGAGCTCTACACTGCTCTAGAAAGGTAGATTCAAGTTGGGAAAATACTTCTAACAGGAAGAACTCTGTCAAGTAGTGGAGTAGGTTGGGATCCTGTGGAATCTTGATCGTTGGATGTCTTTCTCACCTGTTTTTTTTTTTTTTTTTTCAGGAAAACCATAACCCTTGATTCTTCTGTGGACAATGGGTGGACTAGATGATTTTTTAAGAGTCCTTGTAGCCCTGTGGGGTTTTTTTTTTTCTTTCTGCAATTTATATTGGACTGCACATCTGTCTCAAGTGCTTTTAAGGATGAGGCATTTTGTAAACAGTATATGTCTTTTCAAGTATGTAAACTAGTATAAATTATCCTGCTGGTTCCAAATTTCTCTCTACAATTCTGTACAAGATCTAGTAGCAAAAACACTCTTATAAAGAATACCAGCTTTAAGAGACTATCAAGAATGGGTAATTTTCCTGTGTAATGATTTGAGAATTATGGCTTGGGGTCACGTCAAAAACTGTAAGCAAATTTGAGAGTGAAATTGTTTCATTGTGCCTCTTCCTTTCCATTTTATCAAACTGACAATAATGGAGAAGAGTTTTAAATTTTCGTATTTCACTTTTTAATTTGATCTATTAAATGAATTTCAAATACAAACTAGCTTCTTGCACTTACTTAAGACCCTTTTACCATCTGAATATCTTGGCACATTTAATGTAAGTGGAAAATTGTATAGGAGTTACCTTAACATCTATTCTGTATTGCTTTTTACTGCTGACCTCATCATTCAAATACACACAGCACATGCCCAGATGGTATAACTTAATTATGTTCAATTTATGTAACTTAATTATTAAAGACCAGTTTTTAGAGAGTTGATTTCTATGCTTCATCCAGCACTGTTGCTGGCTTAAAGGAACAGCCGTATAGAAAAACGTATTTTCAGGAAGACAGGCTTTAAAAATGACATATTTGTTTTTACTTTCTTTTTCCCTCTTTTCTTTCTGGGATCCTTTTCTTTCCGAATTTCAATTAGGTCAGTAAAGTACTACTTTAAAAACAAAACAACCTAACTTATGCGATATGGAACAGAAGATAAAGGTGTAGTTTGTCTAAAATTAATTTAAAACAGTCTCAGAAATTAGACCTTCAGGTGGTTAGGAAATCTGACAATATAATAGCAGGACAATTTTTTTTTTTTTCCTGCTTCTCAGCAGAGACGACATTGAATGGTTGTCTGAGCATAGTGCTGTGAGTGTCAGGCTGAAAAGTTTGCTGCTAGCACTGGAAGATCACAGATCACCTGTTGTATGGCTGAATGGGCAAGAAGTTTTGTGGGATGGAATTAGTTTGTCTAGGAAGAGAAAGGGAACTGGAGAACTGAATGGCATGTACATGTAGACATCACTCTGTTCCTTCCACGGCCAGTGAGGCACTTCACGAGGGTGATTCGGAACTTGGGGTGAATCATCTTCTGGAGGTCTTGTTTGTGTAAGAAGATTAGGAAAATTGGGCCTTTCATTCAGGGCTTCAGTCAACTACTTAAAACTAGGCTGGATGGATCTGAGCCAAGGTCTCTGCATCTTTGAAAAGTAAAAATTAAAGAACAAATGAGAAATCCTATTAGTATTAGCTGCTTTGGTCTGTTAAATGTGTTTCAGGATGTGAGATGACCTTTTAAACATGAGTTACCAACGTGCTGAGACCCCTGTCCCATTCTGTTGGCACTCTTGGTGTGTGTGTCATGGCCATGTTCCAGGCTTTAGATGAGTGTACCAGTTTGCACATGAGAACCTAAAATGGTGCGTGTGGTCAAAAGTCCCAGCTGGGAAATGGATTCACAGTAAGCCTTACTATAATAAAATAAATACATACATACCCCTCACACACACTCACTCTGTTTCTGGAATTTTACTGGGGAGAGGAGAACCGTTCTTGTACTCTTGGAGCAGGAGAGTGGTTCTGATTACCAGCGTGGTGTGTTACAAGCACATCAATTTTGCACCACATTGGCAGAGTTGGTTTGGACCAAATAAAGTATCACAAAAACTCTGTGATGTGAGCCTCATTAAGCTCACTGGACTCCTTAATGTAGACACTAGGACTGTCCACATATTAAATTCAGTAACTGAGCTGCAAACAAATAGGATTAACCTAAACCATTTCATTTGACACAGAAAATGTTTTTGAGCCAATATTTTGAATATTTATTTTTAGAACATGTGCCATTGTAAAGCAAAAAGTCCACAGTGAAAATTTTGATAATTTTTTTAAAAATTGTTTTGCTTAGGAGTTGGTTTTATTCCAGGAGGAAAGATCATTTCAGATGTTTTTCTTCTTCACTGATTCATTTTTTTTTCTATCCATTCATTACCCACAGCAAAAATATTTGCCCTGCTTTGTTAGGTGTGTCCTTTTGGACTGCATCTTATAGGCTATGTTCGCACTAAATTTAGAGGGAGCTTCACCATTCGTTGCAGCCCTCTAATTATAACTGCAACGGCCATGAAATTGATCCAAACTAAATTAAAAACCAAATTGCTGCTGTTGCTCCCACCGTTTGGATCACCTGAATATTAATTCAGATAGCGATATTTCTGAAATTGGAGAGTTTTTTGGTTTTGAAGAAGGGGGACAAAAATAGCCCAGCTGAGCTTTGACATCAGAAACCTCTCTTGGTCCTATTTCTGATGTGTTTGTTTTTTTCTTTTAATCCACTCATGAACCCCCATGGTAAAGTGCACTAGCCCTACTGAAGACGTCAATAATTCAGATCGCATTGTGCTGGCAATTCAATCAAATACAGAGTTACCTACGTTTCAGAAACATTTAAAATTCCTGGTTATGTAGGAAGTTAATTTGAAAGAGCAGCTGAATGTTTCCTGGAAAATGCTGAGAGTTTCTCTTTAGTACCCATTCTGCTTGCTTGCTCTTATCGTATATTTTCTGCATTTCTCTAACCTTGTTCTTGATGACAAAAGACATTTGCATGAAAACAGGATCTTTGTTTCTTAAGTGTTCATCTGTTCCTGCTGTTTATTTCCCACCTAAAGTCATAATCCTCCGTTTGTGGCATCACAATTGGTTGCAGTGGAAATTATTATGTCGTCACAAACGGAGGATTATGACTTCAGGTGGGGGGATAAGCAGCAGGAACAGATGAACTCTTAAAAGCAAAAATGCTGTTTCATGTAAATGTCCCTGGTAATAAAGAAGAAAGGGAAGCGAAATACAGAGAAACAGAAAATTGGTATGAGCAGACTTGTGCCTGAACAGTAGGGCAGCAGATTTTCCTTCAGGCAGGAGCAGCTATTTTAAATTAGGAACATGTCCATGTAGAATTTATTCTTTTAAATATTTTTCCCTCAATTAAAAAAAATATAAATACTGATGTTGCTACTGAAATACTGAAATGGCTACTCAGTTTGGGGAGGGGTTTTTCATCTTCGTCAAGCATTCTTTTATTCCTTTGTGTGTGTGTTTGTCAAGTCACTTTTAATCTTAAGGGACTTTCCCTTTTTTTGCCTGCTGATAGGTTTTTCAAGCCCAAACCCCACCATTTGGAATGGAGCATCTGCCCTGTGTAAAGCAGGATGACCATGCTGGAAGCTCCTCTAAACCACACTGCTGAGCCAATCAGCCAAATGCTTTTCACAGACTGCTTCCATTTAAAACCACAAGCAGCAAGCGGACATTTCTCTTCAGCATCATAAGATGGAAAGCTCTGATATACCCAGTAGCAATCTCAGCTTGTACCTTATTTGGGTTTTATCTGAGCTTTCCCCCCGCCCTGCTCCATGTTGCAGCTGCTCTATTATTTAGTAACAGGAGGTTAAAAAAAATTATTGGTGCAAACCAAAAGGTTTATAAGAACAGAAACTAAAATACCGAACAGAAATGAGGGTAGGGAAAGATTAATAACAAAGCCTATTGTGTGCTTCCTGTGGTAGCAGCCAATTTGACTTGCTTTCATTAAAATTCTCCTTGTTAGCACGGGTGATGTGTTGGGGTGATGGACTATTTGATGTCTGAGAAGTGGTGAGAAGTTAGCTGTCTAATGATGGACTAATTAGAAAGCCCATCCTAGCAGGATCCATGGAAATTGATTTGCACAGTGCCATTTTTGCTAATGAGAATCATGAATACATGTTTGCAGTCCTTTACTTACTCTTCCTACCCACAGCTAATGAAAGAGAAGCAATCATTAAGAGCTCAGCTACAATCTATCCAGCATTTCCTTTGCCTTGTAGGAATAGCCATACTTTTAAGAACTTCAGTTTTAAATAATCCTCTTCATGGAGAAGCAAGCTCCACACGTCTGCCTTCTATAAAATGAGTGTGTTTTCTAATGCATCTCTTCTCAAGAGTTATCCTCACTGAATAGGGAGTCAATATCTTCTCTGTGCAATTTACAGAACATTATCATTACAGCATGCGACTGGAAGAAACCATAAATATGTAGTCTGAGTAAAATTAAAATTAATTAGATGATTTTTCCTACAAGGGCATAACATGTCCATCTACAACTAGGTCAAACATTCTTAATATTTGTGTGTCTAAGGCAAATAAAAAACCTACTACTTTTAGTATCTCATCCTATGATTTTATTTGAATCTGAATTACCCAGTTGCTTTCAGATGCCTTTAATCTGCCCAGCCAGGCCCATATGGCCCAGAGGAGAACATCCACAAAACTAGATTTTTTTTTGCAAAAATATCTCCTGAATAAAATGTGGTGATGATCAATGCAGTGTGGCTACCTGTAAGCACATCCTCTGTTGTCCCTAGGACTCTAGCCTCCTATTACCTCCCGAGCTTCTCAAGGCCTTCTCTGGCTAATAACGACCATAATTAAAGAAAACTGTAGACCTATTAAATTATCCCTTAACTTAGCTCTTTTAGGTGCATTTTGACTGATGTAACCAATAGCTGGGGATATAGCATTAGGCTCTAGGAGCTAGCTGTAGCGAAGTTTTAATATATTTTGAGTGAAATGGATGTCCCATAAATGCCATCAGGCAAAGGTAGAGTTGAAGACATAGAAGCTAAAAGTGTAAGCTGACAAGCAGCTGAGGGTTGAAAGTAAGATGGCAAGCAAGGGAATGGTGAAACATCTTTGTAGGCAGCAATGAAGAGTCAGAGCCTGAGGTTGTGTAGGGAAGACTAGAAACAAGGGGAATGGGTTGCTTTGAAGCTATTGTTACCTGGATGGATTAAAAGAAGGGATAGCAGAGGAATCTGAGTGAGTTATCAGAAGGGAAAATAAGAATGGAAGGAGGAAGGTTCGAGTGACTGTATCTGAGTTTCTTAGGTTTCTTCTTAGTTAAAAGATAAAGAGAGGAAGAAGGAATTCTTGAGGAGCCAGAGATAGCAAGCAGGTGAGGAAACTTGCAAATCTTCATGAAAGATTCTAGTAAGAGGACAGTAATTTGCTCTGGGACAGGGAGATATGTGTAGACAGTATCACAAAACAACGTGATATGGGTGTCGATGCCTGATTTAAATATGACCAAGAAAAGTCCAATTTATTTTACGGAAACTGAGTTACCTCGACATAGCCAGGAAGAAAAAGATCTTCCATCTTGCCACAAAGGAATTTAGGTGAGGTCAGCACTTTAATTTGTTTCTGAGGTTGAGCCTGCCCAGTTTATCTTGTGCCTGCATTCACTGTTTTACTTCAAGGAAGTTCCTGTGCATTAGTTCCCTGAGGCAAAAGCCTTACCTGATTTTAGAAGTGAAAACAACTGTAAGTGTATTCATCTAATGGCTTGCTTTTTCCTCTGAAAGAAGAGATTTTCTAATTTGAAAATGTGCTTGTAACTCCTCCATTCATGTTTTGTGATGCAGCATCTGTAAAACATATATGCCATGTGTATATTCCATATATATATATGAAAAGCATCTAGATATGGTAGGTACAAGATTTTGAATTTCTTTGCTGTTCCATGTTACCTTCCAGCATTAGCTACTCATTAGTTTTGTGGGGTTTTTAGTATGTATTCCTATTTGTTCCTGTAGTGGAACCTACGTAAGAGATTAAGAAGAAATATCAAACCCTTATGCACTTTCTGCACCGTTATTGGAGTGGGTTTTCAGTCGTCTTATAATGCATACCATTCAACATCTAAATGTGCTAACATGTAAAAAGAAACAAAGAACTAATGCTTTCTTTAAATTAACCTTTTTGGACATTTTTTGTGTGCAAAACTTATTTAAAAATGAAAGTGAACCTGCAAAAGCAATTGGATGGATGCATAGCTCAGACAGATATTCCAAAATGGCAATCAAGGAAGATTATCCAGGATAGCAGATTAGAGGAGATTTATTTGTAGACCATATTAGGACTTTCAGAACTAATATTTCTTTAGAAAAATAAATGATGAAAGTATGGGTATACAGTAATGTGATCCATTAGCATCACATAACATACAGTATTGATGACTGATTATCTTTTTGAAGAAATGTTGCTTTATATGGGCTCAAGTATTTAGGTTTAATTTAAAGTTCAGGTCATATAACTGTTTACTTATAAATAAATAGATTAATGACTTGTTGGCCTGCTTGGGACAAAAAAAAGATGTTGATATGGGGAAGTGGTTTGTAGTGTCATTTACTCTTGTACAATTCTGATAAATGTATTAATTAACTCTAGCATATTGTATAACACAAATATAAAAACATATTGGGTGATAGGATTTTCCTAAGACGTCATTAATGTTGGTCATGTAGCTAAGTATCTATGCACTGCACTGAAGTCTGCCGTGTTCTTTCTGTATAGAAAACATCCTCGCATCCAAAGAGCTGCTGTATTCTAGAGGATTTGACAGCTGTTAGAAATAGATGTAATGGGGAGTAGGCAGCCACTGGACAGTGAATTTGCTGTAATAATTATGGAATGCTCTGTGAACAAACCTCTTACCCTTCCAGTGTTCAGGTCAGAGGCATAGTCTTCACAGGCACAGAACAACTTTGCTGCAATGAGCTAAACCAATAAAGGAAAGGCCACGTTAATGAAAAAGCAATGAGTGATGTTAGAAACCTAAGACACTCTGTTAGAAAAACACTAGTGATCTACCGAGCCGGTATCTGGTGTCCTGTCACGTAAAAAGAAATCACCTACACAGTTCTGTTTTCACCTAAATGCAGCCTTTGTTCTGCTTTACACTCTCTCCCCCTTCACGTGTGCTTCTCATCTTTCTTCCCTTAACATGCCCTTTCCATTTCATTTTCCCAGTGGAATTGCACTATCTCCTATGTAGGCTCCTTTTCCTACTGTGGAGAACCTCATATTCTCTCTTCGCTTTCTTCCTTGGGATATTGTATTTACTTGCCACTAAAATTCGCTTTTATGAGCTACAGTATTCTTGCTTTTCCTCAACTGTACCTTAAGAGAGGAAGAATTTGGTTTCATTTTATGGTGGTCAGTCTTCTAAGGTGGATGCATACCATGGGACTTGCGTAGTTCTCCACTGGGAGTTTTCCTTAAGCAGAGCCAGTGTCTTGCGAAGCACAAAGGTTAGATGATTGCTGTCACTTCTTCCTTAAGTCGGAGATCGCTGCAGTAGTCCT